>JACBWV010000364.1:15880785-15934144 GCA_013435795.1 Chlamydomonas sp. ICE-L
TCCTGGAGCGGTAGTACGTTCCAAGGGTTGGGCTGTTCGCCCATTAAAGTGGTACATGAGCTGGGTTCAAAACGTCGTAAACGTCTTGCGACCTTGCAAAGTAATTTGCATGTAAAATTTGCCTCATATCGGAGAAACCCAACTCACTAGCTCAAACTAGTAAAGGGGTAACCCCGAGGGAAGTCGGGAACTATTAAATAAAAAATTAAAAATTATGAACCAAAAAAAAGTAACTAAATATGAAGATAATAACATTAAAATTTCTAAAGAACTTAGAGATATTATTCATGGCTATATAATGTCTGATGGTCATGTTCGCAAAGAAGGTAACCTGAGTATTGCACACGGCGAGACACAAGAAGCATTCGTGAAATGGCTTTATAACAAATTAGCTACACTTCGAACGGAGACTCCCATTCGAATTTCAGGTAGGCCTTATAAAGATAAACCTGGTGTTACTTATTATTCCTATGCCTTTAATACAAGAAGTCTTTTACTTGGTTTTCATAAAATGTGGTATAAACCTTATAATTCAGTTAACAAAAAAGGAAAACCTATTATTGCATATAAAAAAGTTCTTCCTAAAAGTATCAATTGCTTCTTTAATTCGAAATTTCTTACTCTCTGGTTTGCTGGAGATGGTACTAAAATTCTTGGTTCCAACTGGAGCTAAATTTGAAGCCACTGCTTTTACTGCTGATGAGAGACAAACATTAAAAGTACTTTTTAAAAAGAAATTTGATATTGACGTTAAAATTAATAAAGCTGGCTTTTCAAAAAAAAGAAATCAACAATGGACCATTAACATTAACGCTTCGGAATATCAAAAATTCAGAGTTTTAATCACAGAAATGAGTCTTATTGAAGATCTTTTTGCTTATAAACTGCATAAAAAAGAGTCAACTGCATAATTTATTATTTCATCCATTCCTTGACCCCGTAACGACTCTGTTCTAGTATAACTAGTAAGTTTAAATATTAAAACAATTTAAGCTGCGCATAGCTATTAAGCAAGCGGCAGGATAGCATTTATGCCTTTTTTAAAAAGTAACATTTGTTATAACACGGCAACTCTTTTATTTATTAAAAGATGGTGGTATAGTCTAACCCCTAAGTAATTAGGGAATTGCGTTTGCCCTTACCCTACGGGGGCAAACGCTCTAGGAGACAGTTTGGTCCATATCCAGTGTGGGCGCTAGAGTATTGAGAGGATTTGAACTTAGTACGAGAGGACCTTTTCAAAGCAGTCAATAGTGTATTGGTTATTGTTCCAACAGTAAACGCCAAGTAGCCATACTGCAAGGGATAAACGCTGAAAGCATATAAGTGTGAATCCCACCTCAAGATGAGTACTCTCCGGAAGCCTGTTGGGGGGCGCGTAAGCAAAGCAAAGCGGAGTCTTGTCGACTCAGGTTTGTGCTTTCCCGACAAAGCAACCGAAACGAAAGGTCACAGCTAGACTAGCTGGATTTATAGCTTTTGCTATATAATATAGATGTTACATGTAAGGTCAGTAATGATTTTAGTGGAGACACACTAATGACCGATAGATTTTGACCTACAATTTATTCTACCAGGCTGAGCCTGGTTATTTACTTTAATTAAAGATCTATAGCTGGTATATGGGCTTTGCCCATAAACCCCCGCAAGACCCTTAGATTATAGGACTTTATAGCTTTAGCTATAAAGCCCTATAATCCTATAGATCTTTAATACCCCTAGTATTGGTGTTCCACGTTAATCTTGAACCACTCTAACCCATCCCGAACTTAGAGGTGAAAGAGATTAAGAGATTTAAAAACTTAATGGGGGACTGTTTGGAAACTAAATCTTAATGCCAATTTTAAGTGCTCTCTCAAATATGGTCACAAAAATCTAGATTTTTGTGACCATATTTAGTGTTTAGTACAAAAAAATTAAAATAGCTAAAGCTATACTGCAAAAGTATAGCTTTAGCTATTTTTTAAAAGTTTGAAAGAGGGTTGTTTTCCTCTTATATAGCGTTAGGACCCCCCTGCCCCTTAAAAGAGTGGCCCTAACCCCTTTAGGGTAACCCTAAAGGGTTTTAAATTTAAAATGTCTTTGCCCTTTTAAAATAGGGCCACAGCTAAAGCTGTACACTTTTAAAGGGCCACTCTTTTTTTGAAGGTCCAATGCCCTTAAGGGTTTGAAGCGTAACCCCCCTTCAAGTCAAGGCCCCTTAGCCCTTTAGGGTTACCCTAAAGGGGTTAGGCCGAGCCCTGTCTTCATGGGCCCCCATACCACCCCCCCCCTAATAAGAAAGGCCCTAAAGGGGCCCCACAGCTTTAGCTGGGGCCTCCCAAGGTCTAAGAGGGCCCTTTCTTATTAAGGGGGGGGATATAAAGGGGTGAGGGGCCTGAGGGCTCGGCCCCTTTTTTATTTTTATTAAGGGGCCTTGAAGGGTGGCCCGGCAATAAATCTTTATTTTTTATTCGCAGGGACGCCCCCTGCTGAATTCTAGGGTGTCCTACAAAGCCAGAGCCTATAGTTTCTTCAAGCCAAGTATTGGAACCTGAACTAAAAGGAGAATGGGTGTCCCAGAAAAATCTTAAATAAAAACGACTCAACTTAACCCCCAAGTGGGGTCCTCCAAAATTTTTTGTTTGGATTATGGGCTTTTCTTTGAAAGTATTTTGAAAATTGGGGGCAAAGAGCACTTCAAATATGGTCTAAAAAAGCGTAGCCAATGCCCTTACTAAGTGCTCGGTGCCCTTTCCAGTAAGTGGTGCCCTTTCCAGTAAGTGGTGCCCTAAAGGGTTACCCTTTTAGGGTTACCCCCTTTACCTTTAGGGTTACCCTTTACCTTTAGGGTTACCCCCTTTACCTTTAGGGTTACCCTTTACCTTTAGGGTTACCCCCTTAACCTTAGGGCTGGCTGGGTTACCCAGCCCGTAGGGACCCTTTAGGGTGACCCAGCCAGCTTTAAGGGTTACCCAGCCCGAAGGGACCTTTTAGGGTGACCCAGCCAGCCCTAAAGGGACCCTTTAGGGTGACAATGAATAAATAAACCTGTCATGGCTGCCGTACTGTACACGCACGTACACAGTGTGTACGTAAGCACCCGAGCTCGGATTTGCAGTCTCTGTAGCGTTTGGTAAGAAGCTGCCACAGCTGCCACCAGATTAGTCAAATACTGAGCTCGCCACTGATAATTCGATAACTAAATAAATAAAAATAAAATAATATTATGAAACCAGCCAGCCCTAAAGGGGACCCTTTAGGGTGACCCAGCCAGCCCTTTAGGGTGACCCAGCCAGCCCTTTAGGGTGACCCAGCCAGCCCTTTAGGGACCCTTTAGGGTGACCCAGCCAGCCCTAAAGGGACCCTTTAGGGTGACCCAGCCAGCCCTAAAGGGACCCTTTAGGGTGACCTTTCCAGCCAGCCCTAAAGGGTGCCCTAAAGGGTGACCTTTCCAGTAAGTGGTGCCCTAAAGGGCTGGGCTGGCTGGGTCAGCCCTTTAGGGACCCAGCCAGCCCAGCCCTTTAGGGACCCAGCCAGCCCAGCCCTTTAGGGTGACCTTTCCAGTAAGTGGTGCCCTTTAGGGTGACCTTTCCAGTAAGTGGTGCCCTTTAGGGTGACCTTTCCAGTGGTGCCCTAAAGGGTGCCCTTTCCAGTGGTGCCCTAAAGGGTGACCTTTCCAGTAAGTGGTGCCCTAAAGGGTGCCCTTTCCAGTAAGTGGTGCCCTAAAGGGCTGGCTGGGTCAGCCCTTTAGGGCTGACCCAGCCCTTGAGGGACCCAGCCAGCCCAGCCCTTTAGGATGACCTTTCCAGCCAACCCTTTAGGGTGACCTTTCCAGCCAGCCCTTTAGGGTGCCCTTTCCAGTAAGTGGTGCCCTAAAGGGCTGGCTGGAAAGGTCACCCTAAAGGGTAAGGGCTGAACCCTGCCCTATGGGCATTGGCCCCTTTATAAAGGACCCTCAAGGGTTCGGCCTAACCCTCGGATTCACCCCTTTATATCCCCCCCCCTAATAAGAAAGGGGGGGGGGGTAGTATGGGGGTAAGGGCTATGCCCTATGGGCATTGGCCCTAACCCCTTTATAAATGGAGGGTAACCCTCCATTTATAAAGGGCTTTAGGGTAACCCTAAAGGGCTTAGGGGCCTTAGGGGTTACCCTCCATTTATAAAGGGGTTAGGGGGGTTACCCTAAAGGGTTCATTCTTTAGGGGTGATCGCATTTTTGTGACCATATTTGCCCCTAGGATTCAGGGCTCGGCCCTAGGGGGCCTTGATTAGGAGCGTGTTTAAAAGACAAGAAGTTGCAGGAATGTTGTTTTTTTCGATATATTAAGTTCACCTGGCTTCAAAATAGAGGCTTGTACTATATATTTCATTTATTAAATGAAAGTTTATCGGAGAAAATTAATCTTATTATTAAACTTAAAAATTATGACAGCAATTCTTGAACGTCGTGAATCTTCTAGCCTATGGGCTCGTTTTTGTGAGTGGATCACTAGCACAGAAAACCGTTTATATATCGGTTGGTTTGGTGTAGTAATGATTCCTACTCTTTTAACTGCTACTTCTGTATTCATCATTGCATTCATCGCAGCTCCTCCAGTAGACATCGATGGTATCCGTGAACCAGTTTCTGGTTCATTATTATACGGTAACAACATCATTACTGGTGCTGTAATCCCTACTTCAAACGCTATTGGTCTTCACTTCTACCCAGTTTGGGAAGCAGCTTCTTTAGACGAATGGTTATACAACGGTGGTCCTTACCAATTAATCGTTTGTCACTTCCTTTTAGGTGTTTCTTGTTACATGGGTCGTGAATGGGAACTTTCTTTCCGTTTAGGAATGCGTCCTTGGATTTGTGTAGCTTATTCAGCTCCTGTTGCTGCTGCAATGGCTGTTTTCTTAATCTACCCTATCGGTCAAGGTTCTTTCTCTGATGGTATGCCTTTAGGTATTTCAGGTACTTTCAACTTTATGATCGTATTCCAAGCTGAACACAACATTCTAATGCACCCTTTCCATATGTTAGGTGTAGCAGGTGTTTTTGGTGGTTCTTTATTCTCTGCAATGCATGGTTCATTAGTAACTTCATCTCTAATCCGTGAAACTTCAGAAAACGAATCTGCTAACGAAGGTTACAAATTTGGTCAAGAAGAGGAAACTTACAACATCGTAGCTGCACATGGTTACTTTGGTCGTTTAATCTTCCAATACGCTTCTTTCAACAACAGTCGTTCATTACACTTCTTCTTAGCTGCTTGGCCAGTTATCGGGATCTGGTTCACAGCTCTAGGATTATCTACAATGGCGTTTAACCTTAACGGTTTCAACTTCAACCAATCTGTAGTAGATTCTCAAGGTCGTGTATTAAACACATGGGCTGACATCATCAACCGTGCTAACTTAGGAATGGAAGTTATGCACGAACGTAACGCTCACAACTTCCCTCTAGATTTAGCTTCTGTTGAAGCTCCTTCTACTTCTGTTTAATTTTTTAAACCTAAGTGGGATTTCTTAAAAAGCATACGCTTTTTAAGAATTTTATTTGCTAAAAAGCATGAAAAAGCTTAGCTTTTTAAATATTTGATTTGCTTTACAAAAGCACATGAAAGTTAAAAAGCTAAGCTTTTTCATGCTTTTTAGCATTTTATTTTTTTCTTTGACACTAAGTGCTCTTTGTGTAGGAGTATCTAGGCTGAGGGACTTTAGACCCGCTTCGATTCCTCAGAACCGTACGTGCAGCTTTCACTGCATACGGCTCCTCCCAAAGTATGTAAGGGTGTTCGCCCTTATTAGCGGCTGTTAAACGTTCCTGGGCCTGGGTAGGACCGCAGGGGACAGTAGACCGATGTCAATGTAGTAGAGTACTTTCTCTGAGGGTGGATCTGTAAATTTTCGCGGTATATCCTTATGACAGTGGATGCAGAGTACTCTGAGGTTATTGGGGTGGTTGGAACCTCCTAGGACAAGGGGGACGTAATGGTGAAGCTCGGATTTCTGGTCAATGAGGATGGTACCGCAGCATTGGCACAGACCCTTGGATTTGTGAAGAAGTTGACCTCTGATGCCCCATTGCCATTCGACGGCTTTTCTGAGCAGTTTTGGCTGGTCATCGGGGTGATACGCACTTAGACCTTCTATGATCTTAGGAGTGGCAACAGGTACTGTGCCGAAGTCCAAGAGCTGAAATGATTGGTCGTTGTGTCGAGTGGTACGGGGGGTAAGTTGGATACCCCAGTACCGTGATTTGCCAACCTTAATCAGGTACTTTTGCCACATGAATTGGTAAAGTGCGGTATCGTCAGTTTTCTTGCCCACGGCGAACTTCTTCCCTCGGTAGAGGTAAGTGTACAGGTACCTGCGGGTTATGTGAAAGATCTCATAACGTAAGTACCTGAAAGTGTTAGATGAATTTGCGCTCCTATAGAAATTTGCCCAACCTCTTAGAATAAGAAGTACCTGCCTGAAGGCTCTGTGAGGGTACGGAAAGTATTTAAAGGGTTTTTTATTTAGGGGGCGTATGACTCTAGGATATTGAGGCATGTTTCTTTTAACTTTAGCTATAAGTTGCTCGACAGCTTTGCGGGGTGGGTAACAGTATTGTTTGGTTTCCCCGTGTCTAGTTATGGAAGAAAATTGAAAGCCGACAAATTTAAATTCTAGTTTTGGTGGTTCGGAGATTTGGAGCTTCTCGGGGGAGGCTTCTAATCCGCGTATGGCCAAGAAGGCGTTTATCTGAATGAGTGCAGCTTGGAGTGCAGCTGGGCTGTTCACGAAGAATAGGCAGTCATCAGCGAACCGGTGGAGTCTAAAATACGTGAGGTCTTTTATTAGTCTTGCACTGAGGGTGTTGATTGGGGTGAAAGACCAACCTCCGTATTCTACCGAGGTTTGGTTTAGGAGGTAGTTCGTCGCGCCTGGATTACGGCTCTTACCTAGTTGTTCGAGTTCTGCATGGACAGCGTTCATGTTGGCACAGTTGAGGATGCAAACGAACGGTTTGCCATCATAGTTGAATTGAAAGCGCCTTGCGGGCCAGGGGGGTTGTTCAGGGATGATATGGGAGAGATCGACACAATTTTCGATACCGTTTAGAACGATGTTGGAAATAGTGGGGGAGATGGGTCCTCCCTGTGGGACTCCCATATGGGTGGGTTGAGGTTCATTTTGCGGGAATAATGTACCCTCAGTGTCAATGAACCCTTGCTTTAGCCATGATTTCATTATGGGGCGAGGAATGATTTGAATAGGGGTGGGGCCTATGTTCGTAGTAGAAACGTTTGTAAGTATAAATTCGTGGTCGATCCTTTCGAAGCATTTGGTGATGTCTAAGGATACGGCATACTTTGGTAGGCCAAGTTTTTTTCGTTGCCAAAGGGAGAGGCTGACTGATTTTGCAGCTCACCCGGGGGATCTGAATCGTCTGAAGCCGAAGCTTCTTTGGTCGGCAGATTCCTCTTGGAAAACGTCTAGCACGATGTTATAAAGGGTTTGTACTGCTCGATCTATGTATGAAGGAATCGACAGGGGTCGTAAGTTACCATTTGGTTTAGGTATGTAGATTCTTTTAAGGGGGGTGGCTTTGTAAGAGTGGGGTTTCTTAACGGCTATCCATACAAGTTCGATCATTCTTTCGTACGTGGCTTGCTTAACCGGGCGATCGACGTCGCCGATACCTGGTGTCCTGGCCCCTAGGGCAGCAATAGTTCTATATACAGCGAAGCCTTGACAGGTTTTATCTCGGGGGATGTATTTGACTAAACGTTTAACTTTTAAGGCATCGGACCTTAGGCCGGTCCGGATTGCCTCTCTTAATGCCGCGGCTAGTTCTAGTTGTAAAGCAGCGACTCTATTTTTCATATCTTGTATTGTTCCCCCTCCAGGGGGACGGAATCTATCTCTTGCTATCCGACGAGCGTGTTGTTTTCTTTTTTTTTAGGACCAGCTAAGGTAGGGTATGTTTTCATTTCTCTTGTAAAAGCCATGATTAGATTTTTTTGGGTTTACGAGGATTTTCTGAGGTTTTGGAAGTGGCGGGAGTGCGACGTTTAGTAGAGGATTTTGTAGGTTCGGTACTAGTGGTCGTTACGAGAGCAATGTTAGTGCGTGGTACCGCTTTTTTGGTTTTGGCTTTCCGAATTTGGTCGTTAATGATTAATTTGTTGGACTCAATGGCTAATTGTAATAGCGGGTCTTGATCGTCCTCTGGGAGTTCGATGGCTTCTAGAGGTTTTGGGATAGGGCGAATAAGGCCCGGAATTTCGCCGTTGTTAAGGTGTTCTTCTAGGAGGAAGAGGTTGGAGCTGTTGATAACGATACCGTCGTTGAAGGTTAGGGTATGAAACTCAGAAGCTATACAATTTGCGCGGCGGCCTTCATTTGATAGTATGAATTCCCCAGCGTCTTCTCCAGGAGGTATATGTCCACTAGTGGGGATGTATTCTTTAACTAAAGAGAAACTTGCGTCGGTTGGTTGGGCGGCTTCGGTTCCAATTAGTTCTTTCCATAGGGTCTGGATTAGTTCTAGAAGAGTTTCTGGGTCGACCGTTGACGCTGGGAAGGCTTTAATTACAGTTGTAGGGTCGTATAAGGGTTTGCTTTGCCAAAGCCCATATAATTGTGCCATAATGCCTAATCTGTGGGTTACCAAGGTGGTCTCGGTAATTTGAGAGTTGGTGAGAACTTTTACCCCACGTGGGGGTTTAGTTAGGGCTAGAGTGTTGACAAGTTCCTGTAAGTATGCAGGTCTTTTTGTCGTAGCTAAATTAAGTAGTTCCTGGGCTTCGAACCCTAAAGTTCGGTTTATAGCGATGGTAGCCGCTAATCGTTTGCACTGATAATTTGTGGAAAGTTGACGAGCTATGAAACGCATGGTAGGGAGTTGTTGGATTTCTGAAGTCGTGATTTGACCAGAGAGAGTAGCAGAGATCTGAGCTCTCCAAGCTATGAGGAATACCGTGGTTTCAATTAAAGCAGTGCGTTCTGCGTTAGACTCTTTCCAGCTGGAGAAGTCGCGTTTGGCTACTCCAGGTATTATAAATTTCTTGTTTATATTTGGCATATACAGGTAGGGATTGATATTTCGGGTGGAGTAGATCCCTTCGGCTGGATAACCTTATACCAGGTCTTCATCCTGGATCCACCCTATTTTCAGCAAGAGGTCTGATATTGGAGGGGTTTTTATACAAGGGAAAGTGAGTAGTGGGTGTAATTTGTAACCGGGATGGTTACATCTCGCCGCCGTTGGTAACACCAAGTCGTGACAGCCGGCGGGTCATGGATATTCTTTTTAACTAGATTGACCTACTTTGAATCCGTTATATGAACGGAATTGGGAATCTCCAAGTCAGCACGCTTACGCGTTTATATTGCACGCATATGATAGGATCAGATATGCAGTGTCATCCTAATGCGGAACGAGGTCCGATTTTAGAGGTTAATTCCTCTGCAACTCATTATAAGTAGGCGTCTGCTTTTTGGAGTTTCATCCACCCTTCCTAGTAAGGAGTGGGGTGTTTTAGTACGCTATCCGATAAGGTACGAAGTGGGAAAAGGGTTAGGATGTAGTTCTAAATCCGGAGGAGATATACTTTGGGTTTTACCTGAGGAAATGAGGGTAAAACAATTGACTGGACGAGGGGAAATTAGTCCGGCTCGTGCCAGGTAGCGCACCATTGCTACATGCTCTCTCTGGTACAAGATGACGGAAATTTTAAATACACTACTTTGCTTTCGCTATCCGTACTAATGAAAGAGTTTTGCTCTCGCGAGCAGAAATCTTTTAGTTACCTTTCCTAAATTTTCCCGCCTAAAGCTAGTGAAGTCAGTAGACGTATGTCCTCGGCTGCTATAAGACCATAGGGTTTCCCCACAAGCCCCGCCGAGTAGGAACAGGAAATCCAAAGTGGTCCTGGCTTTCTTAAGGCATTACTATATAAGACTGTTGCGTATCGCACGCTCCTCATCAAGGCCCCTCTTTATAAATGGAAGGGTTACCCTCCATTTATAAAGCCCTTTAGGGTTACCCTAAAGGGGTTAGGGCCAATGCCCATAGGGCATAGCCCTTACCCCAGACTACCCCCCCCCCCTTTCTTATTAGGGATATAAAGGGGTGAATCCGAGGGTTAGGCCGAGCCCCTGCCCTTGACCCCTTTAGGGTTAGGGCAGGGAAATAGGGTCACAAAAATGCGATGGAAGGGCCCTCACCCCCTTATATCCCCCCCTAACCCCTTTAGGGTAACCCCAAAGCCCTTTATAAATGGAGGGTTACCCTCCATTTATAAAGGGGTTAGGGCCAATGCCCTTTATATCCCCCCCCCCTAATAAGAAGGGGGGGGGGTAGTATGGGCAGGGTTCAGCCCTTACCCCCTTCCCCTTTGGGGTTACCCTAAAGGGGTTAGGGGTGAATCCGAGGGTGGGGTGAGGGGCCTTAAGGGTGACCCTCCATTTATAAAGGGGTTAGGGCTGAATCCTGACCATACTACTCCCCCCCTTCTTATTAGGGGGGGGTATAAAGGGGCATTGGCCCCTTTCTTATTAAGGGGGATAGAAGCCAATGCCCTTTAGGGCATAGCCCTAAAGGGTTTTTTGAGACCATATTTCCCCATATCACCCCCCCCCTCACCCTCAGCCCTTTATAAATGGAGGGTTACCCTCCATTTATAAAGGGGTTAGGGCTATGCCCCAAGGGCTGAACCCTGCCCATACTACCCCCCCCCCCTTCTTATTAGGGGGGGGGGATATAAAGGGCATTGGCCCTAACCCCTTTATAAATGGAGGGTAACCCTCCATTTATAAAGGGCTTTATATCCCCCCCCCTAATAAGAAAGGGGGGGGGTAGTATGGGGGCCCATGAAGACAAGGGGCTATGCCCATACTACCCCCCCCCTTCTTATTAGGGCCCTAAAGGGGCCCACTCGGCCTAACCCCTTTATAAATGGAGGGTAACCCTCCATTTATAAAGGGCTGAGGGGCCTTAGGTGTGATATAAAGGGCATTGGCCCCTTTCTTATTAGGGGGATATAAGGGGGCTCGGCCTAACCCCTTTATAAATGGAGGGTAACCCTTCCATTTATAAAGGGCTAAGGGGCCTTGATTAGGAGAGAGAAGAAATAAGGTCTCCCAGAAAAATTGTCAAGCTTTGCCCCCCCCCTAGGGGGGGGGTAAAGGGTTTTTTAGACCATATTTAAGAGAGGGGCAATAGGGTCTCCCAGAAAAGTTGTAAAGCTTTGCCAATGCCCTATAGGGCATAACCCTAAAGGGTTTTTGAGACCCTATTTCCCCATACCACCCTCGGATTCACCCCAAGGGGGTAAGGGCTATGCCCTATGGGCATTGGCCCCTTTTTTATTAGGGGGGGATATAAGGGGGCTCGGCCTAACCCCTTTATAAATGGAGGGTAACCCTTCCATTTATAAAGGGCTAAGGGGCCTAGGAGAGAGGGTCAATAGGGTCTCTCAAAAGTGGGCCCCTTCACCCCCCCCAGGGGGGGGTGAAGGGGCCCACTTTTGAGACCATATTTCCCCATACCACCCCCCCTTTCTTATTAGGGGGATATAAGGGGGCTCGGCCTAACCCCTTTATAAATGGAGGGTAACCCTTCCATTTATAAAGGGCTAAGGGGCCTAGGAGAGAGGGTAAATAGGGTCTCCCAGAAAAGTTGTAAAGCTTTGCCAATGTTCTTTAGGGCATAACCCTGAAGGGGCCCACTTTTTAGACTATATTTGCCCCTAGGATTCAGGGCTCGGCCTAACCCCTTTAGGGTAACCCTAAAGGGCTAGGGGCCTTGGAGCCAATGCCCTTACTAACCCCCCTAATAAGAAAGGAACCAATGCCCTTTATATCCCCCCCTAAGGCCCCTTAGCCCTTTAGGGTTACCCTAAAGCCCTTTATAAATGGAGGGTTACCCTCCATTTATAAAGGGGTTAGGGCCAATGCCCATAGGGCAGGGTTCAGCCCTTACCCCCATACTACCCCCCCCCTCAGCCCTTTAGGGTTACCCTAAAGGGGCCAATGCCCATAGGGCATAGCCCTTACCCCCTTGGGGTTGAGGGTTAGGGCTATGCCCCCGATTCAGGGCTGAACCCTGCCCATACTACCCCCCCCCCTTCTTATTAGGGGGGGGGATATAAAGGGCATTGGCCCCTTTCTTATTAGGGGGGGGATATAAAGGGGTGAATCCGAGGGTTAGGCCGAGTGGGCCCCTTTAGGGCCTCTCTTATTAAGGGGGGGGGTAGTATGGGCAGGGTTCAGCTTTTGGGGCATAGCCCTAACCCCTTTATAAATGGAGGGTCACCCTTCCATTTATAAAAGGCTGAGGGGGGATATAAAGGGCATAGCTCTGAATCCAGGGCGTAGCCCTTGAGAGAGTGTTTGGGAAACAACCCTTGTTTGTATCCCCCTTATTGAAAGGGCACTGCTCATACTACCCCCCCCCCCTTTTTTTAGTAGGGGGGGGATATAAAGGGCATTGGCCTTTTTCAGGGTGGGGTCAAATCAGAAAGGGTAGGGTAAGATAAGAAAAGGCCCCCCAAAGGGGGAATTGGCCCTTTCAAATAAGGGTGGGGTAAGATAAAAAAGGGTCCCCCCCCAAGCCCTTTATAAATGGAAGGGTTACCCTCCATTTATAAAGGGGTTAGGGGGGGATTGGCCCTTTTCAAATAAGGGTGGGGTAAGATAAGAAAGGGTCCCCCCCAAGCCCTTTAGGGTTACCCTCCATTTATAAAGGGGTTAGGGGGGATTGGCCCTTTTCAAATAAGGGTGGGGTCAAATCAGAAAAGGTAGGGTAAGATAAGAAAGGGTCCCCCCCCCAAGCCCTTTATAAATGGACCCTCAAGGGTTCGGCCTAACCCCTTTATAAATGGAGGGTAACCCTTCCATTTATAAAGGGCTGAGGGGCCTTAAGGGTGACCCTCCATTTATAAAGGGGTTAGGGGGGATTGACCCTTTCAAATAAGGGTGGGGTCAAATCAGAAAAGGTAGGGTAAGATAAGAAAGGGTTCCCCCCAAGCCCTTTATAAATGGAAGGGTTACCCTCCATTTATAAAGGGGTTAGGGGGGATTGACCCTTTCAAATAAGGGTGGGGTAAGATAAGAAAGGGTCCCCCCCCAAGGGGGGGGATTGACCCTTTCAAATAAGGGTGGGGTAAGATAAGAAAGGGTCCCCCCCAAGGGGGGGGATTGACCCTTTCAAATAAGGGTGGGGTAAGATAAGAAAGGGTAAGATAAGAAAGGGTGGGGTAAGATAAGAAAGGGGTTGTCTTCACCCCCCCAGGGGGGGGGACCCTTTCAAATAAGGGTGGGGTAAGATAAGAAAGGGGTTGTCTTCACCCCCTCACCCTCAAGGGCTGAACCCTGCCCTAACCCCCCCAGGTAACCCTAAAGGGGTAAGGGCTGAACCCTGCCCATACTACCCCCTAATAAGAAGGGGGGGGGATATAAAGGGCATTGGCCCTAACCCCTTTATAAATGGAGGGTAACCCTCCATTTATAAAGGGCTTTATATCCCCCCCCTAAGAAGAAAGGGCCCTTTTTTATTAAGGGGCCCATTCTATTTAAGACCCTTACCCCATACTACCCCCCCCCTCAGCCCTTTATAAATGGAAGGGTTACCCTCCATTTATAAAGCCCTTTATAAATGGAGGGTTACCCTCCATTTATAAAGGGGTTAGGGCCAATGCCCCCGATTCAGGGCTGAACCCTGCCCATACTACCCCCTAATAAGAAGGGGGGGGGATATAAAGGGCATTGGCCCCTTTCTTATTAGGGCCCTAAAGGGTTCGGCCCTTGTCCCCGTAGGGACCCCATACCACCCCCCCCCCCTAATAAGAAAGGGGGGGGGATATAAAGGGGTGAGGGGCCTTAGGTGTGATATAAAGGGGTTACCCTAACGGGTTTAGGCATTGGCCCCTCACCCTTTCATTTTTCCAGGGGGCATTGGCCCCTCACCCTTGACCCCTAAAGAATGAACCCTTTATAAATGGAGGGTAACCCCTCCTTTTATAGGGATTGGCCCTTTTCAAATAAGGGTCACCCCCAGGGGGGATTGGCCCCTTTCAAATTGGGGACCACCCTTTCAAGTTGGGGACCACCCTTTCAAATTGGGGGTAATGTTTTAGGGGGGTAACCCCTCCATTTATAAAGGGGTCAAGGGCTACGCCCTAAGGGCATTGGCCCCTTTCTTATTAGGGGGGATATAAAGGGGTTGTCCCCGTAGGGACCCCATACTACCCCCCCCTCACCCCTTTATACCCCCCCCCTAATAAGAAAGGGCCCTTAAGGGGCCCACTCGGCCCTGAATCCAGGGGCCTTAGGTGGGGTGGTATGGGGTGAAGACAAGGGGCTATGCCCCAAGGGCTGAACCCTGCCCATACTACCCCCCCCCCTTCTTATTAGGGGGGGGGGATATAAAGGGCATTGGCCCCTTTCTTATTAGGGGGGGGGATATAAAGGGGTTGTCCCCGTAGGGACCCCCCTAACCCCTTTAGGGTAACCCCAAAGCCCTTTATAAATGGAGGGTTACCCTCCATTTATAAAGGGGTTAGGGCCAATGCCCATAGGGCAGGGTTCAGCCCTTACCCCCTTCCCCTTTGGGGTTACCCTAAAGGGGTTAGGGGTGAATCCGAGGGTGGGGTGAGGGCCAGGTGATAGATTTTTTAGACCCTATTGACCCTTTTTTGTGTAACCATATTTACCCTAAAGGGCCGGGTCAACTCTTTTTTGTGTAACCATATTTACCCTAAAGGGCCGGGTCAACTCTTTTTTTGTGTAACCATATTTACCCTAAAGGGCCGGGTCAACTCTTTTTTTGTGTAACCATATTTACCCTAAAGGGCCGGGTCAACTCTTTTTTTGTGTAACCATATTTACCCTAAAGGGCTCTCTTTATAGCTAAAGCTATAGGCCCCTTTTTTATTACGGGGCCTTGGAGCCCCCCTTTTAAATTGAGGGCCACAAATATGGGCTTTATCTTGTCTTGGACCCCCCCCCGGCCCTTTAGGGTTACCCTAAAGGGGTTAGGGGGCCCCTCAACCCCTTTATTAAGAAGCCAGCCCCTTTATTAAGAAGCCAGCCCCTTTATTAAGAAGCCAGCCCCTTTATTAAGAAGCCAGCCCCTTTATTAAGAAGCCAGCCCCTTTATTAAGAAGCCAGCCCCTTTATTAAGAAGCCAGCCCCTTTATTAAGAAGCCAGCCCCTTTATTAAGAAGCCAGCCCCTTTATTAAGAAGCCAGCCCCTTTATTAAGAAGCCCCCCCTTTATTATTAGGGGGGGGTGGTATGGGGTGAAGACAAGGGCCGAACCCTTTAGGGCCCTAATAAGAAAGGGTTAGGGGCCTTCGGGGGGGTAGTCTGGGGGTAGGGCTATGCCCCCTTGATAAAGCCCCAGACTACCCCCCGAAGGCCCCTAACCCTTTCTTATTAGGGGGGGGGGGATATAAAGGGGTTGTCCCCGTAGGGACCCCATACCACCCCCCCCCTAATAAGAAAGGGGGGGGATATAAAGGGGCCAATGCCCATAGGGCATAGCCCTTGGGGCATAGCCCCTGAGGGTGAGGGGGTCCCTACGGGGACAACCCCTTTATATCCCCCCCTAAGGCCCACCTTGGTAACCCCTTTAGGGTAACCCTAAAGGGGTAAGGGCCGAGTGGGCCCCACAACTTTTCTGGGAGGGCCTTATTAGGGGGGGGGGTAGTATGGGGGTCCCTACGGGGACAAGGGCCGAGTGGGCCCCACAACTTTTCTGGGAGGGCCCTTTCTTATTAGGGGGGGGGGTGGTAATAGCCTGGGGTCCCTACCAAGTGCTCTCTCCTAATCAAGGCCCCTTAGCCCTTTAGGGTTACCCTAAAGCCCTTTAGGGTTACCCTAAAGCCCTTTAGGGTTACCCTAAAGCCCTTTATAAATGGAGGGTTACCCTCCATTTATAAAGGGGTTAGGGCCAATGCCCATAGGGCAGGGTTCAGCCCTTACCCCCTTCCCCTTTGGGGTTACCCTAAAGGGGTTAGGGGTGAATCCGAGGGTTAGGCCGAGCCCCTGCCCTTTAGGGCAGGGAAATATGGTCTCCCAGAAAAAAAAGCTTTGCCAATGCCCTTTAGGGCATAGCCCTAAAGGGGCCCACTTTTTAGATACCATATTTAGAGAGAGCACTTGCAAACACTCTCTCCAAGGCCCCTTAGCCCTTTATAAATGGAAGGGTTACCCTCCATTTATAAAGGGGTTAGGCCGAGCCCTGAATCCTAGGGTAAATATGGTCTCTAAAAAACCCTTGACCCCCAGCCCTTTAGGGTTACCCTAAAGGGGTTAGGGGGGTGAAGGGTTTTTTAGACCATATTTGAGAGAGTGTTTGGGGGACAAAGGGCTATGCCCTGGATTCTTCTGGAGCCATTTCTGTCCTTCGGAGGGCTCCCTTTATATAAAGGGCATTGGCCCCCCTTTTCTTATTAGGGGTATTAAGGGGTGGTCTACCCTCCTAAAGGGCCAGGCTATTAGAGAGTGTTTGGTGGCTCCTCACACCCTCTAGGTTTAGCTTCTGTCCCCTTTACCCCTTAATACCCCTAATAAGAAAAGGCCCTCCCAGAAAAGTTGTGGGGCCCACTCGGCCCTTACCCTACCCCCCCCCTTCTTATTAGGGGGGGGGATATAAAGGGGTTAGGGGCCTTAGGTGGGGTTGGTATGGGGTTAGGGACAGAAGGGCACTACTCGACAGAAGGGACCTTTTTATTTTATAAGAAGGTAAATTTTAAAGAGAACCAGCGCGGGGTCTTTATAGCTCATTCATTTGAATTCTGGGGCGGGAGGATTCGAACCTACGGATGGCGGTACCAAAAACCGCTGCCTTACCACTTGGCGACGCCCCAATTTCATTAATTATAACACCCAAACACTCTATCCAAGGCCCCTAAGGCCCACCTTGGTAAGGGCCGAGTGGGCCCCTTGAGGGTCCCAGGACTGGCTCCAGGAGAATCCTAGGGTATCTCTAACCCCAGGCTATTACCAACCCTCACCCTCAGCCCTTTATAAATGGAAGGGTTACCCTCCATTTATAAAGCCCTTTATAAATGGAGGGTTACCCTCCATTTATAAAGGGGTTAGGGCCAATGCCCATAGGGCAGGGTTCAGCCCTGAATCGGGGGCAGGGTTCAGCCCTAACCCCTTTATAAATGGAGGGTAACCCTCCATTTATAAAGGGGTTAGGGCTGAACCCTGCCCCCGATTCAGGGCTGAACCCTGCCCTATGGGCATTGGCCCCTTTATATCCCCCCCCTAAGGCCCACCTTGGTAAGGGCCGAGTGGGCCCCTTTAGGGCCTTTCTTATTAGGGGGGGGTGGTATGGGGTCCCTACGGGGACAACCCCTTTATATCCCACCTAAGGCCCCTCACCCCAGGGGGGTCCCTACGGGGACAAGGGCCGAGTGGGCCCCTTTAGGGCCTTTATTATTAGGGGTGGTATGGGGTCCCTACGGGGACAAAGGGCTCCCAGAAGAACCCTGCCCTTTCTATTAAAGGCTATGCCCCCCTTTATAAAGGGCATTGGCCCCCCTTTAAAATAAGGGTGGGCCCGATAGGGATCTCAACTCCTCTATCCCTAACCCCAGGCTATTACCAACCCCACCTAAGGTAAGGGCCGAGTGGGCCCCTTTAGGGCCTTTTCTTATTAGGGGGGGGTATTAAGGGGTAAAGGGGGGCCCTGTTTTTTCTCCTAAAGGGCCATTTCTGGAGCCAAGGTCCATCCCAAGGCCCCTAGGATTCTTCTGGGACCCTAAAGGGTTCGGCCTAACCCCTTTATAAATGGAGGGTAACCCTCCATTTATAAAGGGCTGAGGGGCCTTAGGGCTCGGCCTAACCCCTTTATAAATGGAGGGTAACCCTCCATTTATAAAGGGCTAAGGGGCCTTGGAGAGTGTTTAAAAGGTATAAATAGGGAAAAGCATAGCGCGCTGGTTCTCTTTAGCTAACCACCCCAGGGCATGCCAAACCTATAGCTAAAGCATAGCTAAAAGCTATAATATTGTATTTTTAGTTTTTTGTCAACCTATAAGTAAACACTATTTAAATTACAGAGAACCAGCGCGAAACCGGGGTCCCTATTTATGGGTATAAATAGGGCCCACTTAAAGACCCTATTTCAAGACTCTTTTAAAAGGGCTCATGCATCTAAGTCTAGCCCTAAAAAAAACTGGCCCAGAAAAAAAATAAAGTAATTTAAAGAGGCCCCTTTCTTATTAGGGCCCTAAAGGGTTCGGCCCTGAGGGGCCTTAGGTGTGATATAAAGGGGTGAGGGGGGGGTAGTATGGGGGTAAGGGCTATGCCCTATGGGCATTGGCCCCTTTGGGGTTACCCTAAAGGGGTTAGGGGTTACCCTAAAGGGGTTAGGGGTTACCCTAAAGGGGTTAGGGGTTACCCTAAAGGGGTTAGGGGTTACCCTAAAGGGGTTAGGGGGGCCCTCCCTATCTGTTTTTTCTGGAGCCATTTCTGGAGCCAGGCTATTAGAGAGTGTTTATAGGGGCCCCCCTTATTTCATTGGAGGGGGGGGCCCTCCCTATCAAGATAACCCCCCTGGGGTTACTAAAGGAAAAGGGCCCCCCCCTCCAATGAAATAAGGGGGGGCCCTGTTTTTTCTCGGCCCACCCCTAAGGCCCCTCACCCCATAGGGGGTCCCTACTAAGTGCTCTCTCCTAGGCCCCTTAGCCCTTTATAAATGGAGGGTTACCCTCCATTTATAAAGGGGTTAGGCCGAGCCCCTGCCCTTTAGGGCAGGGAAATATGGTCACAAAAATGCGATCACCCCTAAAGAATGAACCCTTTAGGGTAACCCCCTAACCCCTTTATAAATGGAGGGTAACCCTCCATTTATAAAGGGCTGGGGTAAGGGGGTGATAGATTTTTGTGACCATATTTAGAGAGAGCACTTATAAACACGCTCTCCAAGGCCCCTTAGCCCTTTATAAATGGAAGGGTTACCCTCCATTTATAAAGGGGTTAGGCCGAGCCCTGAATCCTAGGGTAAATATGGTTACACAAAAATCTATCACCCCCTTACCCCACCCTCGGATTCACCCCTAACCCCTTTAGGGTAACCCCAAAGGGGAAGGGGGTAAGGGCTGAACCCTGCCCATACTACCCCCCCCCCTTCTTATTAGGGGGGGGGGATATAAAGGGCATTGGCCCTAACCCCTTTATAAATGGAGGGTAACCCTCCATTTATAAAGGGCTTTGGGGTTACCCTAAAGGGGTTAGGGGGGTTACCCTAAAGGGTTCATTCTTTAGGGGTGATCGCATTTTTGTGACCATATTTGCCCCTAGGATTCAGGGCTCGGCCCTAGGGGGCCTTGATTAGGAGCGTGTTTAGGGGACAAGGGCCGAGTGGGCCCCTTTAGGGGCCCACCCCAGAAAATGCCCTGGATTCTTCTGTCCTTCGGAGGGCAGAGTGGGCCCCACAACTTTTCTGTCCTTCTCCTTCGGAGGGCAGGGGCCAATGCCCCATAGGGCAGGGTTCAGCCCTTGGGGCATAGCCCTAACCCCTTTATAAATGGAGGGTAACCCTCCATTTATAAAGGGCTGAGGGGGGTGCTAGGATTCTTCTGGGAGGGCCATTTCTGGGAGAGAGTGTTTATAGGGGCCCATAAAAGGAAAGTGTGACTTAAAGGGCCAATTCTAAGGGTAATAAAGAGTATAAAATGAAAATAAAGAGTCTAGCTAAAAGCTATAGCCTTTGGCTAGACTCTTTATTTTCAATTGTCACCCTATTTTCAAGAGGCCCTATAAATATAAAGAGTTTATAAGAATCCTAGCACCCCCCTCAGCCCTTTATAAATGGAGGGTTACCCTCCATTTATAAAGGGGTTAGGGCTATGCCCCAAGGGCTGAACCCTGCCCTATGGGGCATTGGCCCCTGCCCTCCGAAGGAGAAGGACAGAAAAGTTGTGGGGCCCACTCTGCCCTCCGAAGGACAGAAGAATCCAGGGCATTTTCTGGGGTGGGCCCCTAAAGGGGCCCACTCGGCCCTTGTCCCCTAAACACGCTCCTAATCAAGGCCCCCTAGGGCCGAGCCCTGAATCCTAGGGGCAAATATGGTCACAAAAATGCGATCACCCCTAAAGAATGAACCCTTTAGGGTAACCCCCCTAACCCCTTTAGGGTAACCCCAAAGCCCTTTATAAATGGAGGGTTACCCTCCATTTATAAAGGGGTTAGGGCCAATGCCCTTTATATCCCCCCCCCCTAATAAGAAGGGGGGGGGGTAGTATGGGCAGGGTTCAGCCCTTACCCCCTTCCCCCTTTGGGGTTACCCTAAAGGGGTTAGGGGTGAATCCGAGGGTGGGGTAAGGGGGTGATAGATTTTTGTGTAACCATATTTACCCTAGGATTCAGGGCTCGGCCTAACCCCTTTATAAATGGAGGGTAACCCTTCCATTTATAAAGGGCTAAGGGGCCTTGGAGAGCGTGTTTATAAGTGCTCTCTCTAAATATGGTCACAAAAATCTATCACCCCCTTACCCCAGCCCTTTATAAATGGAGGGTTACCCTCCATTTATAAAGGGGTTAGGGGGTTACCCTAAAGGGTTCATTCTTTAGGGGTGATCGCATTTTTGTGACCATATTTCCCTGCCCTAAAGGGCAGGGGCTCGGCCTAACCCCTTTATAAATGGAGGGTAACCCTCCATTTATAAAGGGCTAAGGGGCCTAGGAGAGAGCACTTAGTAGGGACCCCCTATGGGGTGAGGGGCCTTAGGGGTGGGCCGAGAAAAAACAGGGCCCCCCCTTATTTCATTGGAGGGGGGGGCCCTTTTCCTTTAGTAACCCCAGGGGGGTTATCTTGATAGGGAGGGCCCCCCCCTCCAATGAAATAAGGGGGGCCCCTATAAACACTCTCTAATAGCCTGGCTCCAGAAATGGCTCCAGAAAAAACAGATAGGGAGGGCCCCCCTAACCCCTTTAGGGTAACCCCTAACCCCTTTAGGGTAACCCCTAACCCCTTTAGGGTAACCCCTAACCCCTTTAGGGTAACCCCTAACCCCTTTAGGGTAACCCCAAAGGGGCCAATGCCCATAGGGCATAGCCCTTACCCCCATACTACCCCCCCCTCACCCCTTTATATCACACCTAAGGCCCCTCAGGGCCGAACCCTTTAGGGCCCTAATAAGAAAGGGGCCTCTTTAAATTACTTTATTTTTTTTCTGGGCCAGTTTTTTTTAGGGCTAGACTTAGATGCATGAGCCCTTTTAAAAGAGTCTTGAAATAGGGTCTTTAAGTGGGCCCTATTTATACCCATAAATAGGGACCCCGGTTTCGCGCTGGTTCTCTGTAATTTAAATAGTGTTTACTTATAGGTTGACAAAAAACTAAAAATACAATATTATAGCTTTTAGCTATGCTTTAGCTATAGGTTTGGCATGCCCTGGGGTGGTTAGCTAAAGAGAACCAGCGCGCTATGCTTTTCCCTATTTATACCTTTTAAACACTCTCCAAGGCCCCTTAGCCCTTTATAAATGGAGGGTTACCCTCCATTTATAAAGGGGTTAGGCCGAGCCCTAAGGCCCCTCAGCCCTTTATAAATGGAGGGTTACCCTCCATTTATAAAGGGGTTAGGCCGAACCCTTTAGGGTCCCAGAAGAATCCTAGGGGCCTTGGGATGGACCTTGGCTCCAGAAATGGCCCTTTAGGAGAAAAAACAGGGCCCCCCTTTACCCCTTAATACCCCCCCCTAATAAGAAAAGGCCCTAAAGGGGCCCACTCGGCCCTTACCTTAGGTGGGGTTGGTAATAGCCTGGGGTTAGGGATAGAGGAGTTGAGATCCCTATCGGGCCCACCCTTATTTTAAAGGGGGGCCAATGCCCTTTATAAAGGGGGGCATAGCCTTTAATAGAAAGGGCAGGGTTCTTCTGGGAGCCCTTTGTCCCCGTAGGGACCCCATACCACCCCTAATAATAAAGGCCCTAAAGGGGCCCACTCGGCCCTTGTCCCCGTAGGGACCCCCCTGGGGTGAGGGGCCTTAGGTGGGATATAAAGGGGTTGTCCCCGTAGGGACCCCATACCACCCCCCCCCTAATAAGAAAGGCCCTAAAGGGGCCCACTCGGCCCTTACCAAGGTGGGCCTTAGGGGGGGGATATAAAGGGGCCAATGCCCATAGGGCAGGGTTCAGCCCTGAATCGGGGGCAGGGTTCAGCCCTAACCCCTTTATAAATGGAGGGTTACCCTCCATTTATAAAGGGGTTAGGGCTGAACCCTGCCCCCGATTCAGGGCTGAACCCTGCCCTATGGGCATTGGCCCTAACCCCTTTATAAATGGAGGGTAACCCTCCATTTATAAAGGGCTTTATAAATGGAGGGTAACCCTTCCATTTATAAAGGGCTGAGGGTGAGGGTTGGTAATAGCCTGGGGTTAGAGATACCCTAGGATTCTCCTGGAGCCAGTCCTGGGACCCTCAAGGGGCCCACTCGGCCCTTACCAAGGTGGGCCTTAGGGGCCTTGGATAGAGTGTTTGGGTGTTATAATTAATGAAATTGGGGCGTCGCCAAGTGGTAAGGCAGCGGTTTTTGGTACCGCCATCCGTAGGTTCGAATCCTCCCGCCCCAGAATTCAAATGAATGAGCTATAAAGACCCCGCGCTGGTTCTCTTTAAAATTTACCTTCTTATAAAATAAAAAGGTCCCTTCTGTCGAGTAGTGCCCTTCTGTCCCTAACCCCATACCAACCCCACCTAAGGCCCCTAACCCCTTTATATCCCCCCCCCTAATAAGAAGGGGGGGGGTAGGGTAAGGGCCGAGTGGGCCCCACAACTTTTCTGGGAGGGCCTTTTCTTATTAGGGGTATTAAGGGGTAAAGGGGACAGAAGCTAAACCTAGAGGGTGTGAGGAGCCACCAAACACTCTCTAATAGCCTGGCCCTTTAGGAGGGTAGACCACCCCTTAATACCCCTAATAAGAAAAGGGGGGCCAATGCCCTTTATATAAAGGGAGCCCTCCGAAGGACAGAAATGGCTCCAGAAGAATCCAGGGCATAGCCCTTTGTCCCCCAAACACTCTCTCAAATATGGTCTAAAAAACCCTTCACCCCCCTAACCCCTTTAGGGTAACCCTAAAGGGCTGGGGGTCAAGGGTTTTTTAGAGACCATATTTACCCTAGGATTCAGGGCTCGGCCTAACCCCTTTATAAATGGAGGGTAACCCTTCCATTTATAAAGGGCTAAGGGGCCTTGGAGAGAGTGTTTGCAAGTGCTCTCTCTAAATATGGTATCTAAAAAGTGGGCCCCTTTAGGGCTATGCCCTAAAGGGCATTGGCAAAGCTTTTTTTTCTGGGAGACCATATTTCCCTGCCCTAAAGGGCAGGGGCTCGGCCTAACCCTCGGATTCACCCCTAACCCCTTTAGGGTAACCCCAAAGGGGAAGGGGGTAAGGGCTGAACCCTGCCCTATGGGCATTGGCCCTAACCCCTTTATAAATGGAGGGTAACCCTCCATTTATAAAGGGCTTTAGGGTAACCCTAAAGGGCTTTAGGGTAACCCTAAAGGGCTTTAGGGTAACCCTAAAGGGCTAAGGGGCCTTGATTAGGAGAGAGCACTTGGTAGGGACCCCAGGCTATTACCACCCCCCCCCCTAATAAGAAAGGGCCCTCCCAGAAAAGTTGTGGGGCCCACTCGGCCCTTGTCCCCGTAGGGACCCCCATACTACCCCCCCCCCTAATAAGGCCCTCCCAGAAAAGTTGTGGGGCCCACTCGGCCCTTACCCCTTTAGGGTTACCCTAAAGGGGTTACCAAGGTGGGCCTTAGGGGGGGATATAAAGGGGTTGTCCCCGTAGGGACCCCCTCACCCTCAGGGGCTATGCCCCAAGGGCTATGCCCTATGGGCATTGGCCCCTTTATATCCCCCCCCTTTCTTATTAGGGGGGGGGTGGTATGGGGTCCCTACGGGGACAACCCCTTTATATCCCCCCCCCCCTAATAAGAAAGGGTTAGGGGCCTTCGGGGGGTAGTCTGGGGCTTTATCAAGGGGGCATAGCCCTACCCCCAGACTACCCCCCCGAAGGCCCCTAACCCTTTCTTATTAGGGCCCTAAAGGGTTCGGCCCTTGTCTTCACCCCATACCACCCCCCCCTAATAATAAAGGGGGGGCTTCTTAATAAAGGGGCTGGCTTCTTAATAAAGGGGCTGGCTTCTTAATAAAGGGGCTGGCTTCTTAATAAAGGGGCTGGCTTCTTAATAAAGGGGCTGGCTTCTTAATAAAGGGGCTGGCTTCTTAATAAAGGGGCTGGCTTCTTAATAAAGGGGCTGGCTTCTTAATAAAGGGGCTGGCTTCTTAATAAAGGGGCTGGCTTCTTAATAAAGGGGTTGAGGGGCCCCCTAACCCCTTTAGGGTAACCCTAAAGGGCCGGGGGGGGGTCCAAGACAAGATAAAGCCCATATTTGTGGCCCTCAATTTAAAAGGGGGGCTCCAAGGCCCCGTAATAAAAAAGGGGCCTATAGCTTTAGCTATAAAGAGAGCCCTTTAGGGTAAATATGGTTACACAAAAAAAGAGTTGACCCGGCCCTTTAGGGTAAATATGGTTACACAAAAAAAGAGTTGACCCGGCCCTTTAGGGTAAATATGGTTACACAAAAAAAGAGTTGACCCGGCCCTTTAGGGTAAATATGGTTACACAAAAAAAGAGTTGACCCGGCCCTTTAGGGTAAATATGGTTACACAAAAAAGGGTCAATAGGGTCTAAAAAATCTATCACCTGGCCCTCACCCCACCCTCGGATTCACCCCTAACCCCTTTAGGGTAACCCCAAAGGGGAAGGGGGTAAGGGCTGAACCCTGCCCTATGGGCATTGGCCCTAACCCCTTTATAAATGGAGGGTAACCCTCCATTTATAAAGGGCTTTGGGGTTACCCTAAAGGGGTTAGGGGGGTCCCTACGGGGACAACCCCTTTATATCCCCCCCCCTAATAAGAAAGGGGCCAATGCCCTTTATATCCCCCCCCCCTAATAAGAAGGGGGGGGGGTAGTATGGGCAGGGTTCAGCCCTTGGGGCATAGCCCCTTGTCTTCACCCCATACCACCCCACCTAAGGCCCCTGGATTCAGGGCCGAGTGGGCCCCTTAAGGGCCCTTTCTTATTAGGGGGGGGGTATAAAGGGGTGAGGGGGGGGTAGTATGGGGTCCCTACGGGGACAACCCCTTTATATCCCCCCTAATAAGAAAGGGGCCAATGCCCTTAGGGCGTAGCCCTTGACCCCTTTATAAATGGAGGGGTTACCCCCCTAAAACATTACCCCCAATTTGAAAGGGTGGTCCCCAACTTGAAAGGGTGGTCCCCAATTTGAAAGGGGCCAATCCCCCCTGGGGGTGACCCTTATTTGAAAAGGGCCAATCCCTATAAAAGGAGGGGTTACCCTCCATTTATAAAGGGTTCATTCTTTAGGGGTCAAGGGTGAGGGGCCAATGCCCCCTGGAAAAATGAAAGGGTGAGGGGCCAATGCCTAAACCCGTTAGGGTAACCCCTTTATATCACACCTAAGGCCCCTCACCCCTTTATATCCCCCCCCCTTTCTTATTAGGGGGGGGGGGTGGTATGGGGTCCCTACGGGGACAAGGGCCGAACCCTTTAGGGCCCTAATAAGAAAGGGGCCAATGCCCTTTATATCCCCCCCCCTTCTTATTAGGGGGTAGTATGGGCAGGGTTCAGCCCTGAATCGGGGGCATTGGCCCTAACCCCTTTATAAATGGAGGGTAACCCTCCATTTATAAAGGGCTTTATAAATGGAGGGTAACCCTTCCATTTATAAAGGGCTGAGGGGGGGGGGTAGTATGGGGTAAGGGTCTTAAATAGAATGGGCCCCTTAATAAAAAAGGGCCCTTTCTTCTTAGGGGGGGGATATAAAGCCCTTTATAAATGGAGGGTTACCCTCCATTTATAAAGGGGTTAGGGCCAATGCCCTTTATATCCCCCCCCCTTCTTATTAGGGGGTAGTATGGGCAGGGTTCAGCCCTTACCCCTTTAGGGTTACCTGGGGGGGTTAGGGCAGGGTTCAGCCCTTGAGGGTGAGGGGGTGAAGACAACCCCTTTCTTATCTTACCCCACCCTTATTTGAAAGGGTCCCCCCCCCTGGGGGGGTGAAGACAACCCCTTTCTTATCTTACCCCACCCTTTCTTATCTTACCCTTTCTTATCTTACCCCACCCTTATTTGAAAGGGTCAATCCCCCCCCTTGGGGGGGACCCTTTCTTATCTTACCCCACCCTTATTTGAAAGGGTCAATCCCCCCCCTTGGGGGGGGACCCTTTCTTATCTTACCCCACCCTTATTTGAAAGGGTCAATCCCCCCTAACCCCTTTATAAATGGAGGGTAACCCTTCCATTTATAAAGGGCTTGGGGGGAACCCTTTCTTATCTTACCCTACCTTTTCTGATTTGACCCCACCCTTATTTGAAAGGGTCAATCCCCCCTAACCCCTTTATAAATGGAGGGTCACCCTTAAGGCCCCTCAGCCCTTTATAAATGGAAGGGTTACCCTCCATTTATAAAGGGGTTAGGCCGAACCCTTGAGGGTCCATTTATAAAGGGCTTGGGGGGGGGACCCTTTCTTATCTTACCCTACCTTTTCTGATTTGACCCCACCCTTATTTGAAAAGGGCCAATCCCCCCTAACCCCTTTATAAATGGAGGGTAACCCTAAAGGGCTTGGGGGGGACCCTTTCTTATCTTACCCCACCCTTATTTGAAAAGGGCCAATCCCCCCCTAACCCCTTTATAAATGGAGGGTAACCCTTCCATTTATAAAGGGCTTGGGGGGGGACCCTTTTTTATCTTACCCCACCCTTATTTGAAAGGGCCAATTCCCCCTTTGGGGGGCCTTTTCTTATCTTACCCTACCCTTTCTGATTTGACCCCACCCTGAAAAAGGCCAATGCCCTTTATATCCCCCCCCTACTAAAAAAAGGGGGGGGGGTAGTATGAGCAGTGCCCTTTCAATAAGGGGGATACAAACAAGGGTTGTTTCCCAAACACTCTCTCAAGGGCTACGCCCTGGATTCAGAGCTATGCCCTTTATATCCCCCCTCAGCCTTTTATAAATGGAAGGGTGACCCTCCATTTATAAAGGGGTTAGGGCTATGCCCCAAAAGCTGAACCCTGCCCATACTACCCCCCCCCTTAATAAGAGAGGCCCTAAAGGGGCCCACTCGGCCTAACCCTCGGATTCACCCCTTTATATCCCCCCCCTAATAAGAAAGGGGCCAATGCCCTTTATATCCCCCCCCCTAATAAGAAGGGGGGGGGGTAGTATGGGCAGGGTTCAGCCCTGAATCGGGGGCATAGCCCTAACCCTCAACCCCAAGGGGGTAAGGGCTATGCCCTATGGGCATTGGCCCCTTTAGGGTAACCCTAAAGGGCTGAGGGGGGGGTAGTATGGGGGTAAGGGCTGAACCCTGCCCTATGGGCATTGGCCCTAACCCCTTTATAAATGGAGGGTAACCCTCCATTTATAAAGGGCTTTAGGGTAACCCTAAAGGGCTAAGGGGCCTTAGGGGGGGATATAAAGGGCATTGGTTCCTTTCTTATTAGGGGGGTTAGTAAGGGCATTGGCTCCAAGGCCCCTAGCCCTTTAGGGTTACCCTAAAGGGGTTAGGCCGAGCCCTGAATCCTAGGGGCAAATATAGTCTAAAAAGTGGGCCCCTTCAGGGTTATGCCCTAAAGAACATTGGCAAAGCTTTACAACTTTTCTGGGAGACCCTATTTACCCTCTCTCCTAGGCCCCTTAGCCCTTTATAAATGGAAGGGTTACCCTCCATTTATAAAGGGGTTAGGCCGAGCCCCCTTATATCCCCCTAATAAGAAAGGGGGGGTGGTATGGGGAAATATGGTCTCAAAAGTGGGCCCCTTCACCCCCCCCTGGGGGGGGTGAAGGGGCCCACTTTTGAGAGACCCTATTGACCCTCTCTCCTAGGCCCCTTAGCCCTTTATAAATGGAAGGGTTACCCTCCATTTATAAAGGGGTTAGGCCGAGCCCCCTTATATCCCCCCCTAATAAAAAAGGGGCCAATGCCCATAGGGCATAGCCCTTACCCCCTTGGGGTGAATCCGAGGGTGGTATGGGGAAATAGGGTCTCAAAAACCCTTTAGGGTTATGCCCTATAGGGCATTGGCAAAGCTTTACAACTTTTCTGGGAGACCCTATTGCCCCTCTCTTAAATATGGTCTAAAAAACCCTTTACCCCCCCCCTAGGGGGGGGGCAAAGCTTGACAATTTTTCTGGGAGACCTTATTTCTTCTCTCTCCTAATCAAGGCCCCTTAGCCCTTTATAAATGGAAGGGTTACCCTCCATTTATAAAGGGGTTAGGCCGAGCCCCCTTATATCCCCCTAATAAGAAAGGGGCCAATGCCCTTTATATCACACCTAAGGCCCCTCAGCCCTTTATAAATGGAGGGTTACCCTCCATTTATAAAGGGGTTAGGCCGAGTGGGCCCCTTTAGGGCCCTAATAAGAAGGGGGGGGGTAGTATGGGCATAGCCCCTTGTCTTCATGGGCCCCCATACTACCCCCCCCCTTTCTTATTAGGGGGGGGGATATAAAGCCCTTTATAAATGGAGGGTTACCCTCCATTTATAAAGGGGTTAGGGCCAATGCCCTTTATATCCCCCCCCCCTAATAAGAAGGGGGGGGGGTAGTATGGGCAGGGTTCAGCCCTTGGGGCATAGCCCTAACCCCTTTATAAATGGAGGGTAACCCTCCATTTATAAAGGGCTGAGGGTGAGGGGGGGGGTGATATGGGGAAATATGGTCTCAAAAAACCCTTTAGGGCTATGCCCTAAAGGGCATTGGCTTCTATCCCCCTTAATAAGAAAGGGGCCAATGCCCCTTTATACCCCCCCCTAATAAGAAGGGGGGGAGTAGTATGGTCAGGATTCAGCCCTAACCCCTTTATAAATGGAGGGTCACCCTTAAGGCCCCTCACCCCACCCTCGGATTCACCCCTAACCCCTTTAGGGTAACCCCAAAGGGGAAGGGGGTAAGGGCTGAACCCTGCCCATACTACCCCCCCCCCTTCTTATTAGGGGGGGGGGATATAAAGGGCATTGGCCCTAACCCCTTTATAAATGGAGGGTAACCCTCCATTTATAAAGGGCTTTGGGGTTACCCTAAAGGGGTTAGGGGGGGATATAAGGGGGTGAGGGCCCTTCCATCGCATTTTTGTGACCCTATTTCCCTGCCCTAACCCTAAAGGGGTCAAGGGCAGGGGCTCGGCCTAACCCTCGGATTCACCCCTTTATATCCCTAATAAGAAAGGGGGGGGGGTAGTCTGGGGTAAGGGCTATGCCCTATGGGCATTGGCCCTAACCCCTTTAGGGTAACCCTAAAGGGCTTTATAAATGGAGGGTAACCCTTCCATTTATAAAGAGGGGCCTTGATGAGGAGCGTGCGATACGCAACAGTCTTATATAGTAATGCCTTAAGAAAGCCAGGACCACTTTGGATTTCCTGTTCCTACTCGGCGGGGCTTGTGGGGAAACCCTATGGTCTTATAGCAGCCGAGGACATACGTCTACTGACTTCACTAGCTTTAGGCGGGAAAATTTAGGAAAGGTAACTAAAAGATTTCTGCTCGCGAGAGCAAAACTCTTTCATTAGTACGGATAGCGAAAGCAAAGTAGTGTATTTAAAATTTCCGTCATCTTGTACCAGAGAGAGCATGTAGCAATGGTGCGCTACCTGGCACGAGCCGGACTAATTTCCCCTCGTCCAGTCAATTGTTTTACCCTCATTTCCTCAGGTAAAACCCAAAGTATATCTCCTCCGGATTTAGAACTACATCCTAACCCTTTTCCCACTTCGTACCTTATCGGATAGCGTACTAAAACACCCCACTCCTTACTAGGAAGGGTGGATGAAACTCCAAAAAGCAGACGCCTACTTATAATGAGTTGCAGAGGAATTAACCTCTAAAATCGGACCTCGTTCCGCATTAGGATGACACTGCATATCTGATCCTATCATATGCGTGCAATATAAACGCGTAAGCGTGCTGACTTGGAGATTCCCAATTCCGTTCATATAACGGATTCAAAGTAGGTCAATCTAGTTAAAAAGAATATCCATGACCCGCCGGCTGTCACGACTTGGTGTTACCAACGGCGGCGAGATGTAACCATCCCGGTTACAAATTACACCCACTACTCACTTTCCCTTGTATAAAAACCCCTCCAATATCAGACCTCTTGCTGAAAATAGGGTGGATCCAGGATGAAGACCTGGTATAAGGTTATCCAGCCGAAGGGATCTACTCCACCCGAAATATCAATCCCTACCTGTATATGCCAAATATAAACAAGAAATTTATAATACCTGGAGTAGCCAAACGCGACTTCTCCAGCTGGAAAGAGTCTAACGCAGAACGCACTGCTTTAATTGAAACCACGGTATTCCTCATAGCTTGGAGAGCTCAGATCTCTGCTACTCTCTCTGGTCAAATCACGACTTCAGAAATCCAACAACTCCCTACCATGCGTTTCATAGCTCGTCAACTTTCCACAAATTATCAGTGCAAACGATTAGCGGCTACCATCGCTATAAACCGAACTTTAGGGTTCGAAGCCCAGGAACTACTTAATTTAGCTACGACAAAAAGACCTGCATACTTACAGGAACTTGTCAACACTCTAGCCCTAACTAAACCCCCACGTGGGGTAAAAGTTCTCACCAACTCTCAAATTACCGAGACCACCTTGGTAACCCACAGATTAGGCATTATGGCACAATTATATGGGCTTTGGCAAAGCAAACCCTTATACGACCCTACAACTGTAATTAAAGCCTTCCCAGCGTCAACGGTCGACCCAGAAACTCTTCTAGAACTAATCCAGACCCTATGGAAAGAACTAATTGGAACCGAAGCCGCCCAACCAACCGACGCAAGTTTCTCTTTAGTTAAAGAATACATCCCCACTAGTGGACATATACCTCCTGGAGAAGACGCTGGGGAATTCATACTATCAAATGAAGGCCGCCGCGCAAATTGTATAGCTTCTGAGTTTCATACCCTAACCTTCAACGACGGTATCGTTATCAACAGCTCCAACCTCTTCCTCCTAGAAGAACACCTTAACAACGGCGAAATTCCGGGCCTTATTCGCCCTATCCCAAAACCTCTAGAAGCCATCGAACTCCCAGAGGACGATCAAGACCCGCTATTACAATTAGCCATTGAGTCCAACAAATTAATCATTAACGACCAAATTCGGAAAGCCAAAACCAAAAAAGCGGTACCACGCACTAACATTGCTCTCGTAACGACCACTAGTACCGAACCTACAAAATCCTCTACTAAACGTCGCACTCCCGCCACTTCCAAAACCTCAGAAAATCCTCGTAAACCCAAAAAAATCTAATCATGGCTTTTACAAGAGAAATGAAAACATACCCTACCTTAGCTGGTCCTAAAAAAAAAAGAAAACAACACGCTCGTCGGATAGCAAGAGATAGATTCCGTCCCCCTGGAGGGGGAACAATACAAGATATGAAAAATAGAGTCGCTGCTTTACAACTAGAACTAGCCGCGGCATTAAGAGAGGCAATCCGGACCGGCCTAAGGTCCGATGCCTTAAAAGTTAAACGTTTAGTCAAATACATCCCCCGAGATAAAACCTGTCAAGGCTTCGCTGTATATAGAACTATTGCTGCCCTAGGGGCCAGGACACCAGGTATCGGCGACGTCGATCGCCCGGTTAAGCAAGCCACGTACGAAAGAATGATCGAACTTGTATGGATAGCCGTTAAGAAACCCCACTCTTACAAAGCCACCCCCCTTAAAAGAATCTACATACCTAAACCAAATGGTAACTTACGACCCCTGTCGATTCCTTCATACATAGATCGAGCAGTACAAACCCTTTATAACATCGTGCTAGACGTTTTCCAAGAGGAATCTGCCGACCAAAGAAGCTTCGGCTTCAGACGATTCAGATCCCCCGGGTGAGCTGCAAAATCAGTCAGCCTCTCCCTTTGGCAACGAAAAAAACTTGGCCTACCAAAGTATGCCGTATCCTTAGACATCACCAAATGCTTCGAAAGGATCGACCACGAATTTATACTTACAAACGTTTCTACTACGAACATAGGCCCCACCCCTATTCAAATCATTCCTCGCCCCATAATGAAATCATGGCTAAAGCAAGGGTTCATTGACACTGAGGGTACATTATTCCCGCAAAATGAACCTCAACCCACCCATATGGGAGTCCCACAGGGAGGACCCATCTCCCCCACTATTTCCAACATCGTTCTAAACGGTATCGAAAATTGTGTCGATCTCTCCCATATCATCCCTGAACAACCCCCCTGGCCCGCAAGGCGCTTTCAATTCAACTATGATGGCAAACCGTTCGTTTGCATCCTCAACTGTGCCAACATGAACGCTGTCCATGCAGAACTCGAACAACTAGGTAAGAGCCGTAATCCAGGCGCGACGAACTACCTCCTAAACCAAACCTCGGTAGAATACGGAGGTTGGTCTTTCACCCCAATCAACACCCTCAGTGCAAGACTAATAAAAGACCTCACGTATTTTAGACTCCACCGGTTCGCTGATGACTGCCTATTCTTCGTGAACAGCCCAGCTGCACTCCAAGCTGCACTCATTCAGATAAACGCCTTCTTGGCCATACGCGGATTAGAAGCCTCCCCCGAGAAGCTCCAAATCTCCGAACCACCAAAACTAGAATTTAAATTTGTCGGCTTTCAATTTTCTTCCATAACTAGACACGGGGAAACCAAACAATACTGTTACCCACCCCGCAAAGCTGTCGAGCAACTTATAGCTAAAGTTAAAAGAAACATGCCTCAATATCCTAGAGTCATACGCCCCCTAAATAAAAAACCCTTTAAATACTTTCCGTACCCTCACAGAGCCTTCAGGCAGGTACTTCTTATTCTAAGAGGTTGGGCAAATTTCTATAGGAGCGCAAATTCATCTAACACTTTCAGGTACTTACGTTATGAGATCTTTCACATAACCCGCAGGTACCTGTACACTTACCTCTACCGAGGGAAGAAGTTCGCCGTGGGCAAGAAAACTGACGATACCGCACTTTACCAATTCATGTGGCAAAAGTACCTGATTAAGGTTGGCAAATCACGGTACTGGGGTATCCAACTTACCCCCCGTACCACTCGACACAACGACCAATCATTTCAGCTCTTGGACTTCGGCACAGTACCTGTTGCCACTCCTAAGATCATAGAAGGTCTAAGTGCGTATCACCCCGATGACCAGCCAAAACTGCTCAGAAAAGCCGTCGAATGGCAATGGGGCATCAGAGGTCAACTTCTTCACAAATCCAAGGGTCTGTGCCAATGCTGCGGTACCATCCTCATTGACCAGAAATCCGAGCTTCACCATTACGTCCCCCTTGTCCTAGGAGGTTCCAACCACCCCAATAACCTCAGAGTACTCTGCATCCACTGTCATAAGGATATACCGCGAAAATTTACAGATCCACCCTCAGAGAAAGTACTCTACTACATTGACATCGGTCTACTGTCCCCTGCGGTCCTACCCAGGCCCAGGAACGTTTAACAGCCGCTAATAAGGGCGAACACCCTTACATACTTTGGGAGGAGCCGTATGCAGTGAAAGCTGCACGTACGGTTCTGAGGAATCGAAGCGGGTCTAAAGTCCCTCAGCCTAGATACTCCTACACAAAGAGCACTTAGTGTCAAAGAAAAAAATAAAATGCTAAAAAGCATGAAAAAGCTTAGCTTTTTAACTTTCATGTGCTTTTGTAAAGCAAATCAAATATTTAAAAAGCTAAGCTTTTTCATGCTTTTTAGCAAATAAAATTCTTAAAAAGCGTATGCTTTTTAAGAAATCCCACTTAGGTTTAAAAAATTAAACAGAAGTAGAAGGAGCTTCAACAGAAGCTAAATCTAGAGGGAAGTTGTGAGCGTTACGTTCGTGCATAACTTCCATTCCTAAGTTAGCACGGTTGATGATGTCAGCCCATGTGTTTAATACACGACCTTGAGAATCTACTACAGATTGGTTGAAGTTGAAACCGTTAAGGTTAAACGCCATTGTAGATAATCCTAGAGCTGTGAACCAGATCCCGATAACTGGCCAAGCAGCTAAGAAGAAGTGTAATGAACGACTGTTGTTGAAAGAAGCGTATTGGAAGATTAAACGACCAAAGTAACCATGTGCAGCTACGATGTTGTAAGTTTCCTCTTCTTGACCAAATTTGTAACCTTCGTTAGCAGATTCGTTTTCTGAAGTTTCACGGATTAGAGATGAAGTTACTAATGAACCATGCATTGCAGAGAATAAAGAACCACCAAAAACACCTGCTACACCTAACATATGGAAAGGGTGCATTAGAATGTTGTGTTCAGCTTGGAATACGATCATAAAGTTGAAAGTACCTGAAATACCTAAAGGCATACCATCAGAGAAAGAACCTTGACCGATAGGGTAGATTAAGAAAACAGCCATTGCAGCAGCAACAGGAGCTGAATAAGCTACACAAATCCAAGGACGCATTCCTAAACGGAAAGAAAGTTCCCATTCACGACCCATGTAACAAGAAACACCTAAAAGGAAGTGACAAACGATTAATTGGTAAGGACCACCGTTGTATAACCATTCGTCTAAAGAAGCTGCTTCCCAAACTGGGTAGAAGTGAAGACCAATAGCGTTTGAAGTAGGGATTACAGCACCAGTAATGATGTTGTTACCGTATAATAATGAACCAGAAACTGGTTCACGGATACCATCGATGTCTACTGGAGGAGCTGCGATGAATGCAATGATGAATACAGAAGTAGCAGTTAAAAGAGTAGGAATCATTACTACACCAAACCAACCGATATATAAACGGTTTTCTGTGCTAGTGATCCACTCACAAAAACGAGCCCATAGGCTAGAAGATTCACGACGTTCAAGAATTGCTGTCATAATTTTTAAGTTTAATAATAAGATTAATTTTCTCCGATAAACTTTCATTTAATAAATGAAATATATAGTACAAGCCTCTATTTTGAAGCCAGGTGAACTTAATATATCGAAAAAAACAACATTCCTGCAACTTCTTGTCTTTTAAACACGCTCCTAATCAAGGCCCCCTAGGGCCGAGCCCTGAATCCTAGGGGCAAATATGGTCACAAAAATGCGATCACCCCTAAAGAATGAACCCTTTAGGGTAACCCCCCTAACCCCTTTATAAATGGAGGGTAACCCCTAAGGCCCCTAAGCCCTTTAGGGTTACCCTAAAGCCCTTTATAAATGGAGGGTTACCCTCCATTTATAAAGGGGTTAGGGCCAATGCCCATAGGGCATAGCCCTTACCCCCATACTACCCCCCCCCCCTTTCTTATTAGGGGGGGGGATATAAAGGGGTGAATCCGAGGGTTAGGCCGAACCCTTGAGGGTCCTTTATAAAGGGGCCAATGCCCATAGGGCAGGGTTCAGCCCTTACCCTTTAGGGTGACCTTTCCAGCCAGCCCTTTAGGGCACCACTTACTGGAAAGGGCACCCTAAAGGGCTGGCTGGAAAGGTCACCCTAAAGGGTTGGCTGGAAAGGTCATCCTAAAGGGCTGGGCTGGCTGGGTCCCTCAAGGGCTGGGTCAGCCCTAAAGGGCTGACCCAGCCAGCCCTTTAGGGCACCACTTACTGGAAAGGGCACCCTTTAGGGCACCACTTACTGGAAAGGTCACCCTTTAGGGCACCACTGGAAAGGGCACCCTTTAGGGCACCACTGGAAAGGTCACCCTAAAGGGCACCACTTACTGGAAAGGTCACCCTAAAGGGCACCACTTACTGGAAAGGTCACCCTAAAGGGCTGGGCTGGCTGGGTCCCTAAAGGGCTGGGCTGGCTGGGTCCCTAAAGGGCTGACCCAGCCAGCCCAGCCCTTTAGGGCACCACTTACTGGAAAGGTCACCCTTTAGGGCACCCTTTAGGGCTGGCTGGAAAGGTCACCCTAAAGGGTCCCTTTAGGGCTGGCTGGGTCACCCTAAAGGGTCCCTTTAGGGCTGGCTGGGTCACCCTAAAGGGTCCCTAAAGGGCTGGCTGGGTCACCCTAAAGGGCTGGCTGGGTCACCCTAAAGGGCTGGCTGGGTCACCCTAAAGGGTCCCCTTTAGGGCTGGCTGGTTTCATAATATTATTTTATTTTTATTTATTTAGTTATCGAATTATCAGTGGCGAGCTCAGTATTTGACTAATCTGGTGGCAGCTGTGGCAGCTTCTTACCAAACGCTACAGAGACTGCAAATCCGAGCTCGGGTGCTTACGTACACACTGTGTACGTGCGTGTACAGTACGGCAGCCATGACAGGTTTATTTATTCATTGTCACCCTAAAGGGTCCCTTTAGGGCTGGCTGGGTCACCCTAAAAGGTCCCTTCGGGCTGGGTAACCCTTAAAGCTGGCTGGGTCACCCTAAAGGGTCCCTACGGGCTGGGTAACCCAGCCAGCCCTAAGGTTAAGGGGGTAACCCTAAAGGTAAAGGGTAACCCTAAAGGTAAAGGGGGTAACCCTAAAGGTAAAGGGTAACCCTAAAGGTAAAGGGGGTAACCCTAAAAGGGTAACCCTTTAGGGCACCACTTACTGGAAAGGGCACCACTTACTGGAAAGGGCACCGAGCACTTAGTAAGGGCATTGGCTACGCTTTTTTAGACCATATTTGAAGTGCTCTTTGCCCCCAATTTTCAAAATACTTTCAAAGAAAAGCCCATAATCCAAACAAAAAATTTTGGAGGACCCCACTTGGGGGTTAAGTTGAGTCGTTTTTATTTAAGATTTTTCTGGGACACCCATTCTCCTTTTAGTTCAGGTTCCAATACTTGGCTTGAAGAAACTATAGGCTCTGGCTTTGTAGGACACCCTAGAATTCAGCAGGGGGCGTCCCTGCGAATAAAAAATAAAGATTTATTGCCGGGCCACCCTTCAAGGCCCCTTAATAAAAATAAAAAAGGGGCCGAGCCCTCAGGCCCCTCACCCCTTTATATCCCCCCCCTTAATAAGAAAGGGCCCTCTTAGACCTTGGGAGGCCCCAGCTAAAGCTGTGGGGCCCCTTTAGGGCCTTTCTTATTAGGGGGGGGGTGGTATGGGGGCCCATGAAGACAGGGCTCGGCCTAACCCCTTTAGGGTAACCCTAAAGGGCTAAGGGGCCTTGACTTGAAGGGGGGTTACGCTTCAAACCCTTAAGGGCATTGGACCTTCAAAAAAAGAGTGGCCCTTTAAAAGTGTACAGCTTTAGCTGTGGCCCTATTTTAAAAGGGCAAAGACATTTTAAATTTAAAACCCTTTAGGGTTACCCTAAAGGGGTTAGGGCCACTCTTTTAAGGGGCAGGGGGGTCCTAACGCTATATAAGAGGAAAACAACCCTCTTTCAAACTTTTAAAAAATAGCTAAAGCTATACTTTTGCAGTATAGCTTTAGCTATTTTAATTTTTTTGTACTAAACACTAAATATGGTCACAAAAATCTAGATTTTTGTGACCATATTTGAGAGAGCACTTAAAATTGGCATTAAGATTTAGTTTCCAAACAGTCCCCCATTAAGTTTTTAAATCTCTTAATCTCTTTCACCTCTAAGTTCGGGATGGGTTAGAGTGGTTCAAGATTAACGTGGAACACCAATACTAGGGGTATTAAAGATCTATAGGATTATAGGGCTTTATAGCTAAAGCTATAAAGTCCTATAATCTAAGGGTCTTGCGGGGGTTTATGGGCAAAGCCCATATACCAGCTATAGATCTTTAATTAAAGTAAATAACCAGGCTCAGCCTGGTAGAATAAATTGTAGGTCAAAATCTATCGGTCATTAGTGTGTCTCCACTAAAATCATTACTGACCTTACATGTAACATCTATATTATATAGCAAAAGCTATAAATCCAGCTAGTCTAGCTGTGACCTTTCGTTTCGGTTGCTTTGTCGGGAAAGCACAAACCTGAGTCGACAAGACTCCGCTTTGCTTTGCTTACGCGCCCCCCAACAGGCTTCCGGAGAGTACTCATCTTGAGGTGGGATTCACACTTATATGCTTTCAGCGTTTATCCCTTGCAGTATGGCTACTTGGCGTTTACTGTTGGAACAATAACCAATACACTATTGACTGCTTTGAAAAGGTCCTCTCGTACTAAGTTCAAATCCTCTCAATACTCTAGCGCCCACACTGGATATGGACCAAACTGTCTCCTAGAGCGTTTGCCCCCGTAGGGTAAGGGCAAACGCAATTCCCTAATTACTTAGGGGTTAGACTATACCACCATCTTTTAATAAATAAAAGAGTTGCCGTGTTATAACAAATGTTACTTTTTAAAAAAGGCATAAATGCTATCCTGCCGCTTGCTTAATAGCTATGCGCAGCTTAAATTGTTTTAATATTTAAACTTACTAGTTATACTAGAACAGAGTCGTTACGGGGTCAAGGAATGGATGAAATAATAAATTATGCAGTTGACTCTTTTTTATGCAGTTTATAAGCAAAAAGATCTTCAATAAGACTCATTTCTGTGATTAAAACTCTGAATTTTTGATATTCCGAAGCGTTAATGTTAATGGTCCATTGTTGATTTCTTTTTTTTGAAAAGCCAGCTTTATTAATTTTAACGTCAATATCAAATTTCTTTTTAAAAAGTACTTTTAATGTTTGTCTCTCATCAGCAGTAAAAGCAGTGGCTTCAAATTTAGCTCCAGTTGAACCAAGAATTTTAGTACCATCTCCAGCAAACCAGAGAGTAAGAAATTTCGAATTAAAGAAGCAATTGATACTTTTAGGAAGAACTTTTTTATATGCAATAATAGGTTTTCCTTTTTTGTTAACTGAATTATAAGGTTTATACCACATTTTATGAAAACCAAGTAAAAGACTTCTTGTATTAAAGGCATAGGAATAATAAGTAACACCAGGTTTATCTTTATAAGGCCTACCTGAAATTCGAATGGGAGTCTCCGTTCGAAGTGTAGCTAATAATTTGTTATAAAGCCATTTCACGAATGCTTCTTGTGTCTCGCCGTGTGCAATACTCAGGTTACCTTCTTTGCGAACATGACCATCAGACATTATATAGCCATGAATAATATCTCTAAGTTCTTTAGAAATTTTAATGTTATTATCTTCATATTTAGTTACTTTTTTTTGGTTCATAATTTTTAATTTTTTATTTAATAGTTCCCGACTTCCCTCGGGGTTACCCCTTTACTAGTTTGAGCTAGTGAGTTGGGTTTCTCCGATATGAGGCAAATTTTACATGCAAATTACTTTGCAAGGTCGCAAGACGTTTACGACGTTTTGAACCCAGCTCATGTACCACTTTAATGGGCGAACAGCCCAACCCTTGGAACGTACTACCGCTCCAGGATGTGATAAGCCGACATCGAGGTGCCAAACCTTCCCGTCGATGTGAACTCTTGGGGAAGATCAGCCTGTTCAGTTATGTTATCTAGAATTCCCAGAAGGGGTTCTACCAAATACTAAGAAACCTAGAGAAGTTATATACTTAATATTTGGAATAGGCTCTTTATCCTACCTTCTTTAAGTTTCCTTAAAGCTCAGACTATGTCATCATCATTAAATCAAAGATGTCGGGCGCTCTTGGGAGGTTTATTGTTTGATATAAACTCACCTCCTAGTCGTTGAACGTTCGTATAACAACTATCGTTTATCAATGCCCGAAAAAATAAGGGTATTATAAAGCATCCCCCCTTATTTGAAGTTGTAGGGGGAGGTTTTAGCGCGATAGAAATCTGTTATACGCTTCGCTGCAAATTAGCATATAAGTTTGTTAGACTTACTTAGCCGTCTTTGCAATTCACCCAATTATTGCCCTACTTTCTCAAGTAGGCGGGACAAATGTTTATCCCTAGAGTAACTTTTATCCGTTGAGCGACGGCCCTTCCACACGGCACCGTCGGATCACTAAGGCCGACTTACGTCCCTGCTCGACTTGTCGGTCTTGCAGTCAAGCTCTCTTTTGCCTTTACACTCAATGTCTGATTTCCGTCCAGACTGAGAGAACCTTTGCACACCTCAGTTACCTTTTATGAGGTATCCGCCCCAGATAAACTGTCCATCTGAAACTGTCAAGTGTCTTGATTCAAAGATCACCATTAGGATTCTAGCTCTTCCAGAGAGGTCTCTCAATGATGGCTCCGATTTTCCCAGAAGAAAACCCTCATAGCCTCCCTCCTAGGCTGCGCAAGAAAAGCCCGAACCCAATTCCAGAATACAGTCAAGCTTCATAGGGTCTTTCTGTCCAAGTGCAGGTAGTCCGCATCTTCACGGACAAGTCTATTTCACCGAGTCTCTCTCCGAGACAGCGCTATGATCATTACATCTTTCGTGCAGGCCAAAACTTACTTGGCAAGGAATTTTGCTCAGATAATCTTATCTCTTTCGAAAAAAGCTGGACTCTATCTTAAATCTCTATTTACTTGAACCTTAAACTCTTTGCAAGGGCAGCAATTTCTTTAAAACCTTCTTCTGTTAAGTGAAGCCCGTCGTTCATTTTTAAACAAATGTTTCGAAATCGTTGAAATTCAATCTTTTTTTTTGTATGAAATTGATGTTTTTCAAAAAAAGGAATTATAATTTCTATTAAATGTTGTAAGTCTCGGACTCGCCAAGCATAGCGATCCCCGTGATTGACGACAACTTGCCCACATCCAAATTGATGTCTTAAACCTTCAAGAACTTGAATGTCCCTTATATGTTGAACAACAACAAATTCAGCTTGAATTTGATAACCAAATCTTAACTTAGGGTTTCTGTTGACACCTACATAAAAACAACCTTCTCCATCTACAAAGCCTACTACCCATTGTGCATCGAATTTTGTCATAATTTTTATTAATTGTTTGAAGAAATTTCCGAACGTATAGTCTCTGAGGGTTATGTTTATAGAAATCGACCGATTCAAGGTTGCCTACCTTTTCTGCGTATTTCAAACATTCTTCCCTGCTGATTGCCCCCTTGTCTGATCGAATTTTCACATATCTTGGCAAATTATGACTCCATAAAAAGAGTCTCTATTTATTTAAATAAATAGAAGATATGTACCGATCAGCTGTCATAAAAGCAAAAGCTTTTAAGAAGTATTTATTATTTTTATGGCTTAAAACAACCATAAAAAGACTTTGAGGGGTTTCCAGCATATAGTTCAGTTTTACTAAAGCTAGCTAAAACCTTAGGATCGTTATAGTTACGACCGCCGTTCACCGGGGCTTCAGTCGTCAGCTTTTTTGAAAAATCAAATAACCAACTTCCTTAACCTTCCGGCACTGGGCAGATGTCACCCCCAATACATTGTCTTTCGACGTTGCTGAGAGCTGTGTTTTTGATAAACAGTTGCCATAGCCTGGTCACTGCGACCCTCTAAGAGGGCGCCCCTTCTTCCGAAGTTACGGGGCCAGTTTGCCGAGTTCCTTAGAGAGAGTTCTCTCGCGCCCCTTGGTATACTCTACCAACCTACCTGTGTCGGTTTCAGGTACAGGTGTTTCTATTGTTAAGGTGTTCAAGTTTTTCTTGGAAGTATGGCATCACTTACTACCTCATGATAAGATAGGGATCACGTCTTAGCTCAAGCATAGTTTTTATTCTAGCTCTCAACACCTAAACGCTTCCACCGCAATCCAATAACAGTTAAAGCTTAGCCTCCTTCGTCACTCGGTTCCCAATAGAACAGTACAGGAATATTAACCTGTTACCCATCGGGTACGCCTTTCGGCCTATCCTTAGGACCTGACTTACCCCCCATCGACGAACGTATTGGAGGAACCCTTAGGTTTTCGGGGCATTGGATTCTCACCAATGTTTTCGTTACTCAAGTTTACATTCTCTCTTTGATAATGTCCAACCCCACTTACGTGAAGACTTCACCCATATATCAAACGCTCCCCTACCTATTTCTTCTAATTATAAAAAGTACCCCAATTATATTTTAGGGGAGAAGATTATAATTAGAAAACAAATACCACAGCTTCGGCAGGTCACTTAGTCCCGGCCATTGTCGGCGCAAGAACGCTTTACCAGTGAGCTATTACGCACTCTTTCAATAATTGCTGCCTCTAAGCGAATATTCTGGTTGTTTCAGCATTCTCACATCCTTTTCCACTTAGTGACCATTTAGGGGCCTTAGCTGGTGATCTGGGCTGTTTCCCTCTTAACACAGAAGCTTATCCCTCCATGTTTCACTGGATATACGACTCAAACATCTAGTATTCTGAGTTTGCCACGATTTGGTACCGCTTTCGCAGCCCGCATCGAAACAGTAGCTTTACCCCTAGATGGTGCGTACATCCGCTGCGCCTCAACGCATTTCGGGGAGATCCAGCTAGCTCCGAGTTCGATTGGAATTTCTCCCCTAATCACAACTCATCCGCCGATTTTTCAACATCGGTCGGTTCGGACCTCCATTTGGTGTTACCCAAGTTTCATCCTGGCCATGATTAGATCACCCGGGTTCGGGTCCATAAGAAGTGACTAAAATCGCCCTATTCAGACTCGCTTTCGCTTAGGCTCCGGATATAACTCCTTAACCTTTGCCACTCCCTATAAGTCGCAAACTCATTCTTCAACAGGCACGCGGTCAGATTCGAAGTCCTCCCACTGCTTGTCAGCTTACGGTTTCATGTTCTATTTCACTCCCCTCCAGGGGTTCTATTTCACCTTTCCCTCGCGGTACTACTTCACTATCGGTCACCCAGGAGTATTTAGCCTTACGAGGTGGTCCTCGCTGATTCACACGGGATTCCACGTGTCCCATGCTACTCGGGATATGATCTTTTATTAGATAATCTAATAAAGCTTTAGTTCATAACTACTGGACTTTCACCATCTATGGTACAGGATTCAGCTGTTTCGTCTTATACTATTAATTTTTATATGCCCTGTCTTAAACCCCTTAACCCCTCCCTTATTTGAAAGGGGTTAATAGCTAAAGCTTTTTTGAGTTTTAGCGGAGGGAAAAATAAGGGCATAAAGATCTTCCCACTACCCCTTTTGACAGGTTTAGGCTGTTCCCGTTTCGCTCGCCGCTACTAAGGGAATCGCGTTTGCTTTCTCTTCCTCCGGCTACTAAGATGTTTCAATTCACCGGGTTGCCTCTTTCCTACTTATGAATTCTGTAGGAAGTTCTTGGGGTTTACCCATTCGGGGATCTTCGGATCAAAGCTTACTACCAGCTCCCCGAAGCGTATCGCCGGTACCTGCGCCCTTCATCGTCTCTGGGTGCCTAGGTCTCCACCGTAAGCCTTCGTTCATTTGACCTTCTTTAAGGGGCCACCAAGCCTGCGCTCATTTCCCTCTATTTCAAAAAGTTAGACCCCCGCATATTTCAGCGCCCCTTAATAAAAAGGATTCTCCTGGGACCCTCAAGGGGCCCACTCGGCCCCTTTTTATTAAGGGGCCTTAGGGCTCGGCCCCTTTTTATTAAGGGGCCTTGGAGGTTGTTTTGAAATAGAGTGTCTTGTGGGCTCTATCTTGTTTTCACAAACCCTTTTTAAGGGGTTCATTTCAAGTCAAGTTTTTTGGAGGGTGACCCCGGATTTGCCCATAGACAATATACCCAGGGACCCCTTTTTATTAAGGGGTCCCGGTTACAAAGCCTAAAGGGTGGATGCGACAGGTCTCGAACCTGCGACCCCCGCCTTGCAAAGGCGGTGCTCTACCAACTGAGCTACGCACCCTTAAGTTTTAGTGCGAAATCTATAATTGAAAGCCCTAAGGCCCCTTAATAAAAAGGGGCCCTCTATATCTATAAAGGCGGGCTATATCTTTTCTTCTAAAAAAAATAAGGGCATTCCCGCAAGCCCCTTTATATATAGGGTTACCCCCCATTTATAAAGGGGTTAGGAAGGGGCCCATTTTTTAGTTGGGTGGGCTATGGAAGATTTGAACTTCCGACCTCACCCTTATCAGGGGTGCGCTCTAACCAACTGAGCTAATAGCCCTTGGCCATTCTCAAATACCCTTAGATTATAGGGCGCGCTGGTTCTCTTTATAGCTACCCTTTTCTGGGAGGGCTCTGCCCCTAACCCCTTTATAAATGGAGGGTAACCCTTCCATTTATAAAGGGCTTTAATAAGGGCATTGAAGCTATAAAGAGAACCAGCGCGCCCTATAATCTAAGGGTATTTGAGAATGGTTTATTAAGGAGGGTAAGGTTCTACCTGCGCCCCCTTAAAAGGGTGTCTTTATAGCTTTAGCTATAAAGATCAAAAAAGCGTACTCCAACTGGCCCATCTTGTCTTCCCCCTAAAAAATAAGGGTGGCTTGTTTATGGCCCTTTATAAATGGAAGGGTTACCCTCCATTTATAAAGGGGTTAGGGGCATATTAATTAAATAGGCCCCAACCGGTTAAAGATTAAAGACAGTTAATGGGGAAGTTTGAACGCGATTTTAGCATCTAATCATACCTATATTAAGGTATAGTGCTACAACTTTATTATTTGAAAGGAGGTGATCCAAGGCCACCTTCCAGTAGCCTTACCTTGTTACGACTTCACCATGATCAGTTGCATGAGGGTAGGCCCCGTCCTCCAAACGGTTGGACTAAGAATTTTGCCTCCGGCATCCTTTCTTGGTGTGACGGGCGGTATGTACAAGGCCTGGGAACGTATTCACCGCCGTATAGCTGACCGGCGATTACTAGCGATTCCGGCTTCATGCAGGCGAGTTGCAGCCAGCAATCCGAACTAAGGCAGAGTTTAACAGATTCAGTTCATTAATAGCGATTTAGCTAACCTTTAACAGGCGACCTTCTGATTGTCTCGCGCCATTGTATTACGTGTGTAGCCCAGGGTGTAAGGGGCATGCTGACTTGACATCATCCTCACCTTCCTCCAGTTTGGGCAGTCTCTCTAGAGTATATCAACTAAAGACGAGGGTTGCGCTCGTTGCAGGACTTAACCGTACACGTCAACGCACGAGCTGACGACAGCCATGCACCACCTGTGTCCTAGTTCCATTTCTGGCACTTTCCCATCTCTGGGAAATTCTAGGCATGTCAAACCCTGGTAAGGTTCTTCGTGTAACATCGAATTAAACCACATAATCCCATTAAACAATGACCCTTTTGGGGAGAATTATGTATACCTTTATTCACATAAAGGATTAGACTATACCTTAATCTTAATTAGTTAATCAACTAGTCTCAAATGTGCCAGATGCAAGTTTTTCTAAAACTTCTTCTTTTGTTTAAGAACTTTAAGATCCTGGCGTGTTAGTGCTTTTTGTTAAGCACTCTGATTCTTTTGTACTTTTTTCTTTTTTTGAAAAATGCATTATGCTTATGATTAATAAACTCGAATCAAGTCGTTACGGGGTCACTAAGACTTCCCTCGGTATTGTCTTTAAAAAGCTTCGTTACTTTTTAGAGAGTTTCACCGATATGAGCCAGATATTTGCCTTGGGGAGTTTTTTATTAACCAACCCCTTTAGGGTAACCTAAAGGGCTTGCGGGCTGCAAGCTTTTCTGTTAAAAAAGTTTGGACTTTTTTTAAACCTTAAGGGAGGTTTTAAGAGAAAGGGAGGGGTTTTAAAACTCCAACTTTTAAGCTAAAGCTTGCAGCCCGCAAGCCCTTTAGGGTTACCCTAAAGGGGTTAGGTAAGGCAAATATCTGGCTCATATCGGTGAAACTCTCTAAAAAGTAACGAAGCTTTTTAAAGACAATACCGAGGGAAGTCTTAGTGACCCCGTAACGACTTGATTCGAGTTTATTAATCATAAGCATAATGCATTTTCCAAAAAAAGAAAAAAGTACAAAAGAATCAGAGTGCTTAACAAAAAGCACTAACACGCCAGGATCTTAAAGTTCTTAAACAAAAGAAGAAGTTTTAGAAAAACTTGCATCTGGCACATTTGAGACTAGTTGATTAACTAATTAAGATTAAGGTATAGTCTAATCCTTTATGTGAATAAAGGTATACATAATTCTCCCCAAAAGGGTCATTGTTTAATGGGATTATGTGGTTTAATTCGATGTTACACGAAGAACCTTACCAGGGTTTGACATGCCTAGAATTTCCCAGAGATGGGAAAGTGCCAGAAATGGAACTAGGACACAGGTGGTGCATGGCTGTCGTCAGCTCGTGCGTTGACGTGTACGGTTAAGTCCTGCAACGAGCGCAACCCTCGTCTTTAGTTGATATACTCTAGAGAGACTGCCAGTGCAAACTGGAGGAAGGTGAGGATGATGTCAAGTCAGCATGCCCCTTACACCCTGGGCTACACACGTAATACAATGGCGCGAGACAATCAGAAGGTCGCCTGTTAAAGGTTAGCTAAATCGCTATTAATGAACTGAATCTGTTAAACTCTGCCTTAGTTCGGATTGCTGGCTGCAACTCGCCTGCATGAAGCCGGAATCGCTAGTAATCGCCGGTCAGCTATACGGCGGTGAATACGTTCCCAGGCCTTGTACATACCGCCCGTCACACCAAGAAAGGATGCCGGAGGCAAAATTCTTAGTCCAACCGTTTGGAGGACGGGGCCTACCCTCATGCAACTGATCATGGTGAAGTCGTAACAAGGTAAGGCTACTGGAAGGTGGCCTTGGATCACCTCCTTTCAAATAATAAAGTTGTAGCACTATACCTTAATATAGGTATGATTAGATGCTAAAATCGCGTTCAAACTTCCCCATTAACTGTCTTTAATCTTTAACCGGTTGGGGCCTATTTAATTAATATGCCCCTAACCCCTTTATAAATGGAGGGTAACCCTTCCATTTATAAAGGGCCATAAACAAGCCACCCTTATTTTTTAGGGGGAAGACAAGATGGGCCAGTTGGAGTACGCTTTTTTGATCTTTATAGCTAAAGCTATAAAGACACCCTTTTAAGGGGGCGCAGGTAGAACCTTACCCTCCTTAATAAACCATTCTCAAATACCCTTAGATTATAGGGCGCGCTGGTTCTCTTTATAGCTTCAATGCCCTTATTAAAGCCCTTTATAAATGGAAGGGTTACCCTCCATTTATAAAGGGGTTAGGGGCAGAGCCCTCCCAGAAAAGGGTAGCTATAAAGAGAACCAGCGCGCCCTATAATCTAAGGGTATTTGAGAATGGCCAAGGGCTATTAGCTCAGTTGGTTAGAGCGCACCCCTGATAAGGGTGAGGTCGGAAGTTCAAATCTTCCATAGCCCACCCAACTAAAAAATGGGCCCCTTCCTAACCCCTTTATAAATGGGGGGTAACCCTATATATAAAGGGGCTTGCGGGAATGCCCTTATTTTTTTTAGAAGAAAAGATATAGCCCGCCTTTATAGATATAGAGGGCCCCTTTTTATTAAGGGGCCTTAGGGCTTTCAATTATAGATTTCGCACTAAAACTTAAGGGTGCGTAGCTCAGTTGGTAGAGCACCGCCTTTGCAAGGCGGGGGTCGCAGGTTCGAGACCTGTCGCATCCACCCTTTAGGCTTTGTAACCGGGACCCCTTAATAAAAAGGGGTCCCTGGGTATATTGTCTATGGGCAAATCCGGGGTCACCCTCCAAAAAACTTGACTTGAAATGAACCCCTTAAAAAGGGTTTGTGAAAACAAGATAGAGCCCACAAGACACTCTATTTCAAAACAACCTCCAAGGCCCCTTAATAAAAAGGGGCCGAGCCCTAAGGCCCCTTAATAAAAAGGGGCCGAGTGGGCCCCTTGAGGGTCCCAGGAGAATCCTTTTTATTAAGGGGCGCTGAAATATGCGGGGGTCTAACTTTTTGAAATAGAGGGAAATGAGCGCAGGCTTGGTGGCCCCTTAAAGAAGGTCAAATGAACGAAGGCTTACGGTGGAGACCTAGGCACCCAGAGACGATGAAGGGCGCAGGTACCGGCGATACGCTTCGGGGAGCTGGTAGTAAGCTTTGATCCGAAGATCCCCGAATGGGTAAACCCCAAGAACTTCCTACAGAATTCATAAGTAGGAAAGAGGCAACCCGGTGAATTGAAACATCTTAGTAGCCGGAGGAAGAGAAAGCAAACGCGATTCCCTTAGTAGCGGCGAGCGAAACGGGAACAGCCTAAACCTGTCAAAAGGGGTAGTGGGAAGATCTTTATGCCCTTATTTTTCCCTCCGCTAAAACTCAAAAAAGCTTTAGCTATTAACCCCTTTCAAATAAGGGAGGGGTTAAGGGGTTTAAGACAGGGCATATAAAAATTAATAGTATAAGACGAAACAGCTGAATCCTGTACCATAGATGGTGAAAGTCCAGTAGTTATGAACTAAAGCTTTATTAGATTATCTAATAAAAGATCATATCCCGAGTAGCATGGGACACGTGGAATCCCGTGTGAATCAGCGAGGACCACCTCGTAAGGCTAAATACTCCTGGGTGACCGATAGTGAAGTAGTACCGCGAGGGAAAGGTGAAATAGAACCCCTGGAGGGGAGTGAAATAGAACATGAAACCGTAAGCTGACAAGCAGTGGGAGGACTTCGAATCTGACCGCGTGCCTGTTGAAGAATGAGTTTGCGACTTATAGGGAGTGGCAAAGGTTAAGGAGTTATATCCGGAGCCTAAGCGAAAGCGAGTCTGAATAGGGCGATTTTAGTCACTTCTTATGGACCCGAACCCGGGTGATCTAATCATGGCCAGGATGAAACTTGGGTAACACCAAATGGAGGTCCGAACCGACCGATGTTGAAAAATCGGCGGATGAGTTGTGATTAGGGGAGAAATTCCAATCGAACTCGGAGCTAGCTGGATCTCCCCGAAATGCGTTGAGGCGCAGCGGATGTACGCACCATCTAGGGGTAAAGCTACTGTTTCGATGCGGGCTGCGAAAGCGGTACCAAATCGTGGCAAACTCAGAATACTAGATGTTTGAGTCGTATATCCAGTGAAACATGGAGGGATAAGCTTCTGTGTTAAGAGGGAAACAGCCCAGATCACCAGCTAAGGCCCCTAAATGGTCACTAAGTGGAAAAGGATGTGAGAATGCTGAAACAACCAGAATATTCGCTTAGAGGCAGCAATTATTGAAAGAGTGCGTAATAGCTCACTGGTAAAGCGTTCTTGCGCCGACAATGGCCGGGACTAAGTGACCTGCCGAAGCTGTGGTATTTGTTTTCTAATTATAATCTTCTCCCCTAAAATATAATTGGGGTACTTTTTATAATTAGAAGAAATAGGTAGGGGAGCGTTTGATATATGGGTGAAGTCTTCACGTAAGTGGGGTTGGACATTATCAAAGAGAGAATGTAAACTTGAGTAACGAAAACATTGGTGAGAATCCAATGCCCCGAAAACCTAAGGGTTCCTCCAATACGTTCGTCGATGGGGGGTAAGTCAGGTCCTAAGGATAGGCCGAAAGGCGTACCCGATGGGTAACAGGTTAATATTCCTGTACTGTTCTATTGGGAACCGAGTGACGAAGGAGGCTAAGCTTTAACTGTTATTGGATTGCGGTGGAAGCGTTTAGGTGTTGAGAGCTAGAATAAAAACTATGCTTGAGCTAAGACGTGATCCCTATCTTATCATGAGGTAGTAAGTGATGCCATACTTCCAAGAAAAACTTGAACACCTTAACAATAGAAACACCTGTACCTGAAACCGACACAGGTAGGTTGGTAGAGTATACCAAGGGGCGCGAGAGAACTCTCTCTAAGGAACTCGGCAAACTGGCCCCGTAACTTCGGAAGAAGGGGCGCCCTCTTAGAGGGTCGCAGTGACCAGGCTATGGCAACTGTTTATCAAAAACACAGCTCTCAGCAACGTCGAAAGACAATGTATTGGGGGTGACATCTGCCCAGTGCCGGAAGGTTAAGGAAGTTGGTTATTTGATTTTTCAAAAAAGCTGACGACTGAAGCCCCGGTGAACGGCGGTCGTAACTATAACGATCCTAAGGTTTTAGCTAGCTTTAGTAAAACTGAACTATATGCTGGAAACCCCTCAAAGTCTTTTTATGGTTGTTTTAAGCCATAAAAATAATAAATACTTCTTAAAAGCTTTTGCTTTTATGACAGCTGATCGGTACATATCTTCTATTTATTTAAATAAATAGAGACTCTTTTTATGGAGTCATAATTTGCCAAGATATGTGAAAATTCGATCAGACAAGGGGGCAATCAGCAGGGAAGAATGTTTGAAATACGCAGAAAAGGTAGGCAACCTTGAATCGGTCGATTTCTATAAACATAACCCTCAGAGACTATACGTTCGGAAATTTCTTCAAACAATTAATAAAAATTATGACAAAATTCGATGCACAATGGGTAGTAGGCTTTGTAGATGGAGAAGGTTGTTTTTATGTAGGTGTCAACAGAAACCCTAAGTTAAGATTTGGTTATCAAATTCAAGCTGAATTTGTTGTTGTTCAACATATAAGGGACATTCAAGTTCTTGAAGGTTTAAGACATCAATTTGGATGTGGGCAAGTTGTCGTCAATCACGGGGATCGCTATGCTTGGCGAGTCCGAGACTTACAACATTTAATAGAAATTATAATTCCTTTTTTTGAAAAACATCAATTTCATACAAAAAAAAAGATTGAATTTCAACGATTTCGAAACATTTGTTTAAAAATGAACGACGGGCTTCACTTAACAGAAGAAGGTTTTAAAGAAATTGCTGCCCTTGCAAAGAGTTTAAGGTTCAAGTAAATAGAGATTTAAGATAGAGTCCAGCTTTTTTCGAAAGAGATAAGATTATCTGAGCAAAATTCCTTGCCAAGTAAGTTTTGGCCTGCACGAAAGATGTAATGATCATAGCGCTGTCTCGGAGAGAGACTCGGTGAAATAGACTTGTCCGTGAAGATGCGGACTACCTGCACTTGGACAGAAAGACCCTATGAAGCTTGACTGTATTCTGGAATTGGGTTCGGGCTTTTCTTGCGCAGCCTAGGAGGGAGGCTATGAGGGTTTTCTTCTGGGAAAATCGGAGCCATCATTGAGAGACCTCTCTGGAAGAGCTAGAATCCTAATGGTGATCTTTGAATCAAGACACTTGACAGTTTCAGATGGACAGTTTATCTGGGGCGGATACCTCATAAAAGGTAACTGAGGTGTGCAAAGGTTCTCTCAGTCTGGACGGAAATCAGACATTGAGTGTAAAGGCAAAAGAGAGCTTGACTGCAAGACCGACAAGTCGAGCAGGGACGTAAGTCGGCCTTAGTGATCCGACGGTGCCGTGTGGAAGGGCCGTCGCTCAACGGATAAAAGTTACTCTAGGGATAAACATTTGTCCCGCCTACTTGAGAAAGTAGGGCAATAATTGGGTGAATTGCAAAGACGGCTAAGTAAGTCTAACAAACTTATATGCTAATTTGCAGCGAAGCGTATAACAGATTTCTATCGCGCTAAAACCTCCCCCTACAACTTCAAATAAGGGGGGATGCTTTATAATACCCTTATTTTTTCGGGCATTGATAAACGATAGTTGTTATACGAACGTTCAACGACTAGGAGGTGAGTTTATATCAAACAATAAACCTCCCAAGAGCGCCCGACATCTTTGATTTAATGATGATGACATAGTCTGAGCTTTAAGGAAACTTAAAGAAGGTAGGATAAAGAGCCTATTCCAAATATTAAGTATATAACTTCTCTAGGTTTCTTAGTATTTGGTAGAACCCCTTCTGGGAATTCTAGATAACATAACTGAACAGGCTGATCTTCCCCAAGAGTTCACATCGACGGGAAGGTTTGGCACCTCGATGTCGGCTTATCACATCCTGGAGCGGTAGTACGTTCCAAGGGTTGGGCTGTTCGCCCATTAAAGTGGTACATGAGCTGGGTTCAAAACGTCGTAAACGTCTTGCGACCTTGCAAAGTAATTTGCATGTAAAATTTGCCTCATATCGGAGAAACCCAACTCACTAGCTCAAACTAGTAAAGGGGTAACCCCGAGGGAAGTCGGGAACTATTAAATAAAAAATTAAAAATTATGAACCAAAAAAAAGTAACTAAATATGAAGATAATAACATTAAAATTTCTAAAGAACTTAGAGATATTATTCATGGCTATATAATGTCTGATGGTCATGTTCGCAAAGAAGGTAACCTGAGTATTGCACACGGCGAGACACAAGAAGCATTCGTGAAATGGCTTTATAACAAATTAGCTACACTTCGAACGGAGACTCCCATTCGAATTTCAGGTAGGCCTTATAAAGATAAACCTGGTGTTACTTATTATTCCTATGCCTTTAATACAAGAAGTCTTTTACTTGGTTTTCATAAAATGTGGTATAAACCTTATAATTCAGTTAACAAAAAAGGAAAACCTATTATTGCATATAAAAAAGTTCTTCCTAAAAGTATCAATTGCTTCTTTAATTCGAAATTTCTTACTCTCTGGTTTGCTGGAGATGGTACTAAAATTCTTGGTTCAACTGGAGCTAAATTTGAAGCCACTGCTTTTACTGCTGATGAGAGACAAACATTAAAAGTACTTTTTAAAAAGAAATTTGATATTGACGTTAAAATTAATAAAGCTGGCTTTTCAAAAAAAAGAAATCAACAATGGACCATTAACATTAACGCTTCGGAATATCAAAAATTCAGAGTTTTAATCACAGAAATGAGTCTTATTGAAGATCTTTTTGCTTATAAACTGCATAAAAAAGAGTCAACTGCATAATTTATTATTTCATCCATTCCTTGACCCCGTAACGACTCTGTTCTAGTATAACTAGTAAGTTTAAATATTAAAACAATTTAAGCTGCGCATAGCTATTAAGCAAGCGGCAGGATAGCATTTATGCCTTTTTTAAAAAGTAACATTTGTTATAACACGGCAACTCTTTTATTTATTAAAAGATGGTGGTATAGTCTAACCCCTAAGTAATTAGGGAATTGCGTTTGCCCTTACCCTACGGGGGCAAACGCTCTAGGAGACAGTTTGGTCCATATCCAGTGTGGGCGCTAGAGTATTGAGAGGATTTGAACTTAGTACGAGAGGACCTTTTCAAAGCAGTCAATAGTGTATTGGTTATTGTTCCAACAGTAAACGCCAAGTAGCCATACTGCAAGGGATAAACGCTGAAAGCATATAAGTGTGAATCCCACCTCAAGATGAGTACTCTCCGGAAGCCTGTTGGGGGGCGCGTAAGCAAAGCAAAGCGGAGTCTTGTCGACTCAGGTTTGTGCTTTCCCGACAAAGCAACCGAAACGAAAGGTCACAGCTAGACTAGCTGGATTTATAGCTTTTGCTATATAATATAGATGTTACATGTAAGGTCAGTAATGATTTTAGTGGAGACACACTAATGACCGATAGATTTTGACCTACAATTTATTCTACCAGGCTGAGCCTGGTTATTTACTTTAATTAAAGATCTATAGCTGGTATATGGGCTTTGCCCATAAACCCCCGCAAGACCCTTAGATTATAGGACTTTATAGCTTTAGCTATAAAGCCCTATAATCCTATAGATCTTTAATACCCCTAGTATGCGCTGTTGCTTCCACCGTTAATCG
>JACBWV010000364.1:15935142-16015142 GCA_013435795.1 Chlamydomonas sp. ICE-L
CAGATACAGGAGTGGTACATTCTTTATTGTAAAAGTAAATTGAGTGGGGGGTATAACAGAACAAGGATTTTCACCGCCAGAAATTGGAAAAAACAACGAATCAAAAACAATAGCGCCCAGACACCAAGAATTCAGAAAGAAAGCGGAGAAATTCCTACCACGCAGGCACCTTTGGATGATACTGATAGATGGATGTGATGGGATCAAAGATGTATTATTGTTTTCCGCTAAAACAGGGAAGAATTTTTTTGTATATCCTCTTTCCCAACAATGTGGTCCTTAACATATCCACACTCCCTCTACCCCTTCTGATTCTCACATGCTCCAACACGGATCATCTCCACAAATCACTCCACGTACGTGAGCACATTTCCTCTTCAAGGGGTTCTACCCCTTATTGGGTTCGAAAAATAAACCCGTAAGATACTGTGGGAACTACTCATACTCCAAACTCTACTCCACTTCTCATAAGCTCCCCTCATACTACGCGATTATAAGAAAAACCACCGAACCGGGAATCTAGTCAGGGGGGCGTAAGAGCCCCCAGGGTCATCCTGTTTCCAACAGCTACGTGGTGGGGGGAGACCAGGTGTCTGACCATAGACGAAGCCTGACACGTCAGCCAACGATGTCGTACCTAACTTGCTTCGTTTTACCCAAAAAAGACCCAAAGAAATGTCGCTGAAGAAGACCGTTGCGGACACTCTCAGCATTATGTTTACGTCGCTTGTCCACCTCATAGAATTTGCACACTTCCTCTACCACCTACCACCTACACTACTTTAACCCTGTACCCATACCACCTACCCCACCTATCACCACAATAAACCTTGTACCCATGCCATACGTAACACCACGCAAACATCTCCTATGTACCCATACCACCGTACCACCCTACCACCCCTCACCACTTAACCCCTTGTACCCATGCCAATACGTATACACCACATAAACCCTTGTACCCATGCCAATTAACACATGCCCCCTACCATTCTCTTGTGTATCCAGGGCCTCATCCTCGCCGCATTGCCAAGAACACCTTCGTCCACCCAAGGAGAGGTCCGCACACTTATGGAGATCTTTGATAGCTGATGATGAAGTCACACCCATCTTCAGGTTTGTATTTATTTTCTACTTGTGAGTGGGTGTGGGTGGGGTGTGGGGTGGGGGTGGGTGGGGTGGGATGGGGGGTTCATGAATTCAATTCGGAGAGTGGGGCGCCTAGGGAGAGCACCCTGAACCCATCCATTTCCATCTTATACCTGCCCATGCATGCATCCATCCTTCCAAGCATCCATCCATCCACCCGCCCATGCATCCATCCAATGGCGATGCATCATCCACCCATGCGCCTTCATCCATCCGCGGCCTTTTCAGTCATCCATACGTCCATCCATCACCCACTGCAGATCCTCACATCCAAACTTGCATTCATCCCATCATCCATCCATCATCCATTCCATCCTCCATCATCCATCCCTCCTCCATCCCATACGCCCATGCATCCATCCTCCATCCATCCATCCAGCCATCCGATCCATCCCTGCATGATTTCATGCATCCCTCCATCATCCATCCATCTCATCCATCCACCTCTCCATCCATGGCATGCATGCATCTTTCCATCCATCCATCCATCCACCATCCATCCATCCATCCTCCTTCCATCCTTCCATGCATCCATGCATCCCTCCATATCCATCCATCCATCCATCCATCCATCCATCCATCCATCCATCCATCCATCCATCCATCCATACGCCCATGCATGCATGCATCCATCCATCCATCCATCCGTCCATGCATGCATGCATCCATCCATCCATCCATCCATCCATCCATCCGTCCATGCATGCATCCATCCATCCATCCATCTATCCATCCATCCATCCATCCATCCATCCATCCATCCATCCATCCATCCATCCATCCATCCGTCCGTCCATGCATGCATCCATCCATCCATCTATCCATCCATCCATCCATCCATCCATCCATCCATCCATCCATCCATCCATCCATCCATCCATGAGCCCCAGGGCTTGTCTCATGCTGCATCCCTCAACCATGTGTATGAAACCCTGAACTCTAATCCCAGTCCGTATGCCCATTCACCCCTTAACCCTCAACCATGTGTATGATGCATGTATGGTGTGTATAAAACCCTAAATCCTAGACCCGGTACCTATGCTCATGCACCCCTAAACCCCACCCCCCCCCCTCTACAACGCTGCATTCCTCAACCCTTGGTGTCATGATTGTATGTATGCGTAAATCAATAAATGTGCGACCCCAGTGCGACCCCAGTGCGACCCCAGTGCTGCACCCCTGAACCCTGCTGAGCATGAAGCACGGTGCCCTAGGGATATGGGGGGGCTTGTCTAACTAGTTTAGCCTGTCCCATGCCTTTCATGCATCGACGGAATGGTGATGCGTTGCACACAAAAAAACAGTGGTTACCTTGCACTGCTCCCTATGTTTGCCATGCCTGTTCAAAAGCTTGCATGTTCTAGGCCAGGGGTAGTCAACAATGCTATAGGGACGTGCCTCGTGCAGGATTGGATGGATGTGTATATGTTTATATGTAGGTGTGCATGTTCTAGTCAAGGGGTAGTGGACTATACTATATGGACGTGCCTTGTGCAGGATTAGATGGATGTGTATATGTGTCTATGTAGGTGTGCATGTACTAGTCAAGGGGTAGTCAACCATACTATAGGGACATGCCTTGTGCAGGATTGGATGGGTGTGTATGTGTGTCTATGTAGGTATGCATGTTCTAACGTCAGGGTAGTCAACCAACTATGGGACTAGCCTCGTGCATGATTGGGTGATGTGCTCTCTGTGGTCTTAAGGTGTGCATTTCTGTCCAGGGGTAGTCAACCATACTATAGGGACTAGCCTCGTGCAGGATTGGATGGATGTGTATATGTGTCTATGAAGGTGTGCATGTTCTAGTCAAGGGGTATTCAACTATACTACATGGGAACTAGCCCGCAGGATTGGATGGATGTGTATAGGGTGTCTATGTAGGTGTCAAATGTTCAGTCAAGGGGTATTCAACTATGGCTACAGCGACTAGCCTTTTGCATGGATTGGTGGATGTGTATATGTGTCTATGAATTGTGGCATGTTCTAGTCAAGGGTCTTCACTATACTATAAGGGACTACCTCAGTGCAGGATTGGCTGATGTGTATATGTGTCGTGGATGTTGTGGCATGTCACTATTCAAGGGGTAGTCAACTATGCTACAGCGACTAGCCTCTTGCAGGATTAGTTGGATGTGTATATGTGTCTATGAAGGTATGCATGTTCTAGTCAAGGGGTATTCAACTATACTACAGGAACTAGCCTCGAGCAGGATTGGATGGATGTGTATATGTGTCTATGAAGGTTTGCATGTACTAGTCAAAGGGTAGTCAACTATTGATATTGAAAATGAAATTGTTACATCCGAGTAATGAGGCACTCTCAAGACGTGAAGTTAAGGACACCACTGCGTGAGCCGGAACTGAGTAGTCACCATGGGTAGTCAACTATGCTATATGAACGTGCCTTGTACAGGATTGGATGGATGGATGTTACATTTCTTTATGTATGCATGTTAAATTTCTCTATGTAGTGGTACAGTTACATTTCTCAAATATTTGGTGCACTGTACTTTCTCTATGTATGCACGTTACATTTCTCTATGTACCATATGCGTGTTACATTTCTCTATGACTGCATGTTACAATTCTCTATGCACCGTATGCATGATACATTCCTCTAAGTACGTCTTTGTATGCATGTTACATTTCTCTCTTTAAGTCCAGGGGCAGTCTACTATGCTGAAGGGACTTGCCTTGTGCATCGGTGGTTCGCCGCAGTGCAAGCAAACAGGCTGGCTCCCTCGACCTCACGCCTTGTTATTAGGCACACTGTTCATGTTTTACTGCTTGCCTTGCATGTATGTTGTTGCAGTCCAGGGTAGCCAAATAGGCTGCAGAGACTTGGCCCACCATTGTATCAGGAAGGGGCTAACTAGAACCGCGCTAAACAGAAAATGCACCGATGAACTGAACCCCAAACAAGTTTCACCATGCCACGCCATAACTCGCTCCACTGCTCCATTGCTCAGCCGTGATTGTATAGCTGGTGCTTTATGCATATCTCATTTACAAACCCTCCTCCCACTGAGTTGCCGACGCCGGTGGTTACGACTTTCCGACAGATACAAACGACTTCTTGGGGGGGTAGGCAGTTGAAACCCGGCGAATTGACCCACTGATCAGTGTCTGATCAGCTACTCGGGAATACCTAAACGGGTTTCCATTAGGGTCCAGACTCGCTGGAGCGTGAAGGGATCAATTTCCGCTCGGTTTCGTCAAACGGGATGGTGTTGGTGCTTGGTGCTGTTGGCGGTGGGTGTGTGAGAGTGTTGGTTGTGGGTGGAGGAGTGGGGGTGTTTGGTGCTGTACTTACGCGGTGGGGTGTGTGAGAGTGTCTTGGTGGGGTGGGAGTGGGGTGTATGGTGCTTGTGTGCGCGGTGGGGTGTGTGAAAGTGTTGGGATGTGTGTGTGGCGAATTGGGGTGTTGGTGCTTGGTGCTTGGCGTGGTTTTTATGTTGAGCAATTTTTGGTGAAGATTGAGGGTGTAGTAGTGCGTTTGTTTTGCTGCTTTTGTTCTTTATGCCTGCATTGGGTCTTGTGTGTTGCTTATGATGCGCGTTTTTTTTTCTTTCGTGTAGTGCTTTTTGTGTTTTTGCTTTTTAGTTCTTTTCTTTGTGTACCGTGAATGAAAACCCCTCCGACAATACGTGGGTGTGGGTGGGAGTGGGGTGTTGGTGCTTGGTGCTTGGCGGTGGGGTGTGTGAGAGTGTTGGTGTGGGTGGGAGTGGGGTGTGTGGTGCTTGGTGCTTGCGGTGGGAGTGTGTGAGAGTGTGGTGTGTGGGGAGGGGGGTGTCTGGTGCTTGGTGCTTGGCGGTGGGTTGTGTGAGAAGTGTTGATGTTGGATGGGAGTGGGGTGTGGTGCTTGTTTCGTCCTGCGCGGTGTGTGTGTGAGAGTGTTGGTTGGGTGGAGTGGGGTGTTGGTGCTTGGTGCGTGGCGGTGGGGTTGTGAGAGTGTTGGTGTGGATGGGATGGGGTGTTGGGCTTGAGTGCTTGGCTGTGGGTGTGTGAAGTGTGTGTGGATGGGAGTGGGGTGTTGGTGGCTTGGTACTCTGGCGGTGGGGTTGGGTAGAGTGTTGGTGTGGGCTGGGAGTGGGGTGTTGGCGTGCTTGGTGCTTGGCGTGGGTGTTGAGAGTGTTGGGTGTGGGTGGGATTGGGGTGTTGGTGCTTGGTGCTTGGGCGTGGGGTGTGTGAGAGTGGTTTGTTTTGGTGTGGGTGGGAGTGGGTGTTGGTGCTTGGTGCTTGGCGTGGGGTGTGTGAGAGTGTTGTTGTGGAGTGGGATGGGTGTTGGGGGCTTGTTTTTGGCGGTGTGGGGTGTGTGAGAGTGTTGGTGGTGGGTTTAAGTGTGGTGTTGGTGCTTGGTGTCTTGGCGGTGGGTTGTGTGAGAGTGTTGGTGTGGGGTTGGAGTGGGGTGTTGTGCTTGGTGCTGTGGGTGGGGTGTGTGAGAGTGTGGTGTGTGGGAGTGGTTAGTTGGTGCTTGTGCTTGGCGGTGTGTGGTGTTAGAGTGTTGGTGTGGGTGGGAGATGGGGTGTGTTGTGCTTGGTGTCTTTGCGGTGGGTTGTGTGAGAGTGTTGGTGTGGATGGGTGTGGGGTGTTGGTGCTTGGTGCTTGGCGTGGGGGTGTGGAAGTGTGTGATGTGGATGGGAGTGGGGTGTTGGTGCTTGGTGCTTGGCGGTGGGGTGTGTGAGAGTGTTGGTGTGGGTGGGAGTGGGGTGTTGGTGCTTGGTGCTTGGCGGTGGGGTGTGTGAGAGTGTTGGTGTGGATGGGAGTGGGGTGTTGGTGCTTGTTTTCTTGGCGTGGGTTTGTGAGAGTGTTGGTGTTGGGCTGGGAGTGGGTTCGTGGGGGCTGGTGCTTGCGGTGGGGTGTGGTGGATGTTGGTGTGGGATGGTATTGCGGGTGTTGGTGCTTGTTTCTTGGCGGTGGGGTGTGTGAGAGTGTTGGTGTGGGTGGGAGTGGGTGTTTGGGCTTGGGTGCTTGGCGTGGGTGTGTGAGAGTGGTTGGTGTGGGTGGAGTGGGTGTTGGTGCTTGGTGCTTGGCGGTGGGGTGTTGTGAGAGTTGTTTGTGTGGGTGGGAGTGGGGTGTTGTGCTTGTGCTTGGCGGTGTGGTGTGTGAGAGTGTTGGTGGGGTTGGGAGTGGGTGTGGTGCTTGGTGCTTGGCGGTGGGTGTGTGAATAGTGTTTGGTGTGGTGGGAGTGGGTGTTTGGTGGCTCTTGTTTCTTGGCGTGGGGTGTGTGAGAGTGTGATTGTGGATGGGGATGGGTGTTGGTGCTTTTTTTTTTTTCTTGGGCGTGGGGTTTGTTAGAGTGTTGGTGGGGTGGGAGTGTGGGGGTGTGTGTCTTGGTGCTTGCGGTGGGGTGGTTGAGAGTGTTGGTGTGGATGGGAGTGGTGTTGGTGCTTGTTCTTGGCGGTGGGGTGTGTGAGCATTGTTGGTGTGGGTGGGAGTGGGTTTGTCGCTGTGTCTACATCACCTGGGAGGATGTCTAGGTTAGGTGACGCGCACTTGGTACCAAGATGTATGCATTTAACTGGAAAGAAAGGGGGGCAGGAGAAATCTTGACTAAGAAAAATTGGATGGAAGTGGGATGTTGGTGCTTGTTGCTTGGCGTGGGTGTGTAAGAAGTGTTTTTGGTGTGGGTGGGAGTGGTGTGTTGGTGCTTTGGTGCTGGCCGTGGGTGTGTGAGAGTGTTGTGTGGCTTGGGAGTGGTGTTTTGTCTTGGGTGCTGGCTTTGGGTGTGTGTGAGAGTGTTGGTGTGGGTGGGAGTGGGTGTTGGTGCTTGGTGCTTGGCGGTGGGGTGTGTGGAGAGTGTTGGTGTGGATGGAGTGGGTGTTTGGTGCTTGTTTCTTTTTCTTCTTGGCGTGGGGTGTGTAGAGTGTTGCTGTGGGGTGGAGTGGTGTTGGTGCTTGGTGCTTGGCGGTGGGGCGTTTAGAGTGGTTGTGTGGATGGGAGTGGGGTGTTTGGTGCTTGGTGCTTGGCGGTGGGGTGTGGGAGGTTGTTGGTTTTGGTGGGAGTGGGGTGCTGGTGCTTGGCGGTGGGGTGTGTAGAGTGTTGGTGTGGTGGGGGGAGTGGGGGTGTTTGGTGCTTTTTTCTTCTTGGCGGTGGGGTGTGTGAGAGTGTTGGTGTGGGTGGGAGTGGTGTTGGTGCTTGGATGCTTGGCGGTGGTTTGTGAGGAGTGTTGGTGTGGAGGCGGTGGGGTGCTGGTGTTGGCTGCTGGCGGTGGGGTGTGTGAGAGTGTTGGTGTGGGGTGGCGAGTGGGGTGTTGGTGCTTGGCGCTTGGGCGGTGGGGTGTGCGAGAGTGTTTGCGTGTGATGGAGTGGGTGTTGGTGCTTGTGCTTGGCGGTGGGGTGTGTGAGAGTGTTGTGTGGATGGGAGTGGGGTTTGGTGCTTGGTGCTTGGCGGTGGGAGTTGGTGGAGAGTGTGTGTTGGTGGGAGTGGGGTGGTTGGTTGCTTGGTGCTTGTCGGTGGGTTTGTTAGAGTGGTTGGTGTTGGGTGGGAGGGGTGTTGGTGCTTGTTCTTGGCGGTGGGGTGTTGAGAGCTGGTTGGTGTGGGTGTGGAGTGGGGTGTTGGTGCTTGTGCTTTGCGGTGGGGTGTGTGAGAGTGTTGGTGTGGATGGAGTGGGGTGTTGGTGCTTGGTGCTTGGCGGTGGGGTGTGTGAGAGTGTTGGTGTGGATGGGAGTGGGTGTTGGGTGCTGGGTTGCTTGGCGGTGGGGTGTGTGAGAGTGTTGGTGTGGATGGGATGGGGGTGTTTGGTGCTTGTTTCTTGGCGGTGGGGTTGTGCCGAGTGTTGGGTGGGTGGGAGGGGGTGTTGGCGTGGCTTGGTGCTTGGCGTGGGGGTGTGTGAGAGTGTTGATGCTGGGTTGGGAGTGGGGTGTTGGTGCTCTGGCGGTGGGGTGTGTGAGAGTGTTTGGTGTGGATGGGGAGTGGGGTGTTTGGGTGCTTGTTTTCTTGCACGGTGGGGTGGGGTGAGAGTGTTGGTGTGGGTGGGGAGTTGGGTGTTGGTGCTTGGTGCTTGGCGGTGGGGTGTGTGAGAGTGTTTGGTGTGGGTGGGAGTGGGGTGTTGGTAGAAATATCGCTCCATAGCTCCACTGCTCCATTTTCTTCAGAGTAATTTTTAGCTGGTGCTGAGGCATATCTCATCTCATCTCATCTAAAACAATTTTTTAAAAGTTTGTAAACTGTGTGAAAGGTATTTCACCCCAGGAGGTGGTTTTTCCGATACAAACCAGCGACACCGAGGATTCAGTTCGAATGATGTTGCCACTCCATCTGTCAAATTGTGTAGACAAGCTTTGTGTGAAGGGTTTAGTTTCGCCATCCCACCCCATAAATTGCTCCACTGCTCCATTGCTTCAGCATGATGTTAGCTGGGGCTGATGCATATCTCATATAAAATCAATCGTTTTGCCGAATGCAGGATTGCTCCTGAGGGAGGGCAAGCTGTAGAAGCCAGCACGGCCAACGATGCCTTTGCTCGATTGTGGGTGGGTGCAGATGCTAGCTCCAAGGGAAAGGCAGTCCAACGTCCCGGTCTCGAAATCTTTGGACTTATGCATCCAAAGGTCATGCGCCATGTGCTCGCCCTGCCCAACTCGAACAGGTGTGACCTTTTCTGTTTGTTTGTGGGGTTGGTGGAGGTGGGGATTGGTGGGAGGGTGCCTACACAGGCTGCAAGGGAAAGGCAGTGTTTTTCTTTTCGGCTACTCGTAGCAGCTTCTTGGCAGCTCCCTGAGTCGGCCACTGGGCTACACCGATGTATTTCAGCAGTTCTGGACAGCTTCCAACCTCTTATAACCTCTTCCAACCTCTTGTAACCTTCCAACCTCTTACAACCTCTTATAACCTCTTCCAACCTCTTGTAACCTTCCATGCTCTTCCAACCTCTTCCAACCTCTTATAACCTTCCAACCTCTTGTAACCTTCCAACCTCTTCCAACCTCTTCCAACCTCTTGTAACCTTCCAACCTCTTCCAACCTCTTCCAACCTCTTCCAACCTCTTATAACCTTCCAACCTCTTGTAACCTTCCAACCTCTTGTAACCTTCCAACCTCTTCTAACCTCTTCTAACCTCTTCCAACCTCTTCCAACCTCTTATAACCTTCCAACCTCTTATAACCTTCCAACCTCTTCCAACCTCTTATAACCTTCCAACCTCGCACAAGCAGGTGTGACCGCTTTTGCTACTGGCCCGGTGGTGAAAAGCCGTACGCACTGCCCTTAAGTCCGGAAGAGGAACTGCAGCGACTGTTGTTGTGCGCGCGCTTACAAAAGCTTCCCCCCGGCATTGTGCCACAAGGTCTCAGCAAGCCTCTACTGTCTGAGTGTGACGTCTGCGGAGAGGTAGGGGCATAGGGCTTTTTTAACCGCTATATATAGCGATCACTAGTTTTGACCCCGTTTTGGCAAAAATATCGCTATAAAAAAGTGAAAGAAAAAAAGTGTTTAGTTTTGTTTTTGCCCTAAATGCACCTTAAAAGCTACAAATAGCTATAAAAAGCTATAAACAGCACTGTATCGCTGTCCCTGGAGGAGGCCCACAACCATAAAGCTAGAAAAACCCACTTTCAGATTTGACAAAAAACCTGTAGGGGCACATATAAATAGGTTTGAGAGCAGAATTGTCGTCAAAAAATCGAGGCGAAACATGTAAGCATCACAATGGACGAAATAACAAGTTCAAAACGTGAGAAATCTTTATCAGTTTCTAATCATAGAAAAAAAGGTAGAAATAACCGTGGTATTATTACATGCCGACACCGTGGAGGTGGACATAAACGTTTATACCGTACTGTTGACTTTAGACGTGATAAAATTTCAATTCCAGCAAAAGTTATTAGTATTCAATATGACCCAAACAGAAACGCTCGCATTGCACTTTTAAGATATGAAGATGGTGAGAAACGTTAACCCTTCCATTTATAAAGGGCTTAGGGGCCTTAAGGGTGACCCTCCATTTATAAAGCCCTTGATTCAATCTACTACCAAATTCAGCGCGAGTCCTATCAACCCCCTAAAAATAGAAAATAAAAGAGTCTAAGTGCTCTCTCCCAGCTCCCAAGTACTTTATTTCTATTATTCTAAAAAATCTGGCTTAAAAATAAGGGTAGCCAATAAAAATAGGGGTGGTCTTTAATCTGTTTTTTTTAAGCATTTAATTTATGGGCTCTATCTTTAAACACCAAACACTCTCCAAGGCCCCCTAGGAAAACCCTTTAATAATTTTCAACTGTTCTATAATTAAGCTCCCTCTTTAACCCCCCCTGGGGGTCCCTCCAATGCCCTAAGAAGAAAGAGAGAGCCTTGCTTGCTTGAACTCTTTTAAAGACAGTAGTTTCTGATTAATGTTTTATTAAAGAAGCGAAGAAATTGCACCCCCCTTCAAGGCCCCTTAGGGCCGAGCCCTGTCTTCACCCCATACCCATTTTTTGTGAGCATATTTCCCCTTTGGGGCTCGGCCAATCCAAACAATCCTCTAGGGAACAACCGCTATAATTAGCCCGCGGACCCCACCTCAGGGCCTTTGCGTGGGGCATTTGCGTGGGGCATTTGCCTATCTGATTCTGAGGATTCTTTGGCAGACCCCTCCTGGATGTTGTGGACTAGGCTTGTCTTGGGGGCATACTACATAAGTGGATGAGACAGTTTAAAGATTTCTCCAGGTCCGTTGGCTGATGGACGCGCTTAGTGTTTATGACGACGCATCACCATTCCGTTGCTGCATGGTGAGGCATGGGTCTGGCTAAACTAGTCAGAAATGGCTCCACGCGGAGGTTAGCTGCAATCAAATCTAATCCTTGGTTATAAAATTTCCTCCCCTGAACTATACAGCACTGTTTCTTTTCTGGGCTACTCATGGCTACCCATGGCGGTATGGTGGGGCATGGGTCTGGCTAAACTAGTCAGAAATGGCTCCGCGCGGAGGTTAGCTGCAATCAAATATAATCCTTGGTTATAAATTTTCCTCTCCTGAACTATACAGCACTGTTTCCTTTCCGGGCTACTCATGGCTACCCATGGCGGCATGGTGGGGCATGGGTCTGGATAAACTAGTCAGAAATGACTCCGCCTGGAGCCCCAGGAGGTTTGGGGGCAGTGCGTCGCACTGATGACTCACCGATTTGCTCAATTTGTGATGCATCGCACAAAAACACACACAGGCTGATAGGCAGTGTGGTCAATCCACAATATGATATGTTTTTATTTATACGGAGAATTCAATTTAATTGTAACATCTGGTAACATAGTTATAATTTATAAAATATGACTCAATCTGCTGAGGCTCAGACAGTTGCTCACGTTGCAAGGTGCCAGCTGTCAGTTTATTTTAACGACAGCGCGTCGCCAGGCTTGAGTAGCCCAACCAGGTACACGATCTTGCCTAGATATATATTTAAAATACACTGGCAGCTGTCGCATGTGTATACATACTTGTAGGTTTTTATGGATTTATGTTTATATTAATTATACCTATAAAATAAATAAATTCATGAATTTGTTTTTAAGAATAAAAAAGGCATTCAGTGTTGCGCAAACAAAAAATCAATTTAATATAATTTGTACATGGTAATTATCTGTTTCTGCAGGAGACTGAGCACGAGGGGTCACTCATGCTGCAGTGTGACTGCTGTCGCATGTGTGCACATAATTGTATGTTTGTATGCATTTATGTTTGTTTTATTTGTACTTCAAATTTAATTTCTACATGGTTATTACCTGTTGCTGCAGGAGACTGAGCACGAGGGGTCTCTCATGCTGCAGTGTGACAACTGTCGCATGTGTGTACATATGGATTGCTATGGGCAGAGCCACGAGCCCGATGGATCACTGTGGCTGTGTGATATGTGTGAACTGTACAGCTGCGGCCTCAAGGTATGTGCTGCTGTACAGCTGTGTGATTTGTGTGAACTGTACAGCTGCGGCCTCAAGGTATGTGCTGCTGTACAGCTGTGTGATTTGTGTGAATCGTACAGCTGTGTGATTTGTGTGAACTGTACAGCTGCGGCCTAAAGGTATGTGCTGCTGTACAGCTGTGTGATTTGTGTGAATCGTACAGCTGTGTGATTTGTGTGAACTGTACAGCTGCGGCCTAAAGGTATGTGCTGCTGTACAGCTGTGTGATTTGTGTGAATCGTACAGCTGTGTGATTTGTGTGAACTGTACAGCTGCGGCCTCAAGGTATGTGAACTGTATAGCTGTGTGATTTGTGTGAATCGTACAGCTGTGTGATTTGTGTGAACTGTACAGCTGCGGCCTAAAGGTATATGCTGCTGTACAGCTGTGTGATATGTGTGAACTGTATAGCTGTGTGATTTGTGTGAACTGTACAGCTGTGTGATATGTGTGAACTGTATAGCTGTGTGATTTGTGTGAACTGTACAGCTGCGGCCTCAAGGTATGTGCTGCTGTAGTGATGCTGCAACACACCAACACCCACACCCACCCCCCCACATGTACACCCCCCCCCCACACTCACGCCCACCCCGACGGATCTCAGTGGCTGTGTGATGTGTGTGAACTGTACAGCTGCGGCCTCAATTTGTGCTACTGCACCAACCCCCACCACCCCACCAGCTGTGTGTTATGTGCAAACTGCACACCTGCGTCCGTGCTACTGTAATGATCGTTTCTAAGTAAAAGGAAGGTAAAATTATAAATTGTTCACCTAATATTCCCCTTCGAAATCTAATTAAGCAATCAATATTCTAATTTCCAAATCAAACAATTACAGTGATCGTTTCTAAGTAAAGCAGTATGCTACTGAAGAGATTGTCAGTGTCTGTTGTTCCTGTTCGGGGGAAGCCAGTTTGGCTGAAGGGACTTGCCTATGCCCGAGCAATCGAGTAAAAAACAATTCTAGACTGAGAGGGAGATTTTATTTTTGTTCAAAGACTGTTCAAAGACATTAAAAAACGTTTCGCCTCGAAGAGTGTGTCTCCACGCTAGCCTTAGACTCCATGATTTTGTCAATGTGATCGGCGGAGTCACTCTCACCACACCACACACCACCACACACCACCACACACCACACACACACCACCACCACTCCTGCACACGGAGACGTAGCTGGATCTGGAAAGGAGTCCAACATGGGCTAAAGAGACGCGTCCAACCTTGAACAGTTAGGGGGCGGCAATATGATTTCGTATGATGTCATGCCATAAAATGATATCATATGCTGTCGGCAGTCTGACTAGGCTTAAGTTACCTTTTATGCGCAAGATCATCTGATGCAGTTTGTATAATATCATATGATATCATACTCGCCTTTAGTCAACATCATATGATATGCCGGTCCCCACAAGCAGTCAAAATATAAACTCTTAAGCCAGTGTAATGCATAACTCAGTTGAGGTGTGAGCATGAAGGCAGGGACAGCAAGGCCCAGAATAAAACAAGTCCTATGCAGCGTCGCAAGCGACTTGGAAAATTGGCGGAGTGTGTTGGCAACGGAACGAAAGGTGGCAACGGACTGGAGCTGACCGAAGCCAGTTAGTTTTGAGACGGTTGGCTGACGTGTCAGGCTTCAAGTTTTGGTCGGTTGGACACTCGGACACACAGACAATGGGGTAACCCTGGGGGCTAGACAGGGACAGCAAGGCGCAGAGTAAAACAACAACAGTAATTGTAATGATCTCTAGTTACATCGCTTATCACCAGAGTCAAGGCGTACAGTTGGTCAGATCCCCAGCGAATGGCATAAAAACGAACGATGGGGAATTGTTTGGATGCAATCGTGGCGGTGGTGGTGCTGGCAGTGGTGGTACTGGTGCTGGCTGTGCTGCAGGTGCTGTTGCTGACGGTGCTGGCGGTGGCGGGGCAGGTGCTGCTGCTGTCGCTGGCTTTGCTGCAGGTGCTGTTGCTGACGGTGCTGGCGGTGGCGGGGCAGGTGCTGCTGGTGGCGCTGCTGTCGCTGGCTTTGCTGCAGGTGCTGTTGCTGATGGTGCTGGCGGTGGCGGGGCAGGTGCTGCTGGTGGCGCTGCTGCTGCTGGCAGTGTAGATGCTGGTGGTGCTGGTGCTGGCTGTGCTGCAGGTGCTGTTGCTGACGGTGCTGGCGGTGGCGGGGCAGGTGCTGCTACTGACGCTGCTGCTGCTAGCTGCGCTGCTGGCAGTGTAGATGCTGGTGGTACTAGTGTATGCGGACAGCATAAGCTTATATTGATGTACTTGAACTTGAACTTGGTTACAAAGCTTCAGCCAGCAATTGGGCTTATATTTGGCTTACATTGATCTACATGAAGCATTTGATTTGTAATGAGAGTTGTAAGCATGTAAGCATGAGGCATGATAGAACTGGCCTATCTGGCCATATTCATCTCGTCATCTCTAAACCACCATGTACCCACTGTACGCAAACCACCATGTACCCACTGTACCTTAACCACCATCTGACCACTGTATGGGCTCTTTACCCTCCCTCCCACACCCTCACCCTTCTCTCCTCTCTTTTGCCTCTCTTTCCCTCGATCCTCTCTTTCCCCCCTCTTCTCCCCCTCCCCCCCCCCTCCCCCTCTTCCCCCCCTCCCCCTTTTCCCCCCAACATCCCTCCCTCTTCCCACCCTGCAGGAACCGCCCTGCTGCATCCTGTGTCCTGTCATAGGAGGAGCTATGAAGAGGACTACAGACGGAAGATGGTGCCACCTTGTTTGCGCCATGTGGATTCCGGAGATGGGCTTCGACGACCCTGATCGCTTGGAGCCCATTGATGGAGGCCGAATGGTGTGTGGCATGCTTCAGTCGCTCAGCTGTTCTGTGCCACGCCTCATTGCCATGCTGTCATTGGCGTAGCCCCCTCTTCAAGGTGGCAGGAGCCGCCATGTTTACCCATATGTCTGTCAGACCGACCGACCGACCGACTGTCTGACCGCAATGAAGCATGACACGTCAGCCAACGGTCTCGTAACTAACTCGCTTCCGTTGCCACCTGTTGCTCCCCCGTGAACACTCTCCTCCAGTTTTTAGCATCGCATGCGACGCTGCATAGAACTTGTTCAGCTGCTTTTTGTCATGCCTCTGTCATTCAGCTGTTCTGTGCCACGCTGTCATTGCCATGCTGTCGTTCAGCTGGGCTTTCTCTGCCTCTGCCTCCGTTAGCGCGCAGAGACCCACCCTTTGATGCGAAAAACCTTCTAGCAAAAACAAAAATCCTCCTTCCCCCCAATATTCTTCTTCCTCTTCTCCTGACAGTACAAATTAAATTTAAAAGAAATCAAGAATGAATCAATACCAAATCAAATCCAAATATAGACATGAAATCAAAACCAAATCAAAACCAGAACTAAAAAAAACGAAATTAAAAACAAATCAAGACGAAATCAAAAATAACAAAAAAATAAATTAAAACGAAATAAAAAATTAATCAAAAATAAATCACTGAGCTTGGCATCCTCCTTCTCCCAATAGGTGAGCAGTGCCCGGCGGCAGTTGCTGTGCAAGGGATGCAAGCAGCCATACGGTGCGTGCATCCAATGTGCCGGAGGTAGGAACTGCTTCACCGCTTTCCACCCTCTGTGTGCCAGAAACGCTGGATACCCAATGGTTACACTCACAGAAGAAGAAGATGAAGAGGGCACACACAGCGCAAGCACTAGCGCCCCAGCCCCGTCCAACACAAAGACTGGCGTCGCTGCTGTTGCTGGCTGTGCAGCAGGAACTGTTGCTGAGGGTGCTGGCAGTGGCGGGGCAGGTGCTGGCGGTGGCGGTGGCGCTGCTGTCGCTGGCTGTCCTGCAGGAGCTGTTGCTGACAGTGCTGGCGGTGGCGGGGCAGGTGCTGGCGCTGCTGTTGCTGGCTTTTCTGCAGGTGCTGGCGCTGACGGTGCTGGCGGTGGCGGGGCAGGTGCTGCTGGTGGCGCTGCTGGTGCTGGCTGCGCTGCTGGCAGTGCAGATGCTGGCGGTACTGGTGCTGGCAGTGCTGCTGAGGGCGCTGCAGGACACTCTCGGAAGGACACTGAGCCTGGGGCCTCTGGTCAAGCCAATGGTCGGGCCAAAGGTCAGACTGAGGGTCTAGCTAACGGACAGGCCACCCAGAAAGCCCAGAGCAAGCCCCGACGGAAAGGATTATCTTTTTTTGCCGAGGGAACCAAGGTATTGTGTGAAAGCCTATGGAGGAATAGCTTAGAAGCCCCTGGAGTCTCCCTCATGCCCTGGGCGTATTTAGGTCCACGAGGACAGGAACATCATGTTATCATCAGCACCATCAGCATACATTCATCCCGCCCACCCACCCCCACCCCCTAATTGCTTTTTTTGTTTTGCATTTTGTTGCTGGGTCTTCAACTCTGCTCTTCTCTACCCTTTGACTCTGCTTTGCCCTGCCCTCAACTCTCCTGTGCCCCTCCCTGACCCCAACTCTGCCCTGCTCTTCCCCTAAACTCTGCCCTTCTCTGCCCTTAAATCTGTTTTTCCCCGCCCTCAACTCTCCTGTACCCCAACCTGCCCCCAACTCTGCCCCCTAAACTCTACCCTTCTCTGCCCTAAATTCTGCTTTGCCCTGCCCTCAACTCTCCTGGGCCCCACCCTGCCCCCAACTCTGCCCCCTAAACTCTTCTCTTCTCTGCCCTTAAATCTGCTTTGCTCTGCCCTCAACTCTCCTGTGCCCCACCCTGCCCCCAACTCTGCCCCGCTCTACCCCCTAAATTCTGCCCTTCTCTGCCCTTAACTTTGCTTTGCCCTGTTGTAAACTCTCCTGTGCCCCACTCTGCCCCCAACTCTGCCCTGCTCTTCCCCTAAATTCTACGCTTCTCTGCCCTTAACTTTGCTTTGCCCTGTTCTAAACTCTCCTGTGCCCCACTCTGCCCCCAACTCTGCCCTGCTCTTCCCCTAAATTCTGCCCTTCTCTGCTCTTAGCTCTGCTTTGCCCTGTCCTCAACTCTCCTGTGCCCCACCCCGCCCTAAACTCTGCCCTTCTCTGCCCTTAACTCAGCTTTGCCTTGCCCACAACTTGCCTGTGCCCTGCTCTACCCTCAGCTCTGCCACGCTCTGACCTTCAACTCTATCCTGCTCTGCCCCTAAACTCTGCAAGGCAGAGGCTCTCAACTTGCTGCTTGCAAGCTCTGCCTTGCTGCCTTCAACTTTGCCCTGCTCTGCCCCTAAACTCTGCCTTGCTGCTTTCGAACTCTGCGTTGCTGCTTTTAACTCTACCCTGCTCTGCCCCTGCTCTCAACTTGCTGCTGTCAAGCTCTGCCTTGCTGCTCTAAACTTGCTGCTCCCAAGCTCTGCCTCGCTGCCTTCAACTCTGTCCTGCTCTGCCTCTAATCTCAACCTGGCTACTCTAAACTTGCTGCTCCCAAGCTCTGCCCCACTGCCTTCAACTCTGCCCTGCTCTACCCCTAAACTCTGCCTTGCTGCTCTAAAATTGCTGCCTTCAACTCTACCTTGCTCTGCCCTCAAACTCTGCCTTGCTGCAATCAACTGACGTGGAATGTTTTTTTTTTATGTTACAGTCCAGGGGTAGGCAAATAGGCTAAGGACTTGCCCAACCGTATAGGAAGGGCTTAAAAAGAAAAAGCACTGATGAACTGAGCCCCAAACAATCGTTTAACCGACGGGGGCCCTGAGTTCGTGCTACAGTGACAATTCAATTCTACAATATTGCCTTACGACACCCTTGCAGGCAGGCAGTGCGCGTCTCCTCTGTTTCTGCCCGAAACACAGTCGCATGGCTGATGCCAACACACAGTACACCCATCGATTCAAGTCCCTCCGCCCACCTCCGGCCGCCACTACCCCAGCCAAGCCACCTCCAGTGCCCAGGGGCTCTTCTAAGAGCTCTGCAGGTCAGGGTCAGGCACACCCAGTGGCAGGCTCTTACAAGAGCTCCGCAGGTCAGGGGCAGGAACACCCAGGGCCAGGCTCTTTCAAGAGCTCCACGGGACAGGGTCAGAGTCACCCAGGCCAGGGTCGGGCGCACGCAGGGTCCGGCTCTTCCAAGAACTCCGCAGAACTTCCCCCACCAAGGGGGGTCTCTGCACCTAGACCGCCCTCAGTACAGTCGTGGCAGCACCCCAATGTGCTCAGACCGTTGTTGACCAACAGCTCGTCGCTAGACTTCCCTGTCTCACCGGCCCTAGCCCTTTCGAAAGACCTCCGGTCAGGAAACGAGAAGCAGCAAATAACAAGCATGCAAGGGACTGTGCCCAGCACACGCCTATGCCCAGCACCAGCACCGCTCGACACAGCAAGGCCTTTACCCAGCACCTCATCGCAGGCGCACCCCGGTGCAGCTGACACCCAAGGTGAGGGTCGCATTGGTAGCCCCCTCACCATCCTTACCCCCCAACCCACTCAACCCTCTTACCCGCTCAACCCACAACCCTCCTCACCCTCAGAGCCTGTGCAAGTGCCCCCTCCCTCCCCTCCTCCCCCCACCCCCCACCCCTCTCCCTCACCCCCTCCCTACTCCCTCGCCCCCGCCTTTGCCTGCACCCCAGCCGCTGCAGGTGCAGCTGACACCCAATGCCAGGCACTGTTTATTTCGGGGGCTACACGTATCAGCTTCTAGGCAGCTCCCTGTCCTTGAGCCAAACCTGAAGCTGGCTAGTGCCTCCGAAAGCTGATATTACAAGTATTCCAATGCAGCTTCAAGCACTGGGTTTGACCCTGTGGCTGGCTATTGGAGGAGAGCTGCCATGAGTATCCCAAAGAAGAAACAGTAAGGTCAGGGTCACAGGGTTAGCTCTTCTCACCCCACACTGGATGCCACCCCACTCATCCCGACTCTGATACCACCCTTGTAATTGCCCACTCTTTACTGCCTCACTCCCCCCATACCAACTGCCACCTCGCCCGGCTCAATAGCTTCACGCTCACCCTCAATCCACCCTCACCCCCCTTATTCCACCCCACCCCCAATCTTCCCTAACCCCACCCTACCCTATCCCACCCCCCTCACCCCACAGCTCCTGCGGGCTGCTGCCTTGTGGAGCTAAGTACTACTTGACACATCCACAGCAGCAGCACCCTCGCCCCCCCAACCCCCTCACCCTCCTTATCCACTCACCCCACCCACCCCATTTACCCCACAGCTGCTGCGGGCTACTGTTGTGTGGAGCTCACTTATACTAGTCAGGACGAATCCACAGCAGCAACACCCTCACTCCTTCCTTCCTACCCCCCCCCCCCCCCCCCCCCCCCAACATTCACCCTCCTTACCCCCCTCACCCGCCCCACCCCCTCACCCCATAGCTCCTGCTGGCTACTGCCGCGTGAAGCTCACTACTACTGGACAGGGCGCATCCACAGCAGCAGCTCCCTAACCCATTCCCCTCACCCACCCAACCCCCTCACCCTCCTTACCCCCTCACCCCACAGCTCCTGCTGGGTACTGCCGCGTGGAGCTCACTACTACTGGACAGGGCGCATCCACAGCAGCAGCTCCCTAACCCATCCCCCCTCACCCCCCCCACCCTCCGGCCCCCCCACCACCCCACCACCCCTTCACCCCCCCCCCAACCCCCTCACCCTCCTTATCCCTTACCCAAACCCTCACCCAACCCAACCCCCACAGCTCCTGCAGGCTACTGCCGCGTGGAGCTCACTAATACTGGACAGAATGCATCCACAGCAGCAGCAACCCCACCCCTACCTCACCCCCCCAACCCCCTGAAACCACAGCTCCTGCAGGCTACTGCCGCGTGGAGCTCACTAATACTGGACAGAACGCATCTACAGCAGAAGCAGAGGCAGCAGGAGCACCCATGTCTCTACTGTCTCACCTCTGGCCCCCCGATCGCCCAGTTCCGCCAAACATAGCACACGCCCACGGCTCGGCGAGGTGTGCCCCCCAGCCCTCGCGGCGCAGTCGAGGACTGAGAGAGCCGGACACACTGAGCAAATCAGAGGCCAAGCGCCTGTACGTTCGCAAGACCCCCTACTTAGTCAACGGCTGTGTTGGAATGCCCTTTCTGCCTATGCCACCGGTAAGAATATTCGTATTGTATTTTATATTTTGTATCTGTGTGAGCCTCCTTGCTGAGCAAAGCAGAGGCCAAGCGCCTGTATGTTCGCAAGACTCCCTACTTGGTTAACAGCTGTGTTGGCAAGCCCTTCCTGCCCATGACGCAGGTAAGAGTATTCGTATTATATTTTGTATTTTGTATCAGTGCGAGCTTCCTTACTGAGCGAAGCAAAGGCACCTGTATGTTTGCTAGACCCCCTACTTGGTCAACGGCTGTGTTGGCAAGCCCTTCCTGCCTATGCCACCAGTAAGAGTGTGCATATGACTACACCACTGCCACAGCTGTGCAGGGATAACTGTACTGCTGCACACTCCTTCGTCCAGAATGCCATCACGTAGGTGTATACAGTTTAAAGACATTTCCAAGGCCAGCGGTAAGAGTGTGCTTGCAGACATGGGCTTGTGGGCTGCAGGCTGACGGGGGTAGAATTGGAATGTTACATGGTTCTTCAGCCAAATCTGTGCCCTCGCTGCGCAGTCGAGGACTGAGAGAGCCTGACACCCTGAGCAACCGCACTGGTGGACCCAAATTTGGGAACAACCGAATTTGAGAGCACCCATCAACAACAGCAACAACGGCAAAAGCAACACCCACCAACAACACCATCCACCACCGCCGATGCAGCTTGCTTACCGCACTGGGGGTCCTCCACAAACAGCCCACCAACACTCACCAACACCTGACAACACCCACCAACACGCACCAGCACTCACCAACGCACCAATATACACCAATAACAGCAACATCCACCAACAACACCGATACCCACCAACAACACCAACACCCACCAACAACACCAACAACACCAACAACACTAACATCAACACCGCCGTTGCAGCTTGCTTACCGCACTGGGGGTCCTCCACAAACAGCCCACCAACACTCACCAACACCCGACAACACCCAGCAACAACAGCAACACCCAACAACAACACCAACAACACCAACAACACCAACAACACCAGCATCCACAAACAGCTCACCAACAACACCAACACCCACCAACAACACTGCCGTTGCAGCTTGCTTACCGCACTGGGGGACCCGAATTTGAGAGCAATGGCCATGCCCAAGAGCAACCACCCGGTGTACAACAAGCTGGGGTGTACATCCATGGTCGAAGGATCAAGTCTATGGCAGAGCGCTACCAAGAAATGATGTGCACGGTGCCCAATCGGTTGACGAGTGGAAAGAGTGCGATTCATGGGATTGGCGCATTTGCTAAGGTTGACTTTGCTGCTGGTGAGTGTTTGAGTGAGTGGTGAGTCAGTAAGTGTTTGGTGGTGACTGTTTGAGTGAGTAAGTGTTTGGTGGTGACTGTTTGAGTGAGTGGTGAGTGAGTGTTTGGTGGTGAGTGAGTGAGTGGTGAGTCAGTGTTTGGTGGTGAGTGTTGGAGTGAGTGAGTGAGTGTTTGGTGGTGACTGTTTGAGTGAGTGGTGAGTCAGTGTTTGGTGGTGAGTGGTGGAGTGAGTGTTTGGTGGTGGGTGTTGGAGTGAGTGGTGAGTGAGTGTTTCGTGGTGAGTGTTGGAGTGAGTGGTGGGTGAGTGTTTGGTGGTGAGTCTGTAGGAGGGCTGACGTTGACATTTCTGCTGGTGAGTCTGTGGGAGTGGAGTCTGGGACTCTGGGGGTGTGGGGGGAGCATTTGGGATTGGCGCATTTGCCAAGGTTGGCTTTTCTGCTGGTGAGTTTGTGGGAGAGGAGGGGAGGACATGATGAATCTGATGAGGAGGGGAGGGGAGGAAATGATGTGCGTGAGAGGGGAGGGGAAGAGATACTGGAGGTGGGAGGGGAGGGGTGTGGGGGGAGGAGATGATGGAGGAGTGAGGGGAGGGGATGATGGAGGTGGGAGGGGAGGAGATGATGAGGGGAGGTTGGAGGGGAGGGGAGGGCTTCAGGGTCACAAACAAATGCAATTGCGGTTGAGATTCAATTGCAATGTGGTTTGGAGCTGAAATTAAGTTGGTTGGAAATCAAGTGCGAAACATCTACGGCTCTGATTTTGTATCATAGCAAAGGCAGAGCTGAGGGAATAAAAAGGTTGACTTTGTTGACAGTATGGCAAGCTTGGGGAATCGCGTTTCAAACTGTTCTGTATACAGTACAGTACTGTAGACTGAACTGTATTGTAGACTGTACTTTAGACTGAACTGTACTTTAGACTGAATTTAACTGTATACAGTACAGTTCTGTAGACTTTAAATTTACTTTAGGCTGAGCTGTACTGTAGATTGCACTGTACTGTAGACTGAACTGTACTGTATACAGTGCAGTACTGTAGACTTAACTGTACTGTCCACAGTGCAGTACTGTAGACTGAGCTGTATTGTATACTGTACTGTAGACTGAACTGTACTGTCCATAGTGCAGTACTGTAGACTGAACTGTATTGTAGACTGTACTGTAGACTGAACTGTACTGTAGACTGTACTGTAGACTAAACTGTACTGTATGCAGTGCATTACTGTAGACTGACTATTGTACACAGTACTGTAGACTGAACTGTACTGTATACAGTGCAGTACTGTAGACTGAACTGTATGCAATCACTGATGTGGCGTGCCTTGTGCTGCAGGTGTATTGGTGATCAAGTACGTTGGGTGTCTGACCAACCCAACCCAATCACTGATGGTGTGTGTCTTGTGCTGCAGGTGACATGGTGATCGAGTACGTTGGTGATCTGATTCGTCCAACGGTAGCTGATGTTAGAGAGCGCACGAGCTACGACAACCTTGTGGGCGCGGGAACCTACATCTTCAGGTAAAACCCGTCGGTAAAACGATTGTTTGGGTTCAGTTCATCAGTGCTTTTTCTTTTTAAGCCCTTCCTATATGGTCGGGCAAGTCCCTTTAGCCTATTTGGCCTACCCCTGTAGGGGGGGAGCTACTACAATCTTGTGGGAGCAGGAACCTACATGTTCAGCTGAAGGCGTGAGCATACATGCCATTTTTGAAACGTGCTGTAGTTTGCTACTGTCGTGCTGCAGGGTGCTACCGCACACTGCACTGTGTGGCACTGTACTGCACTGCATGTACTGGTGATGCACGTGCAGCACTGTAGTGCAGTACATCACGTGCAGCAGGACAGTAGCACGCTGCAGCACGACAGTAGCACAGGTTTCTACGACAATCTTGTGGGAGCAGGAACCTACGTCTGCAGGGCAAGGCATTAATATGCATGCCATTTTTGATGCCAGGCTGAAGGTGGGAGGTCGGGGGTGGGGTTGTGGGGTGGGAGCGGGGCTGGGGTTATGTCTGTGTCCGATTGCTGATGGCAGCCTGAAGTTGAGCGGGTGTGAGGTTGGGGGTGGGGTTGTGGGGTGGGAGCGGGGCTGGGGTTGTGTCTGTGTCCGATTGCTGATGGCAGCCTGAAGTTGAGCGGGTGGGAGGTTGGGGGTGGGGTTGGGGGGTGGGAGCGGGGCTGGGGTTGTGTCCGTGTCTGATCGCTGATGGCAGCCTGAAGTTGAGCGGGTGTGAGGCTGGGGGTGGGGTTGTGGGGTGGGAGCTAAGACAACCTAGTGGGCGCAAGAACCTACATCTCCAGGTAAAAGCGTGAATTGAGAAAGAGTTCGAGGTAGCAATCACAATGGGGTCATCTTTAAAGTCCGAGTCCTTGTCATAAGCAGTGGAGGACGTGAGTTCAGCGTAGCCTCGTTGTACCTGGGAGTGAGCCAGCACAGGATCAAATTGAGTAAGAGTTCGAGTTAGCAGTCACTACGAGCTACGACAACCTTGAAGGAGCAGGAACCTGCATCTTCAGGTAAAGGCGTGAACATGCATGCCATTTTTGAAACGTGCTGCAGGGTGCTACTGTCGTGCTGCAGGGTGCTACCGCCTACTGCACTGTGCGGCACTGTACTGCACTGCATGTAAAAGCGTGAATATACATGCCAGTTTTTAAGTTCCTGTAGGTCAGGTTAGGAAGCTGGCTAGGCTGGTCCATGAGGTAGGGTCCTGCTGCGTCCTGGGTTGGGCTGTTGGCGTATGGCCATGTTGTACCTTCTGACCATGCTGTACCGTAGGGCATGTACATTGGACCCTGTTGTACCGTATGACCATTTTGTACCTTATGACCATGTTGTACCGTATGGCCATGTATTTAGAACCCTTTTAACTGTATGACCATGTTGTACCTTTCGACCATGTTGTACCGTATGGCCATGTACGTTGGATCCTGTTGTACCGTATGACCATGTTGTACCATATAACCATGTTGTACCATATAACCATGTTGTACCGCATGACCCTGTCTCAGGTTGAACTACCACATGTGTGTGGATGCCACTCGGTCAGGCAACATGGCCCATTTGCTCAACCACTCCTGCGCGCCCAATTGCCATAGTCGGACCATTAGTGTGAGGAACAGCTCCACGGGAGTGGTCGAGGACCATGTTGTCATATTTGCCAAGGTGAGAATTTGAATTCGAATTGTCACATGCCAAGGTGAGAATTTGAATTGTTGCGTGGTCTGACCATGAGTGTGAGGAACAGCTCCACAGTAGTGGTCGAGGACCATAGTACTATGTTGTCATATTTGCCAAGGTGAGAATGAAAACAAATACAAATCCCCCACTTAGGATTTTTTTTTCATTTTTTACTCCACAGTTAACAATTTAAAAAGGCTTCTTTCCTTACAACCTCACACATACACACACACACACATACACAAGCCATTGCGCTCACGTCCTTTGTGATTGTCCCTTCCTGTGCAGACGCACATTTCTGCTAGCCATGAGTTGACGTATGACTACCGCTTCAACAGGGACGAGAAGCTCCCATGCAATTGCGGCGTCGCCTCCACATACATACACACACGAACATACACACACACACACACACACACACACCCAGCATCCCACCTACCCTCCACACACACACGCACCACAACAGGTGCTCCCCCCACACACATACATACACATACATACACACGCCACGTCATTGCGCTCACTTCCTTCGTGCTTGTCCCTTCCTGTTCAGACGCACATTTCTGCTAGCGATGAGTTGACGTATGACTACCGCTTCAACGGCGACGAGAAGCTTCCGTGCAATTGCGGCGTCGCCTCCTGTCGGGGCTTGGTGAACGTTGATATGGACAACCATGACGATGGCAGTAGTGGTGTCGTTGGTCCAGATGGGATGGCTATTTACTTGGATGCATCTGGTCTACCGATTGGACTGGTCGTCCATCGCAGCCAGATCGTTCCAGTGACGGTATGATGAATGACCTGGCTGTGTCCCCCCTAATTAGGTTGTGTGCACTGGATGCCTCGCAGTCAGGTCCTCCCAGTGACGAAATTATGCATGACCTGGCTATATCGGCCTAATCAGGCTCCTTATTTGGATGTATCTGTTTTACAGATTGGACTGGTCGTCCCTCACAGCCAGATTGTTCCAGTGACTGTATGATGGATGACCTGGCTGTATCCGCCTAATTAGGCTGCGTGCGCTAGATGCCTTGCAGTCAAATCGTCCCAGTGATTGTATGATGAATGACCTGGCTGTGTCCGCCTAACTAGCTTGCGTGCACTGGATGCCCTGCAGCCAGATCGTTCCAGTGACTGTATGATGGATGACCTGGCTGTATCCGCCTAATTAGGCTGCGTGCGCTAGATGCCTTGCAGTCAAATCGTTCCAGTGATTGTATGATGAATGACCTGGCTGTGTCCGCCTAACTAGCTTGCGTGCACTGGATGCCCTGCAGCCAGATCGTTCCAGTGACTGTACGATGAATGACCTGGCTGTGTCCCCCTAATTAGGCTGCGTGCACTAGATGCCTTGCAGTCAGATCCTCCCAGTGACAAAATAATGGATGACCTGGCTGTATCCGCCTATTTAGACTGCATGCACTGGATCCTGTCAAATCATTGCAGTGAACAAATGATAAATAACCCTTTTCTGTCAGCCAGGTACACTGGATGCAACCAGATTGTTGCAGCTACTAAACGACCCCTCTGCGTGCGCTTTGTAAGACCAGATGCAGCAGGACTGTTACAGCGACAAGATAATGAATAGCCTTTCTATATCAACCTTATTAGGCTAGATATACTGGATGCAACGAGGGCATTGCAGCTTCTCAACAACCCCTCTGCATCCGCCTTGTTAGACCAGATGCAGCAGGACTGTTGCAGTGACGAGATGATGAATGGCCTTTCTCTATCAGCCTTATTAGGCTAGATACATTGGATGCAACCAGATCGATGCAGCGACTAAACGACCTCTCTGCATCAGCCTTATAAGACCAGATGCAACAGTGCTGTTGCAGTGACGAGATGATGAATGGCCTTTCTCTATCAGCCTTGTTAGGCTAGATACACTGGATGCAACCAGATCAATGCACCGACTAAACGACCTCTTAAAAGACCAGATGCAACAGTGCTGTTGCAATGACTGTATGAACCTTCTGCACCCAGTGAATCCAACCTTGCCAGGCTGGATTCACTGGGTGCTTGGATTGGATTGTTACATGGTTTCTCAGCCAACTCTGGACTGCTTACCGTCTCCCAATTCCAAGTCCCCCCCGTGCAATACTTAGGGAGTATACGAAGCGAACTAGACAGTTTAAAGACTTGTCCAGGTCACTGGGTGCGGCTAGATCATGGCTGTGGCTGAATGAATGACGTCATTACGCGTAGCAGCTTCTAGACAGCTCCTTCCCCCCCTTCCCTGTGGTGGGGGGAAGCTACCCTCCAGTGAGCTACCCTCCTCAAGCCAGATCTCCTAGGGTTTAGGGTATAGGATATCTGGCTTGTGGAGGGTAGCTTCCCCCCTCCCTTCCCTGTGCTTGACATGGAGGATGAAGCACAAGCATTAGGCTTGTTTATGAGGTTACGATTGCACGCTCATGATGCGCGCGATGCAAAACGACTGCCCAGACTCGGATTTCTCGTAGCAGACAAAAACATGTGACCGAGCAGGATGTCATCTCGTTTCTAGGATGCAACGAGTTTATTATTATCTAGGCGCATCCTTAGAAGATGCTGTACAGGGGATGGTTGCAAAAGAGATTGGTGGATCATATCTTAATTTTGCATTTAGGAATCAGCCCCCCCCCCCCCCCCCCACACACACACACACACACACACACACACACCGCATCCTCAGAAGACGCTTTGGAGGAATGGCTGGCTTGTGTACTGATAGATGGCTTGTGTACTTTCACACACACACTCATACCCCCACCCCAAACACACACACACTCATGAAGATGCATTTTTGAGGCCGCATAGCTTGTGGATTCCGCCCTGAAACAACCCCTTGGGCACTGACCCCTAGCAAAACAATTGCAGGCTCTGATGCTGAATTTGAATTGTTACATGGGTTTTCAGCCAACACTGGGCTGCTCACTGTCTCTACTAAGGGCAGGTGGCGTGGCTTGCCATTGTTACATGGGTTTTCAGCCAACACTGGGCTGCTTACCGTCTCTACTAAGGGCAGGTGGCGTGGCTTGCCTTCGTTACATGGGTTTTCAGCCAACACTGGGCTGCTCACCGTCTCTACTAAGGGCAGGTGGCGTGGCTTGCCTTAGTTACATGGGTTTTCAGCCAGCACTGGGCTGCTCACTGTCTCTACTAAGGGCAGGTGGCGTGGCTTGCCTTAGTTACATGGGTTTTCAGCCAGCACTGGGCTGCTCACCGTCTCTACTAAGGGCAGGTGGCGTGGCTTGCCATTGTTACATGGGTTTTCAGCCAACACTGGGCTGCTCACCGTCTCTACTAAGGGCAGGTGGCGTGGCTTGCCATTGTTACATGGGTTTTCAGCCAACACTGGGCTGCTCACTGTCTCTACTAAGGGCAGGTGGCGTGGCTTGCCATTGTTACATGGGTTTTCAGCCAACACTGGGCTGCTCACTGTCTCTACTAAGGGCAGGTGGCGTGGCTTGCCTTTGTTACATGGGTTTTCAGCCAACACTGGGCTGCTCACTGTCTCCCAATTTTTTCCGTGCGAACCTCATGGAGACCAGGGACTCAGGGAGCATATTAAGCAGGTTAGGCAGTTTAAAGACTTGTCCAGGTCAGGTCTGATGCTCAGCCTTGCATGTGACTCCGTGAGTCCTTGTGCTATGTTGAATTGTTTATCAACCCTAGCAGCAATATTTTGGGTGCAGAGATAAATTAAGGGCGCTAAAAATCATACATTTGATCGCATGGAAATAGATAGCATCGCACATGTTTTAATTTACTCTTTTTACAGTCACACCGTAGCCCTTGGCTAAATGGAATCTGCCCACGTCAGTTTGAAACACAACGTCCTTGCCTAAATAGGCCGTCTTTAACAGAATATATTTGCCTACAGTACTAGTATCAAGTATCCCGTTTCGACGACTGGCTCAATGGTAGAGCACGACGAAACAAGCGGGTGTGGGTTCGACTCTCACGAGTGCGCTTTAGTGTTCGCGGTCGCTGTCAACCGCCATGGTAGCTTTGTTCAGGTATAGTAGCAGCCAATTCTCTACCGTCGTAAGACGGGGCTCCCTTAATACCACGCCCTACAAGGCGTTATCATTACTAGGATGTAGTGCCTGTTCCAACCAATAAGGCACAGTTGAAGACATTGAATGAATTATCATATAGTCCGTAAGCAGCATCTTGGCGCTAAGGACATCCCTTTGCTAGTTGCCCTGCTGTGGTCATGGCATAGACGCCTTGATGCTAGCGCCTGTGTACCAGCAGTGATCATGATATGGACGCCACGTTGTTTGTGGCCCTGCATCACTACTGTGGTCTTGGCATAGGCACCATGATGCTAACGTGACGTCTCGAACACAGATGTCGGAGGGTCTGGTACGTTGGAAACGCAGCTTTGGACTGCTGACTCATAAGACGTGTATTGGGGCTCATCAAATGTATGAACTTTGACTTTTGGCTTAGTTTTTTTTCTTCAGCAATTTGGCTGCTTTTTTTTGCCGTCTTCGGCAGTGTACAAAAACAATTGCCTGGAAAATGTAAACACGAACAATGCTTTAAAATGTATGATCAGATGTCCATTAGGTACATTGGTAGAGTGCGTTCCAGCAACGTATTTCCCAAGAGGGTGAAATCTTTACCCAGAGGTCCACGAGCGTGGGCTTCTTCCCCGTTCCAAGTCACATGTACCACGTTGTAGCTATTCAGGGGATGATTTGAATTTAGGTCTCGTAGTTCGTAGTTCGTACCTCCACTTTTTCAGGCCAAATTTCCGACAATTCTCATTATTCTCGTTTCTCAGGCTAACCTTTCAGAATTCTCAGGCCAAATTCTCAAATTCGAGGCTCAAACTACGAACTAAGAAGTGTTACGGAAACCCAAATCCTAATCATCCACTGAGTTGTTGTAAGGACCTAATACTGACCAACCACATGTGCATCATTAAGGTAAATAAATAAACAATACGCCTTGAGGCGTGAGGTTCAGGAGGCAGCCTGTTGGCTTGCACTGGGGCCAACCACCAGTCAAAAATGTAGGCAGGTTCCTGGGCGCTATTTATCCCCCTTGCACGCTAGACTCACACCCTGGCTTTTATTTCTGCTACAAGCTGCAGCTTCTAGTCAGCTTGCTAAGCCAGCCACTGCGCTACGCCCAAAGATTTCAACACTTCTGGACAGACAATTCCGCCAGCTTCCACATGCACTACATTGCTATAGGTTTGGCTGGGTAGAAATCCATGCTGGCTGCCTAGAAGCTGCAGCTAGTAGCTGAAAAGGAAATGAAAGCTATGGGCCACAAATGAGAAGCAGAATCCATCACCTGCATCCTGGTATATCAAGCCCCACTCGTAACCTACACACTACATAAACAAATAGTACACCTTATTACGAGGCATGAGGTTGTGGGGGCCAGCCCGTTTGCTTGCATTGGGGCCAACCACCGACCTACACACTAGCCAACAACAAAATCACACTCAGCTCTCTGCTTCCTATTATTGTATTCCTCCCTTCTGTCGCAATTTGTGATGAACACAGTTTTTTTGAGGGGGGGGGGGGGGGGCACAGTTTTGGGGGGGTACTGTGGTGGGTTGGGTTGGGTTGGGGGGGGGGGGGATGTGTGTGTGTGTGGTGGTGGTGGTTTGTGTGGTGGGTGTTGTGACCATGTTCTGATACTTGTTTGCCATTCAGAGGATGAGTTGGATTTGGGTTTCAGAACACTTCATAGTTCGAAACTTGTACCTCGACGTTGAGAATTTGGTCTGAGAATTCTGACATTTTGGCCTGAGAATCGAGAATTCTGATAATTTCTGAGAAATCTGAGAATTGTCGGAAACTTGGCCTGAAAAAGTGGAGGTACAAACTACAAACTACGAGACCCAAATCCAAATCATCCGCCGAACGGCTATTATGATGTACACTATAAAACCTTGTAACGATAACGCCTGGTGGGGAGTGATTTTGAGGGAGACCTGTCCTACGGCGGTAGAGAAAGGGCTGCTACTTTACCTGGACAGTGCTACCATTATAAGACCTCGTTTAAAACGAAGAATAGTTGAGTACTGTAATGAGCACAGTAATGTGTAGGGAACAGAATTATGACATCATACGATATCATGTCATCATCAATATCATGTTATCATACAATATCATATGATATTATAAGATGCCGGCAGTCTGACTAGGCTAAAGTTACCATTTATAGACAATATCATATGATGCAATTTGTATGATATCATATGATATCATACTCGCCTCTGGTCATTTACAGACAATATCGTATGATATGCCGGTCCCTAGTAATGAGGGCAGTCATGTGCGGTTCTACCCTTTGTAAAATGCGGGTAGTTCACGCTGGGCAAAAGTGTTAAACTAAGCAGCGCACCATGAGGACATCTGATTCAGATGTCCTCATGGTGCGCTGCTTAGTTTAACATAACGTGACTCCCAACGGCACCAGTTCGAACCCGACCGCCGGAACAGAGCTGCAAAGATAGGAAGCATTGGAAGCGCTGCTTAATTTAACAAAAAGCACTTCAACTATAATAACTATAATAATGCTATCGCTCAATTTGTGACGCGTTGCACGGAAGGAAAAACACAGTGACCTAAACGCAGTGGTACCCACCAGGCGCAGCCTATGAGAGGGTGTCTGCTACTAGCGGGAATCGAACCCACGACTATGCATCAGGACTTAGTTGTTGACAGTTCCAAGTAATGTGCGCGGCAGGTCGGGACGTACTTGTCAGCTCCACCCACCAGCTCCACACTCTCGTCGTCCACAATGCGTAAGGAGAACAAAGATTTCTGATCACAGAATTGGCATTTGGAGCCAAGCTTTGTAACAGTATCCGATAGAGGGATTAGGTCCAAGATTTGACCAAAGCGACGCCGTTTGAAGTCCCCGTCCAGGCCTGACACATAAACTGTCTTGTGATGCAAGTCAGCAGCCTGTTGCACGAAGTCCACAAGGTCGCCAAAGAACTGCGCCTCGTCGATAGCGACCACATCTGCAGCCTCATAGGCGGAGGCACCCGTCGTTGCTCTGAAGCTGAGGAGATTCGATGCTGCAATGAGTATGTGGGGTGCAGGAGAAAATACTCAGTAGTGTGTGAGAGTATTGTGTGTGTGTGTGTAGTGTGTGTGTGTATATTGTGTGAATAACTACGACTCGTCGATGGCGAGCACATCTGCAGCCTAGTAGGCTGAGGCACCTGTCGCTGCTCTGAAGCTGAGGAGATTCGATGCTGTAATCAGTATGTGGGGTGCAGGAGAAAATACTCAGTAGTGTGTGTGAGTATTGTGTGTGTGTGTGTAGTGTGTGTTGTATGAAGAAGAGCGCCTCATTGATGGCAAGCTCATATGCAGCTTAGTGGGCGGAGGCACCTGCCGTCGCTCTGAAGCCGAGGAGATTCGATGCTGCAATCAGTATGTGGGGTGCAGGAAAAAATGCCATGCCAATCAAAACAACCTGACCGCCCTTATCAACCTGAGGTGACCGGCCCATGTTCTGGGTCCATGCCCAGGTGGCGTGGCCTGACCGCCCTTATCAACCTGAGGTGACCGGCCCATGTTCTGGGTCCATGCACAGGTGGCGTGGCCTGACCGCCCTTATCAACCTGAGGTGACTGGCCCATGTTCTGGGTCCATGCACAGGTGGCGTGGCCTGACCGCCCTTATCAACCTGAGGTGACCGGCCCTTGTCGCGGGTTTGTGCGCAGGTGGCGAAGACCTAAGGCCTCGGTTGACACTGAACCCTTAGGTATCGGGGCTCCGCACCCGGTGCAACAGTGGAGTCTCTGCTACATTGAGGGAGGTAAACAACAAACAACAAAAAAACTCGGCGAGGCCCATTTCTGTCCCCCTGGGACCCCATCTCACTATCCTTCCCACTGGTTATATGTTTGGCTACGCGTAGCAGCTTCTAGGCAGCTTTTCCTGTCCTTGGGCCAAACCTGAAGCTAGCTTGTGCGCCTGGAATCTGACATGCATTCCAATGCAGCCGTAAGCATTGGTTTGCCCCTGTGGATGGCTATTGGAGCTGGCGGGAAGCTGCCATGAGTAATGAGCCAAAAAATGAAAAGTGAGATCAGGGACACAGTGTTAGCTCTTCTCACCCACACTGGATACCACCCCACTCACCCCAACTCCAATACTACCCTTTTGATACAACTTTAATTAGCCCAACAAAGAAACAGTGCCTTTCCTGCCTCAACCCCTACTCCACCTACCAGTGATATTCTTTCCAGCTACCAGCAGCAGCTTCTAGGCAGCTCCCTGACTCACCAACTGGGAGGTGCGCCAAGATTTCTACAGGTTTGATAAAACTGATGACGTCAGCGTCCAGGTGCACTACATTATGTTCGGTTATGGCTGGATAGACAGGCAGGGGAGGTGGCAAGAAGCTGCTGCTTGAAGCTGGAGGGGGAAAAAGCACAGCCACCTACCTGTCAAGCAGGGAATGCTGTCGCCAGTGTGTGTGCTCAGGTTATGGCTGGATAGACAGGCCCGGGGAGCTGGCAAAAAGCTGCAGCTTGTAGTTGGTAAAAAAGCACTGCCACCTACCTGTCAAGCAGGGAATGCTGCCCCCTGAGTGTGTGGTCAGGTTATGGCTGGATAGACAGGCCCGGGGAGCTGGCAAAAAGCTGCAGCTTATAGCTGGAAAAAAGCACTACCACCTACCTGTATGGTGGTTGGCCCCAGTGAAAGCAAACGGGCTGGCACCCTCATGTTCTCGCCTCTTAATAAGGCGTACTATGTATTTATATATCCACCTACCTGTCAAGCAGGGGATGCTGTCGCCAGTGTGTATGCTCAGGTTATGGCTGGATAGACAGGCCCGGGGAGCTGGCAAAAAGCTGCAGCTTGTAGTTGGTAAAAAAGCACTGCCACCTACCTGTCAAGCAGGGAATGCTGCCCCCTGTGTGTGTGGTCAGGATATGGCTGGATAGACAGGCCCGGGGAGCTGGCAAAAAGCTGCAGCTTATAGCTGGAAAAAAGCACTACCACCTACCTGTATGGTGGTTGGCCCCAGTGAAAGCAAACGGGCTGGCACCCTCATGTTCTCGTCTCTTAATAAGGCGTACTATGAATTTATATATCCACCTACCTGTCAAGCAGGGGATGCTGTCGCCAGTGTGTGTGCTCAGGTTATGGCTGGATAGACAGGCCCGGGGAGCTGGCAAAAAGCTGCAGCTTGTAGTTGGTAAAAAAGCACTGCCACCTACCTGTCAAGCAGATAATGCTGCCCCCTGTGTGTGTGGTCAGGATGTGGCTGGATAGACAGGCCCGGTGAGCTGGCAAGAAGCGGCTGCTTGTAGCTGGAAAAAAACTGCCACCTACCTGTCAAGCAGGGGATGCTGTCGCCTGTGTGTGTGGTCAGGTTATGGCTGGAGCGGGTATCCTTCTCAGGCTTGATCACCAACACCCGTCGACCCGCGCTCCTCTCCTGTCGCACCCTTGTTAACAGCTCTGTAGATTTTCCCGCAAACATGGGCCCCATTATTAGCTCTACTCGGCCCACCTGTACACATAGCAAGAAAATGGGTCAGTTAGCCTTTTTGTTTACCAATGATTGTGTTAAGATATTGGATCAAGTATATGTTTGATAATAATGCTTTGATTTAAATTGATTAAGAAGTAATGATAACGCCTGGTGGCGCGTGGTATTAAGGGAGCCCTGTCTTACGGCGGTAGGGAATGGGCTGCTACTTTACCTGGACAGTGCTACCATGGCGGACATGACAGCAACCGTGAACACTGAAGTGCACCTGTAGGGATTCGGACCCCGCACCTTCTTGTTTTGTCGAGCTCTACCATTGAGCCATATTTAAATTTATTATGTTACTGCCAAAGACAGGGAGCAGCCTTAAAGGCTGGAGCCATGTAACCAAGTTCAAGTTCAAGTAAGCCTTTTTGGCCAACCCTGAACTGCATGCTATAAAAGCATGAAGCAGCACAATGGATCGAACAATCAAAGTTTTTGGTGTCACATGTAAATATAAATGTATTGTGCACTAGTCTCTGCTGTTGCGGGTGCGAATACTGCACACATGATGTTGTCTTGATTCAGATCCTTGACCTGCAAACAATAATGTTAACCAACACCACACAGATTCAAATCCTTGGCCTGCAAACAACAATGTTAACAGACACCACACAGATTCAAATGCTTGGCCTGCAAACAAGATTGTTAACAGACACCACACAGATTCAAATAAAAAACGAGAATGCAAACGAGAATGTTAAAAACAAATGTTCACGTTCACATCTTCCCTGGGTTTGTTTTACTGCCTGAGACGGCGAGCAGCTATATTGCTGACTGAAGCTATGTAACCATATTCAAGTTCAAGTTCAAGTTCAAGATTGAGAATGTTAAGACAAAGACAAAGATATTATAATAACAGTCCATTAGACCCGTAATGACATAAGATGATATCTGATACGATTGCTGATACACTTTGTAAAGACACGATCGCATGCGTGATGGTCTGAGGTCGACAAACAGCGGGATGCAACAAATACAGTTTTTTTTCGTTTTTGAGCTATGCATAGCAGCTTCCAGCCAGCTCCATTAGCCAGTCATTGGGTGAAGCTCACAAGGTTCAACTTTACTGGAATGCCTGTCATGTCAGCTTTCAGGCACACTAGCTAGCTCAAGGTTTGGCCCTGGGACGGGAAAGGGAGCTGCCCTGAAGCTGCTACGTGTAGCCCAAAAAGGAGACAGTGGTGTATGGGTGGTGGATTTGGGTTTTTCTCCCGCCTGCCTTTCAGCCTGCCTTTGCTGAACAACTCTGCCGTGCTGCCATTAGCTTGTGCCTTGAACACATCATAGCTTTCCTTTTCTGCTGAAAGCTTTTTTGTAATGTAGTGTGCCTTGGACATATCATAGCTTTCCTTTTCCGCTACGAGCTTTCTTTTACTGTATTATTCCTTGAACACATGTGTTTTCCGCTACGAGCTTTTTTGTATTGTATTATGCCTTGAGCACATTATAGCTTTCCTTTCCCGATACGAGCGTCAGCTTCTTGGCAATTCCCTAAGCCATACACTGGGCTAAGCCACAATATCTCAACATTATTGGACATAACATTTCGTCACCTTCCAGATGCACTGTGTTGCTATTGGTTTGGCTGGGTAGCAAGCCAGGGGAGCTACCTAGAAGCTGCAACTGGTAGCGGAAAATAAAAGCTATGGAACACATGTAACAATGACTGAAATCTCAGAGCTTATCTTTTCGGCTACGAGCAGTACCTTCTAGGCAGCTCCTCGAACCAATACGCTTAACCAACATTTTTCAGCACTTCAGGACAGCTGGTTTTGTCACCTTTAAGGCGCACTAGGCTGCTTCTGTTTGGTTGAATAGCCAGTAATGTGAGCTGCCTAGAAGCTGTTACTTGTAGCTGAAAATAAAAGCTATTCGGAATCTGATGGATAGCCAGAATCAACATTCCTGATCGAGCTATTGATTTCCAGTAGGGAAAGCCTAGATACACAAAACACAACACAACGCACATACGCAACACAACACAGCACAACACAGCACAACACATACACAACACAACACAGCACAACACATACACAACACAACACAGCACAACATATACACAACACAACACAGCACAACACAGCACAGCACAACACAGCACAGCACAGCACAGCACAACACAGCACAACACAACACAGCACAACATATACACAACACAACACAGCACAACACAGCACAGCACAACACAGCACAGCACAGCACAACACAGCACAACACAACACAGCACAACATATACACAACACAACACAGCACAACACAGCACAGCACAACACAGCACAGCACAGCACAACACAGCACAACACAACACAGCACAACATATACACAACACAACACAGCACAACACAGCACAGCACAACACAGCACAGCACAGCACAACACAGCACAACACAACACAGCACAACATATACACACACACCACAGCACAGCACAGCACACACAGACAGCACAGCACAACACAACACAGCACAACATATACACAACACAACACAGCACAACACAGCACAGCACAACACAGCACAACACAACACAACACAACACAACACAACACAACACAACACAACACAACACATACACAATCCACACGGCTTGGGCCAAGCTTTCTCCTTCAACCCAAAGTAACTGATATATGCCTCCCCCAAGCTAGCATGAGTCAATTTTACCAAAAGTCAAATATCGCTGCTCGCTGAAAAATCGAGGTAGACATTGGTCGTGCCTTATTCATAATGGCTTAACCGCACTTTTCATCCAATTTGATTTATTTCTGAAGTCCTGGGAACCGGAGAGAGGTCCCTCAACCCTGGAAACCCCTTTAAGCCGCACAGAAATGATTTTACAAGGACACTTATCGGTCCCCGCCGTCATAAACTGTTGCCCCCATCCCTTGGAAACTGCCTGCCTAGTAATTGATTGAGCAGAATCGCACAAAATGTAACAGCAGCCCACCCAACTATGATTAGTGTAAAAAGTGTCTCATCTTTGCTTGGGGAATTTATATGCATGCTTTTCCTTTTTCCGAATAGGTTTTTGCGATCACCAGGCGTGAGGAAATCAGGACTGTACGGTACTGTGCACTTCAGCGACTCTGACACCACCTCCATATCATCTGATATCCGTGCAGAATGTGAATGATGTCTCTGCATGTGCATGATCAATTGATTGACTGCATGCAATCAGGGCATGGCTTTCTTAGGTGGTTTCCAAAAGAAGACCAGAGCACATCCAGATATCCGACACCACAGCAAAACCGATCACTCTTGACTGCATCACACCATTCCACCCTAAACCATATACATCATTCATCCCAACACATCTCCACCTCCACCCCCCCACCCAATCAACACCACACACACACAACCTCAACAACAACATGCCTTCCACCGCAACCCCCTTAGCCACCCTAATGAACTGCGGAAGTTGCAGTCTACATTCCACACGTAATGTACAATCCGCAAGTGGACAATATGTGATTGGCATCCAGCAGTCGAAATAAAGCAAGCCCACCTGAGTCTCATGTTTCGGTTCCGCCGCCCGAGTTTCTGCCACCTGATACGGCGTAGATACATTTGTTGCTGTATGGCGAAGCGAGTTACTAAAACCCAAAGGATGATGCGGAGAGCGGAACGATGGGGATTGCATGCAGGAGAAGTGAAAAGAACATTGCATCTTCGAAATCCCTTGTCTCAAGATTTCTGTTGCGCGAGTGAGTGGAAGGAGGGAGCGGGATAACGAATGGACGATATTGGGATTCGAAGCGTTGGCAGCGAAAACCTTGCAGATTGCAGAAGCTACTGCTTGCATTAAGTTCGGTTTTATGCCTCGGGCAACCTTAGGTTTAGATGAATAAGCGCCCGCGCCCGATCACCGACCTGGTTCGGGTTCGGGCGCAAGTCGGGGGCGCAAGTCGGGAGCGCAAGGGGAGTTTACCTCTCATCTGGAGTTTACTAACCCAGCCTCTTGTTTTGTCCCCTGCTGGCTTGTTCACGAGGACCCCCAGCTCTACGTCCTGAGACGCAAAAAAGTGTATAGCCTGCGTCCTGAGACGCAACCAATTCCATAGCCTGCGTTCTGAGACGCAACCGAACCAGTCTATCCTGCGACCCTAGACGCAGCCGACCCGCAGCCGACCCATAACCGACCCATTGCCTGGGAAGCAACCGACCCCCTGAAGCTCTGCGACGCAACGGACCCTCCAGACGGACCCTCCCCAAGTTGCGTCTCAGGACGCAACGGACCCTTCGACGTTGCGTCTGCGACGCAGGACGCAGCGTCCTGCACAACTCTGCTGTGCACCCTTCACTTGCCCAACCCTGCACTCAAACCAGCAGTGCTTAACTGGGCTGTAGACTAACATACCTGGCTAGCTCTTGTTAAAAAAGGCCCAACTGTTTGTTGTAATGCCCAGAGAGAGATAAGTGGGGTGCAAATTCAGGTTACCAATGGCGGAATCCTTTTTACACTTTTTTCAATTCAAACCAGATTCAAGTGTGACTCAAATGAGTTCTTCTGGGTATAAGCATTAAGAATATCATTGGATTGGGCATTTAACCAGGTCTTTATCAGTAAAAAAAGGGAAATGTAGGACGGAAGTGCAGATAGTGCAAGGCAATGTTCACTTCAAACGTTTTCATCACACTACCTAGCCTGTCCATGCACCCCTCATCATCAGGATATTTTTACAATCCAATGGTAGCCAACTAAGCTAAAAAGACCTGCCCAACCTGGCAGGAGGGGACTCAGTCAGACAGAGCCACCGCCACCAGCCTCTTCGCCATCAGTCCATGCATCAGACAGCCCCTCATCAGCCGTGTTCACTACATCGAACAACCTCTTGCACAAAGCACATCCTCGGGGTGAAAAACGACAGATCTTGCATCCCAGCAAGTCGGCGTCATCATCACCACTCTCAGCCCTAGCAGACTCTTTAGAGGCTTGGTCATCTTCATCACTGCTGCTATCAGATTATCAAAGTCTGGATGCTAGGGACTATACCATTCGAATTTCCCATGTAACCTTCTCGCTACTCATTCTCCTTCTTAGCATTCGCGTAGCGCATTCGCATCCTCCTGCGTCTGCGCTACCGAATGATACCACCTGCTCTCTGTTTCGTGCAGTTTTGGTCAACTCTCCCCGAAACTGCAACCAAACAGGAGCTCATGCTTCCGCAGAGGCGATGCTGCTATCGAAGTGGCTGTCTTCAACATCTGACGCGAGTCGCAGCTATCGCTGTGATCGCAGGGTGATATGCGGTTATTTTGGTCGGCTGCACCTCTGGGCAGTCGGAAGTATGAATTTCCGGACAGAATGCGCCTCTCCCTGGACTTCCCAACAGGGGGGGATGCAAAGCGCGTATCCCTGGTGCATTCTTGATGGTCGCTGCCAGGAGCGAAGGCTCCATGCAATCGAGAAACCTACTAACGAACACTTTCCCCCTCCATGCAGGTACCCAGGACAGCTACCTGCTTTTTCGAACGCGGACCTTCCCACCGAGCGTCACATTACCCTTCTGAACGCGGACCCGCAGACCGATCGTCATAAACGACTCCTGGCAACTACCACAAATACTAAGGCCTCATCACTCGAACAGCTCAAGCGCGACACAACTTGCCCTATCATGTACAAAATTAGCCCCCGTGCCTCACAAGAATTGCATAAGCAAGGAGAGTCGAAACAAGAAAAGCCGAAGCAGGGTAAGATCCATACTAGCGGCTTGCGAATATAGAACACCGCCTTGCTACCAATTCCAACCTAACGCGACCATGCGATCAGGGCAATGCAGCGAACTCAGATCACCAACCTGCCGCCAGGACCCACATGAGACGATTTCTCAACCATGCAACCATGCGACCAGGTGACCATGCCAACACCCAAAATCTAGATCACCAACTTGCTGTCAATACCCACCTGAAGAGACCATGCCACCTTGCAATCATACCATCGTACGACCCTTCACACACAGCATGCCCCCACCAAAAGTCATCATCATAATAAACACCAAGTCTCCCCCCAAAGGAGCACAAGCCTCTCTCCAAAAGAGCACAAGTCTTCCTCCAAAGAAGCAACAAGCCTCATTACAAACGAGCACAAGTCTTCCTACAAAGAAGCAACAAGCCTCATTACAAACGAGCACAAGTCTTCCTACAAAGAAGCAACAAGCCTCATTACAAACGAGCACAAGTCTTCCTACAAATAAGCAACAAGCCTCATTACAAACGAGCACAAGTCTTCCTACAAAGAAGCAACAAGCCTCATTACAAACGAGCACAAGTCTTCCTACAAAGAAGCAACAAGCCTCATTACAAACGAGCAAGTCTTCCTACAAAGGAGCAACAAGCCTTCCTCCAAAGAAGCACAAATCTTCCCCCAAAGAAGTAACAAGCCTTCCCACAAAGAAGCTAAAGCCCCTCTCCCCAAAAGCATCCAGTAGAGTAGGCACCCTGGCCCAATATGTACACCATGTGCAACCTAGGTGTGATCAGAGGATGGCCCAAAGACACTCCTGGGTAAATCCATACCTGAGCATGTGCCCTCATGGTGATACCATTTCTAGTATTTTTCGGTGGTGGCTCACTCCCTATGCCTCAGACGCATGGGCCCAGGGGCTCATACTATGGAACATTATAATAGCGGGATGGGCATTAATCACCACATGCATCTACCTGACCCTGCCAGACTGCCCCCCCCCTACCCTAAACAGAGCTACTAGACGTAGACAGGGAAGAGGCAGCAAGGCTTTTATCTATAAGGCACGGAGATGCTCATGTAAGAAGACGTGGTCCCCTGCCGCCCCCTGCCTCATCATCGGAACCTCCATGCTATTATATTACCTCCCGGTAACCACCTGCTTGTATTACCTCATGACTCCCTAGGTCATCACCAGCCTCATACACCTCACCATCCTCACTAGCCTAATTACACCTCAACCCGCTTGCCTGCCCCCTCACCCCACCTGTAGAGGAAGGGGTCAGACCTCGCCCCCACTCCATACCCCCCTACCCCCGCCCCACCCCTCATACTGGGAACCTCAAGTATTCGACCTCTGCCAGGCCCACTCAATGAATAGCCAACTTGGGGGTCCCCAGGCCACCAACAGCCTCCCCCACCCAGCCATCCCCACCAGCCTAAACACATCCAGATCCAACTGCCCACCCCCCCACCCCACGTGTAGAGGAGGAGACCAACCCCCTCTCCCCCTCCCTCTTCTCCCCTCCCAACCCCACCTCCCATACTGGGAACCCCAAGCATATAATTTCTGCCAGTCCCACGCCATAAATACCTACCTAGGAGGTCCGTACATAGAACCCCTAGCTATCCTCGCATACGCTGATCACCTCCACACCAGCCGCCGTAGAATTAGGGACGAGCACTACACAACTGGACACGGCCAGGGCAACTTCTCAGTCCCCTTGGCTTAGCTCCATCCTGCATCTACACCACCCCATTGTGGGCATCCTCACCCCGTTGTATAACCCCCCTTACACCCCTGCTCAGCTTCCCCTTCCTAACCATGGACACCGAGAGACATACCCCAAGGGCATCATGCCGGGCAGCACAAAGGAACAGATATTAGAGCGCCTCCACCCCCACCAGGCATGCATACTCAACTTCAGCACGGTATTGGGCCATGCAGCCACAATCAAACACTTCCAGGGTGAGTGGTACTTGATAGACTCTCTCAAACACCAACCCATTCTCCTGAACACCCCTCGTAAATGGGCGAGCATCCAGGGCCACACCTATACACTACAACCAGGACAACCCAATGAAGCATGGCTAGATCACAACCCCATCAACCCTATGGAGGAGGACCTCCCGGAGGACCCCATGGAGGAGGACCAAGCCACCACCCCCACCCCCGCCGTACAAACAACCCAGACCACCCACCGCACCAATCTCCCATATTGGGAACCCCAAATCGACTCCAACTGCCAAATACACTCCATCAACATTTACCTGGGGTACAAAGCTCTTGATCTTGACGAAATCCTAGACTTTTCTGTAAAATTAGACACTCATGTGCGCAACTATACGTGCCAACAATGGACCCTAGAAGGGCACTATGACAGTCTCACTGGTAACTATTCTAGCAATCTTATTAATTTCTACCTTTCTTCCAACAAATCTCACCTTGGCCTCCTTACTAAGCACACCAACCCAAGATACATTCCCCACCATATTAGCCCCCACACAGAAATCGCAGGGACTTCACTGACCTACTCTGAAGGTATCATGCTGGGCAGCTCACAGATGCAGATCCTACAACGCATCCCTACCAACTGCTCTTGCTTCCTCCTACATTATCACTCTGGATATGGACATGCTTAGGCCATTAAGCAACTGGACGGTGAGTGGTGGGATATGAACTCTGAAGGCCCCTATCCCCTGAAGCCTCCTGACTGGCAACATCTTCAAGGGCACATTTACACCCTTAAATGACACATCTGGACTACCCTGCCCTCAACTTTTCCAGCCTGAAATTTACTATGAACCAAACAACCCAACTCAAACTATCATTATAGACCTACCTACCACTCTTACTCACAATGCTACCGACTCCTCAGACCAGATAGTTCTTACAGACCAGATGGATCTTACAGACTCCTCACAACTTCAACAACTTCTCTCAGACCTTCCACACCCTACAGATCACATTCACCCTGCAGATCCTACAGAGCCCCCAGCTCCTACAGAAACTGTAGACCTTGTCTCTGATGATGAGGAGCCTCCCAAATCTAAGAAACCTAAAAGAACCTCTACCCGTTGCAACCCCACTTCCCTCCACTCAAACTCTACACATAAATCACCGACCACCAAAAAAAAAACCAGGGATACAACTCAACCTCCCAAGACTAACCTTCCTATCCCTACTAGACCTGCCATACCCGACAGCAACAAGATGCGCCAGAGCAGGATCTTTGGAGCAGAACCTCCTACCAAGAAACCTACTCCCCCCAGACTCACCACAAAAACCCTTCCAACGAAAAGAATTAAAATAACCCACACTACCTCATATCCTGTTCAACAGCAGCAAACTGCACTCTATCTCACTAACATTATCACTTCCAACTGCAGAGGCATCTTCTCATCCTGGGAAACACTCTACGACCATATTCGAACTAATGAGCCAGACATTGCTATTCTCACCGAAACAAAACTCACCTCTAACAACACAGGTATAATTGATATGATCAAACAAGACCTATCTGACTACCACTTTCATCACAGCAGCAAAACCATTAAGCAAGCTACCAATGCAGACAACATTGTAACCCGCTCAGCTGGAGTTATCACACTTATAAAAAAGACTCTTACTACACATCCAATTAAACATGAAGTCCCCACTGACATAGCTGGTCATCTCACTCATCAAACTATTAACAACACTACCCACATTTTAGGCGTCTACATGCCCTGCAATGACCCTGCCAAAAGAGCCCGAATTTATGAACACATTCACTACATTATATCCCAAAACCCCTCTCATCACTATATTGCAGGGGGAGACTGGAATGCAGCCTACAACCTTACCTTATAGAAGCAACACAATCAAGCACCTGGAGGACCAGCCCCACTATCAACACCTTAATAAATATCCAATTCACATTCAACCGTCACCACGTCCCCACACTTACTCAGACAACACTTCCTACAGTAGCAGGATAGATGACATCATTCTCATCAACCCCCCAACTGCAACCACGGTGACAGAAACTGCACACCAAATGGGAGACACACTGGACCACTTGACCCTGGAACAACACATTACCTCCTCTCTCTTTCCCCCTCCTAACCTTGACATACCACCTCACAATCCAACACCTCAACTGCAGCTTCCTCTCAAGCAACAAGACATGGCCAAAGCTAAAGAAGCCATCTCTAATCAATTTCTCCATCAATTCCAGCACAGCCACATTAACATAGATAAAGCCTGGACTATAGCACAAACTTTACTAGGAGAAGATAAAACATCTGCACACATTCAATCTATTAGACAAGAACTCAAAGCTACCATACCAGAAGACCTTAACAGCATGACAAATCATCTCATGGTCACTCTTCACCAAGCTCTCTCCATCATGACTGACACCTGCCCTACCAAGCCTAGTACACCAGGCACCTTCCTGCCAAGACAAACTGCCAAAACCTACAGAAGACTGAACTACCATATTAAACACATTAAAGCACTCCGAAAAGCTTCCAACCACCTTGACCAACAACAATACATGGAACTTAGAAGCACACCTCACATGGCAGGCACATACTCACCTACCACTAAAATTAAAATACAACAGCACTTTCAAAATTTACTCCTCTCTGACTATTGTCTCTCCTTAACTGCTGATATTAAACAAAGTATTACAGAATTACGTCACATGCAGGTTGCACTCAAAGAGCAGAGAGCAACCGCCTCCATTAAGAAATTCCGACGCCGCCTCAGTACACAAGCACGACAAACTCACAGGTATATTTTCTCTCCTGAAAATCACACACACACACCCACTGCTCTACTGGACGCATCCACACACACACTCAGCACTAGCACCCAGGGTCTCCTGGAAGTTATGACTAAACATATGGGAAAACTCATGTCACCTCCCACTCCACCCATCTCAGATGACTATACACGACACGCCACCCCCCCCTCCATGGGAAATACACACAGACAAATACCACTTGGAAACTCCAGCCAACTCCATACAAAACACTGCCTCTCCCTACACCTTTCTCTCCTCCTCAACCACCTATGCTGACTGTATTAGGAAACTCTCTACCAACAAAGCCACTGGCCCAGACGGCATACCTAATGAATTACTTATGTGCCTCCCACAGGAAATGCACCTCATCATACACAAACTCATGCAGCTAGTATGGATCCTGGGAGAAACACCAGACTGCTGGGAAACCTCACACACAGTCATGCTCTACAAAAAATCAGATCCTTGCTTACCTCAAAACTACAGGCCAATAGGCCTTAACAATGCTGTAGCCAAACTCTGGACCTCCCTTGTTACTAACACTATTACTACCTACTCTGAAACCAACCACATTCTTAGCGCCTGCCAAGAAGGTTTCAGAAAAGACAAAAGTACCTATAGACAACTCTTGAACCTACTCCACAACATTGAGGACGCTGCCCTCTTCCACCAGGACCTCTATGCTGCCTACTTCGACTTTAGCTCTGCTTTTAACATGATTGATCACCAAAAACTTCTCTGCATCATGCACAGCTTGGGTTACACCCACGACACTATAGACACTATTAAAGGAATCTACACAAACTCTACTACACATATTCTCCTTAACAATACACCTGGCTCCCCCATTCCCATCACTAGGGGCACCATCCAGGGGGATACTCTCTCCCCCCTACTCTTCATTATCTTTCTAGAACCCCTACACAGATGGCTCCGTTCTGGGGGACGAGGATACAGAGCAGCATCCCTACCCTCCAAAACAGCAGATGAACACCACACCAGCAGCTTGGGGTATGCTGACGACACTGCTGTCCTAACCGGCAGCTCAAAGGACCTTCGCATCCAATGTGGTAAAGCTCAAACTTTTAGCATCTGGTCGGGCATTCCTCTTAACGCCACCAAATGTGTGGTCAGTGGCATACTCCACAAATCACACCCCTCTCAACCTACTCACAACAACACTCTCAAACAAAGGCTAGATAAAATTCCACTAGGAAACTCCTATGCTACCTACCAGCCGCCTGACCAAGCCTACAAATACTTGGGGGTTCACATCTCACTTACCTTAAATTGGAAAACTCAACTCCACTCTACTATTGAAACCATTCACAATAAAGGGCTGAGTATCCTCACCAAAGCTAAAAACAGGGCAACCCCCACCCAATGCTTACGAATAATTTCACAATGTGTCAGAGCAGCTATTAAATACCCCATGATAGTAGCTCCCTTCTCACTAACCGACATTCACGTCATTGATAGAGCAGTATTAAAAACAGTTAAACTCTGTTGCTCCCTTCCCAGATCTTTTCCGACAAGAGCACTCCACCTCCCTAAAACAGAGGCAGGACTAGGGGTGCCCTCCCTACTCACTGAATACACCCAGATTACTGCAACAGCCCTCACCCAGTCCATGAACGACCAAGGTCACCTGGGAATCCTCACTAGAGCTCTCCTTAATAAATCAACTTCCACCATGACCACTCTAGATCCTCTCTCTCTATCCCGCAAGCAACTTAAGTATATGTCCCTAGCCCGCCAGCTGGAAATTATTAAAAAATCTGACATAACAATTTCTTGGAATGACACAGAAGTTCTTGACAAACTTAACATACACTCTCTTCCTCTCCCTCCACAGGCAATCCCTGTATCACTCATGACTCCATTCCATGACCTGGCCATCTATTCATACCATGACCTGGTCACCCCCATGGGAACTCACCTTGTCAGCACTACAGATCTCTCTCTTATCACCTTACACAAAGTTACTAAACACCACAAACGGTCCCTGAACCGCCTCACCGCTCACCTCTCCTCCCTCAAAACTGTCGCCTCCCCAATACACTCTGACCCACTTCCCCTCTCACACCGACAACTTGCGCCCGGTTACGCAATTGCGCAGAACACAACCGATAACGTTAAATCTCCTGCTTCTATTGAACCCTCCACCCCACCCACCCAGCGTTACCAACCTCACGCCACTGTTACTGACGAAGACTACGAGGCGGATTCCATTGGGGACCTGGCAGGAAACCAATGGTGGGCGTGGCCCACGCAGACCGAAGGCAGTCACGCGCACCAAGCATGGGGCTGCCCCAGCAGTGATGCCACCTGGGCAGCACGCCACTACTTGTGCAAATCCTGGATCCGTCACTCCTCCACCTCTAAATTTTACCGTGCATATAGAATAACTCCCACCTCACACCCTGACAGGATCCGCGAGGCCATGACATCCCCCGACAGCAGCGCACCTGCACCACCGGCGCGCCTGCTCCACCTTACCTACGGATCCCAATACAAAGCCCTGCACATCACGAGCTGGCGGGGCAAGCGCTCCTACAACGACGACAAACTAATCACTTCCACTGTTGTCCACGTTCAATGGGCCCCAACCATCATGCACAACGAACATATCAACTCCTACACACACATGGGATACAGCATCCACCACAGCACATCTCTTACCTCCACTACCTCCACCATACATTGGAAACCCCAATCTCACAATGCGTCTCACCTTGTTGAACTTTTGGGACAACCAGCATACGACCAATTAACCCACACCTTTAAAACTACTCCCCCATTAACCACACACCTCAACCCTAGGAAGGACACCCACCTTACTAACCTTCAACAACAAGGCCAATGGGCCACCTCCCCAGGATTTAATGCTGACAACCACAACCTTGTTCACAAACTTCTGAAAATTGACACACACGACAGGCACCCAGACTGGGACATTCAACCACCCTCAGCCTACATTATACAAACAGGCATCCTCACCACTCTGGATGACCAATCCACACACACACACACCAACGTTTCATATCTTTATAACCCCACTGGTCACTGTCTTGGGCACATTCCCAACGACAGACTAACCTCTCTCAAACAAAACTATGACCACTTCAAAAATCACCACCCTACCAAATGGAACCAACTGACCCAAGGAGGAACATACCACACTGACTTAGCTGCCCTCTTCACCAGATACAGAGCTGCTCCTGCTGCTACCAACACTCTTTCTCCTTTTCTCTACCAAGCAGCAGCTGCTCTGGGCATTACTCACCATCGTACTTCTAACCCCCTTAGCTACGACCAAAGCCTCACCAGCTTCTCTTCTACCAGCCCTGCTGATCAGCTCTTTGGCTCCAACCAAGACCCCTTTCTTACCATCTGGACTGGGGGCTCACTGGTGGACATTCCTAACTCCACGACACAAGCACACCAAGCTCTAAGGTGGGCCCTAGCCAGTGCTGGCCATGCTGAAAATACTCTCAGCCCTACCTGCACCCTGATGCTCCTCCCTGACGACCTTGCTGCCCCTTACAAAACCCTCCTCCACCACTCCTGGATTCACTATATTGACTCCAGACCGCAGTCTGAATTTTATACTACCTCTGAAATTTGGCTTGGCAGCAAATCTCACACTCCACCCTCCACCCACAAACTACACCTCATCCTTATATGCAACCCCCACAGCCAAGATACCTATTTTCCTAAACTCCCAGATTTTATTGACCAATGGACATACTACATGCAAAGCCTCTCCTCATCCTGGGAGCCCTCTACTATCACTCCACCTCCCACTCTTACCTTCTCTGACATTGTCATTACTTACCCCCGGAAACTCAAATCTCTTGCCAAAAATCCTTGGCAAACTCCAATCCACCAACACCCTCCTCCCTCTCTTCTTACCACTACTCACCCTTGTCTTCACCTAGCTACCCCCTCCTCAGGCCTCCAGGTCTACACAGATGGTAGCCTAATAAAAGGTAAACCAGGGCACCCTAGTAAAATAGGTGCTGCAGTATATGTCCCGGCTGCAGGACAAAGCTACACCATCAACCCTGGGGGAATAGGGGCCACCAAAACTAACAACAGGGCAGAACTGGTAGCCATCCACCAAGCCCTTCTCAACATTGACTACGACAAATCCCTTACACTCCATACAGACAGCCTCTGCTCTCTTCAACTTATTAAAAAAATGATTCATGACCCTACCACAACAACCCGTTCCATTCATACTGAACTTCTGCAATCAATTCAAAAACACCTCATTCAACGCATCCTGCATGGCTCACACACCACTCTTCGTAAAGTCCGTTCCCACACAGGTATCCTTGGAAATGACAGGGCAGACATTCTGGCACGCAAGGCAGCTGAGCACCCTGCCTCCACCAATTTTACTGACAACATTGGGGAAATCCCCCGCCACAATGTCTACTGGCCCACAGTTCAACCTCCTCGCACACCCATGGGAGATATTCCCCCACGCATCCTAGCACCTAACCTTACACAAGGTATCACCTCTAACCTGCCCACTAGCTGCCACCTTGGCCAACACCCTCTTAAAGGGATTTATGCAACCACCTGGGCTGATAACACTCCCCACCAACTTCCTCATGCAAGTAACAAATTTTGGACCTCAACCCTTATCCAACATAAAACTAAATTCCACATCCTTAAAGCCCGCTGGGGTAGACTGTGGAACCGTAAACTTGCATTCCGCTGGAAACTCCCTTATATTACAAGCACTCACCCACCCACGAACTCCCTATGCCCCATTTGCCACACCTGTGAGGACGGAGCGGGCCACATCCTGGCGGGCTGCACACACCGGACTTTCAAGGGGCTCTATATCAAGAGACATGACGCCGCAGTGCGACTCATCCACAAGGCCATTTGCACCGGAGCCCTGGGATCCCGCAGAATGATCATGGACGCTGGCAAGGAAGAGGACCTCCCCAGGGGGGTCCTGGGCAAACGTCTCCCTGACTGGTTACGCCCCTCCACTATTACTGTAGCGGACTGGAAGAGAATGAGACCTGATCTTGCCGTCCTACCTGACATAGACTCTCCTACCTGTATGTCTGATAAAGAACTCTGGGTTCTTGAGCTTGGATACTGCTCTGATACCAACCATGCTACTAAGTTTATCACTAAACACGCCCAGCATGTTGAATTAGTAAATGGCCTTAGATCGGCTGGATACCTCGTTCACTATGAAGTTATCACCGTTGGCACAACTGGTACTATTCCAACCTCTTTTTTGACTTCTATGACCACTCTTGGACTTCAGAGATCATGTGCCCTCAAACTGGCGGACACAGTCCACTCCCACACCATCACTAGCTTTCAGAGTATTTTACAGTGCAGACGTTTTATGGAAGCACACCCCGGGTCGATACCCGGGGACTAGCACACAGACCGTCCCCCCTCTCAGGTTTTGTCTTGCCAGCTGCATTGTGTCGGTGCTTCCCAACCGGGGTGAAAAACCCCCGTATTAAGCTGCACTGGCATGATGTGGCTACGGTGCCTGCCGGTCAGGCATCGGTGGTAATTCTTTTTACTGAGATGGCCCTACGGTGACTATAGCTAGCTCCGGCTTACGCTATGGTGTCCTTAACTTCACGACCTGTGAGTAACGGTTCTACACGGATGTAACAATTTCAATTTCAATTTCAATTTCACTGCTGCTGGAAGGCAAGGGTTCTCAAGCATCATCTGTGCTGCAATCTGTTAAAAAAAAACAGGTGCACTGCAAAGCACCATGGTAATCGTAACTTGGCAAAGGCAAACCAGCTGGAGTGGTCTCAGGTTCGAGCATTATCCGGTTTGTCAAAGGGTCGTTTGCCAATCCTTCAGACGCGTACGGGATTCTGAAGACGGTTAGATGCCGAATTGCAGGTGTATAGAGCCTCGTGACAGTTGTATGTATGTCACAGTCCAGGGGTAGGACAAATAGGCTTAAGGGACTTGCCCAACCGCATAGGAAGGGCTTAAAAATAACAAGCACTGATAAACTGAGCCCCAAACAATCGTTAAACCGACAGGGGGCCTGAGTTCGTGCTACAGTGGTATTTTAATTCTACAATATTATTAAACTATCATCTCAGCTGGGATGATAATTTAATTGTGCGATTATTATCGCATTTTTTATCAATTGAATTATTTACAATTATTATACTTCGGGAGAGCTGATGGGCTGGCTGTCGGAATAACACCGGATGGTGGATAGACGGATGAGGCTATGGATTCTCAAGGCAATCTTTAAAGCGTGGGCTGGACTTAAGTCCAGCCTCCGGTCACCTAGGAGTTGAGGTTACGGATTTAGGATTGCGGCTAAGTCCACGTACACATGTCCGTGGACACGCCACTGTCTGTGAGACTGACCTACCAGTCATCTAACTCTGACACTCCACCTGGTCAGGTGAACAGTAGCAGAAACGAACCGGGACCGAAACAAAAATAAAAGCAAGAGCTGAAATCTCCACCTGTTGAGGTAAAGGGGAATATAAAAGAGAAACAATGTAGACTCCACCTCAAAAATTAAGGAAAAAATACACAATGTAACCAAAGCTATGCTTTATTAAAGAACCAGAAAAAATATCATGTGGTGGGCATCGCACCGCAGGATATATCGTAACACCAATCCCAAATAGTCCAGAAAAAATCACAGAATGCCCAGATGGGCCTAAGCAGATGGGCAAGGCAAAACCCAAGTTGTCCAGCATGGTTAAGGATGGCTGGCTCACTCCCAGTAGGGGAAAACTCCACCTACTCAAATGTACACCTATAAGCCCAAAAAGGGGTAGGCGTAACAAATCGTTGACCACCTTAAAGCATGTGGCAAAAAAGGACCCACCAAACCAGAAAAGGAGCAGAATGTAACAAACCAAAAAGCACTGAATGCCATGGTAGAGCCAAGAAACCGCACGAAAGCAAACACAGCCAGTAGTCAAGATCTGCCACTAACGGCACCTCCCACAGTGGGACTAGCTGCTGACCTAAAAGAGCTCAAAACCAAAAGCTACCTCGGGGGGCGCTTGTACGTGGGGGGTATCGCCCCACGCTTGCAGTCCACCATGCCCAGCAAACCATTCAAAAACCAGAACTGCTCAGCCTCCAAAGCCTTGGTGAAGGCGTCAGCCAACTGCAGGGTGGTATCAACCGTCGCAATCCCAATCCTCCCAGACATGCCCAAATCACGCACATAGTGATGCATGATATCGATGTGCTTGGCACGTGGTACCAAAGCCACCTCAGCGCACCAAGAATTTGCCACCGTGGAGTCACACTGAGTGGTGACTAGTGAGGAAGGGAGGCCCAGGTCTACCCTCAAGTGCTTAAACCACTGGACATCACGGGCTGTCGCTGCAAGAGCCTGGTACTCAGCTTCCCCAGTGCTAACGGCAGGGGTAATCTGCCGCTTAGAGGCCCAGTGAACCACCCCACCAGATGCCAAAATAGCCATACCAGTTTGCGACCTCCTACCCTCAGGGTCATCACCAAACGAGGCATCTGAGTATGCATGGACAGCAAAATCAGAGCTATGGCTATACCTAATGCCAAGGTTGGGATACTTCCGTAGGTAGACCAGAACACGCTGAGCAGCACGCCAGTGTGCCTGAGTAGTTTTGGAGGTGAAACGTGAGAGAGCAGACACAGAATATGCAATGTCCGGTCTCGTGCATGTGGATAGATAGATCAATGATCCAATCAGTGAGGTTGTTAGGCAAAGCAGGGCTACCGGCCGCATGTTTGGTAACAGCCCCACTGATCATGGGAACGTAAGAATGGGAACCTTCATCTTTTAGCTACATGGGGATGTCACCAGGGTTGTTCAGGGCGCTGCATCCTCCACCGCAGACACAACGTCTAAGGATCTGTTGCGTCGCAGGACACTATGTGGGAAGGGTCCGTTGACCAGAAGGAAGGGTCCGTAGCATCGCAGGACGATGGCTATTCTATCGGTTGCGTCTTAGGCAGCAGAGCTGGTGGTCCTCCTGAAGTATCCTGGTTGTCACACTCACAACAGCACAAACACTGTTCAGACTTGAAAGCGCCAGTCACATGGGTGAGAACCCCCTTCACACACTAAGTAAGCGTAAACACGGGCGAGGATAAGTCTAAAGCATTATTGCACGATATGGGAACTATAAAAAAACAGCCATGCTCCGCACGATTGGAACCGGTAGCCACAGATCTTCGGCAATAATGTATTACATGCGCTTCGTTGCTATGTTCTAATGTATTTAAAATGGAAAGCAAATATACAGCAAGCTGTGCCAGGTCAGCTGGCCATGAGTGTAGGCTTGCACAAACCTAGACTGTTGATTTTAGGCAGACAACGACTCTACTACATGAAACTCAACTACATTTACAATAGTTGAGCATGAGCCTGAATTCATGAATGTACTGAACACGAACAGACATGAATTGAATTCGTGAATGGACTCAACACAAACACACATGAACTGAGCTTTACATGAGCACATATGAACTGAATTCATGAATCAACTCAACAAGGGCCCCCTTGTTTTCCCATCCCGTGTTATCTACAGGCCAGAGCTCTCCTTCAAGACCTCCATGCTGATATTCTGCTCCTTTCCAGCAAAGTCATTATCCTCGGTCAAGAAAAGCATGCAATGGCACTCCTGTGTATACATGGATGAATGGAATTAGTGCTGACATAATACTTGCTAGCTGCAATATTGCCTCTCTTATTTTGAGGATTAGTTGGAAGACAGGATGTTGTGAAGCAATGTTGTCATGGGCCAAGGAAGGCCTGTCGAAAGCAATGCAATGTACAGATGGGGGCAAATGTGCAGGTGTCAATCAGGGTACTTCAGGAGGACCCCCAACTCTGCTACCTGAGACGCAACCAAGTGTATAGCCTGCATCCTGCGATGCAACTGACCCTTCCTTCTGGTCAACAGACCCTCCCTACGTTGCGTCCAGCGACGCAACAAACTCTCCGACGTTGCGTCTGCGACGCAGGACGCAGCGTCCTGAACAACCCCGATGTCCATCTTATAGCCAGTTTAACCATTTCATAATGCAATTCCTGTAACTCAGACAACATGCTGGTTCCCCCTTTGTTGAGTTCAACAGGAATGCAAGCAACCACGACAACTTGGAGGCAAATGCGAGCATGATTGTTGTATTAGTAATAGTACTTGAGTGTGGTAGTAGTGGTGCATGATTGTATAAGTAATATTAGTAATAACTTGAGGCAAGAGCATGATTGTGATTGTGAGTTTGTGGTCAACGAATGTTAACTAACAGATCTTGCTAAGACAAAACCAGTAAAACACACCATTCCATATCTGTAGCCCAACTTGGAAACATTGCAAGCAGCCCAGTCGTTCCCCCTAGCAAGTACAGGCCCTATGCCTCAATCTATACAGCGAGATGTTCGACCAGAGACGGTGCTCTTCTCTCAGGCGGGAAGCATTTGGATGTTATGATCACGGCCCTACCCATCTCCAAGCTGGCAAACAATTTCCATGCGGCGTGATTTTTGGCGACGCGTCGCCACTGCATCGCCATTCCGTTGTAGCATGGGGACGCATGACCCCCCCCTGAAAGCCACGAGCTCTGCAACACTACTGAAATCAGGCTTGAGTAGCCCAAGTAGCTACTCAACATGACCAACACAAATCTGAAATAAATACAAAAACTGCCATCACGATTCATGTGAGAGTGATGGCATCCCGTTCCTTATTTCAATGATCTACACGGTCAGATACCTGATTATACCTCACGGTCCACATAATTTTCTAAAGATCACCCTGAGTGCCAAATGATTCGATCACCCAAATCATAGCTTTTTGGAAGAGCCCCCAGGGTCGCTTTGTCCAAGGGTCTGTCTGTCACGTTCCAACCCTGGGCCTCATAAACCCACTCTCCACCCCTCCAAAACTCGGATAGCTTGAACCTCAATTTTGAAACCACTATCAGCAAATTTCCTAGGACATATCTTTTCAGCTCCGAGCAGCAGCTTCTAGGTTCTCTCCTCATCCAAACTTACTAACTCACAGCTTTGTAGACTTCTCAAGCACAATAATAACACCCTATATATATGACACCCTAATCCACACATTAAAAGACACGATCCAAACTACAGGACCAACACTCACCTATTCCATGCCTACACCAGTACACCAGGAGTAATCTGCCCTAACATTCGCACTAAGCAACCAACCAACAAACAACAAAGCAAGGAGTGCAATGATGCCCACCTTGCGCTGCCTAATGGGCACACAGGTACAGGTCCAGCATTCCTGACGGGCTGTTCTACCCGTCTAACTAAGCGACCCACAAAAACAAAAAGCGACACAGTGGGCACAGCGCTGATACATACCTTGCGCTCCCTCATGGGCACGCATGGGCAGTTCCAGTATCCCTGGGCCGCCTCAGCCTCCTTGTCATCGTAATGCCTGCAAGGGCAGAGAGGAGCTCCAAGGTTGTCCTTGTGCTCAGCCAGACCCTGGAAAACAACAGGAGACAATCTGTAGTCAGGGTTGCTATTGACTACAAACAGAAAGATGTTGCCAGGAGGCATGTATGGTGGAAGAGGGCAGGGTGAACACCACACTACACAAGTAGAATATGTACTGTGTACAGATGCAGCAAGGTACGTAAAGCCTTCGCAGTTCGATCGTGGAGCTATCACCAACACAGCACATCAGCAGGCATCTCAGCACACACAGACTGAGCAGCAAGGAACACAAGGTGGAGGAACAGTCACAACACAGTATTGGCAGCTCTTCTTCAACTCTTACACACCCTCAGGTGGAAGCTGGGGCACAGCTTGGGTTTCCACACCAAAACGCCCCCCACCCCCACCCCCATTCTCCCCAAGGTTCAGGCGAAAGCATGCTGCATAGGCTTACCTGGATCACAACCGCTGTGACAGAAAGATCGGTGCAGAAGTAGGTTCCGCTCCTGCATTTACGAATCGTGTAACTTGAGCAGGGTGAAGATGATAGGAGGAGTTGGGATGAGTGCTAGGTAGCTTCGAAAGATGACGGTTGATGTCGCATGCTCCCGTTGCATCTCACCTCTTTGCGTACTGCTCGCTAAACTTTCTCATGATTTCCAAGTTTTTGCTCTGTTTTACTTCGGCCTCTGCAATTGCAACAAGATCCGAATAAGATAAATGACCTTTCGACATGATCATCAATCATTCAAGACAGGCCCTGCGCTAACGCATCCGAAACTTCTCCACCTGCACTGGCGCGGACTACTGCAGTAGCCTTGCGGGACCTGACCGAAGCAAATCGGCAGGTAGAGGTGGTAGCACGCATCTGCATCTTGGGGCAAATGTGGAAAACTTGGAGGAGCTATATGGCAAAAATATCACACCCTGGCCTGCTCCTTGTGGATTTCCGAGGTTTCCTATCTTCAGGTAGGGCCACGCCCAAGATGCGGATGCGGATGCCACGCCCCACACCATGCTGACATCTATGGCCGATATTTTCAAGCACGTGGCCAGAACTCGGCCCACGATGCGTCCTCATCAGCATGGCCAGAAGTTAGGGTCTGGGTAGCGGTTAGCTTAATTGTTCCTATCGTTAATTGTTAATAGGTCCGAAATGTATCGTCGCATCGTCGAAGCTCCATCACGCGAAGGTTTGCATGTAGATGCATTGACTAAGCGGTTGGCAGTTGGGTAGCAAGCAGGGTAGTTCAAAACGTACGTGTCTGCGTGGCAAAATCCCAATACGCGCATGCTTCATGCGCCAGCCCCCGAGTCACCCCGGCGTCCGTTTGTCGTGTTGTCTATCGAATAACTCGAACAGCGTGAGAATAGCCAAAGCAACGATATCAGCGATATCAGCGTGTACTTCACAGCCAGACCTCGCTCAGGGGGACGTGGAATTGGAAGACGATGGGCATTCCAGAATTGGCGGTAAACCATGCAACAATTCGTATTCAAATTCAGATTCAAATGATTCCAACAAAAGCACTTCCCGACATGTCTGTAATGTCCGTGTGTATCGCACACCATGGGGGGACTTGGAATTGGAAGACAGCGTCACAGCGAGCGGCCCCAACTTGGCTGAAAAACAATGTAACAATCCAGTCTTACTACAAAAGTACACATGTGCTAGCCAACCCCCCCAAACTCAGTATTTTGTCAGTCACGAGTAGGCCAAAAAGTTTGACGTGTCTTGTGGTACCGAGCAAGCTTTGCAGGCGTACTCGCTACACTATAAAAACTATCCTTGCAGACAGGTGAGAAGTAACCATTTAAACCGTCAACTAACATGAGAATGGGTGGGGGAGGCAGGAGGTAGGGCTGGGATGAGGGTGGCAGATCATCAATGTAACAGATGCATAAAATAACCACAAAACGGCCCCAAGAAGGCTGGATAGCCAGGCAGTAAGAACTAGGAATTCAGGTAAGAAATAGTAAAACACAGTTTACGGCGGTTGCTATATTTGAGTCCTACAAAGGTTTATCACCCCCCGGACTCTTGCTAACCCCTTTCTATCACCTCTGTACGGTATGATGTTACAGTCCAGGGGTAGCCTAATAGGCTTAAGGGACATGCCCAACCATGATATCACAAGGGATCGCACTGGACCGCGACTAAAAAATAACTGACGAACTGAACCCCAGACAGTCGGGGGTTTACTGACGGGGGTCCTCAGTTCATGCAACAGTGATAATTGACTACGATTATAACTTAATCATCATCCCAAATGCGACGATAGCTTTATTGTGCGATTCTCATCGCATTATAATACAAATTATAAGATATTTCCATCCTTCAAAGGATTCAGGATTCATGGCCAGCCTCATGCTGGAGTCTTTATCAACAAACTCAGGTTCAATTCTCAGTTTCTCAACAGCAACCCCCTATCTTAAAGTATAAAGAACATTGTAACATGCAACACATTTCATCTCCCATTACTCTTCTACCTGCAACCACCATATCACGGCACCTGCAAGTTCTACTATAACGAGAGGTACTCCTATCAGATGTACCATATAAACTGTGAGCTTGAAGACGTAGTCTTGCCATGCATTTAATATCATCCTTATTATTCAACAACTTAGTGTACGAGGAAATATAGTTGGTACTATCTGACATCATCCAAGTACCATAAGTAATAGAATTTCAATTTCAAATTCAAATTAGTGTAGGAGGAAATGTAGTTGGTACTATCTGTCATCAGCCAAGTAGCAAAAGTACTAGAAATTCAAAATCAAATTAGTATGCCGAGCCACAGGCGAGAGATTGAGGGAACCCTCCCAATTGCATGCATGTGTACATACTGGACAAAGGCTACCATGATGGGTTTATTTGGTTTCGCAGACCCTCTGCGCCTGAGCTTGGACTAATAAGTAATACATTTAATACCGTCTCCATGCTTATCACCAAGTTTCCTGGGATTCACTGTGCATAGAGATTGCCAGTCAATGTCTGTTACTTAAGAGACGCTTTTTCAATTTCTTCTAAGCCAATCTTGCTCACTGTAGTCTGGCCACCTTGAAGAATACCAGGGAATTGTTCTATACCTAACCCCCAGTCTCTGAAAGCATTTTAGTAATCCATGAGACCAACATTGTTTGTTGATATATCTGGTTGCCATGAGAACATTCTCCAGCAAGGCCTTTTCCACAAAAAACTGCGTCCTTATGGTCAACCATTTTATTTCAAAAGCCAATAAATTGTCTCAACCATTTCGGTCTTTTAGATGACACATTTCCATTAGGACCAAGTCGGTGGAGGTGTTATCTCTGACGTCATCTTTCATAAACTGATACTGAATAGTTGCACATTTTCATTCAAGACCATGAGTATTAATATTACCCAGACGGTCTAGAGCCCACACTTCACAACCATAGTTCGGGATAGGCTGAATTAGTGAGCCATACAGATAACTTATTAGACTGATTAAAATATTGGTATTTGCGAGATCCATCTTGTTGCATCATTTCCGAGAGCATGAGTGGTCCTGTTGGCGTCAACACATTGTCTTTCACCAGCATCGTGTGTGCCGCCACTCCTGCCATGTTTCCCCCTGAAGATAAATACCAAGTAAACAAACTCCTCCTCAATGGGAAGGTCTTGGCCTTTGAACTGCCATTTGCTGGTCACTCTTCCATTTAGTAGGTCGATTTTAAACACCACCACTTCAGATTTATATTTGTTAACCTCCATCTTGTAAACTTGGCAGAATTCTTCCAGGCACCTGGGCATTATCTGTAAGACTGATGGTGATTCACTCATAATAGCTAGATCATCGGCATACAAGATTACTCTGCAAAGGTTATTAGCAATTCGAATGCTTGAATCTGACACAATCAGCTGCTCAGAACAGCCAAAATATTTGGGTGAAGCATAGTGGCTGGGTCAGAGAGGTAAGTTAAGAAAAGCCGAAAAGAAGAGCTATGTTGCAGATGCAGCTGCCATCTAGCCCCTGCTGCTGTCCTTCCTATCATCCCTCAGGGAGCTGCCTAGAAGCTGTCAAGATAGGCCGAAAAGAAAAGCAATGTGGCAGGTGCAGCATCCATATGACCCCCTCTCTGTGGCAGGTGCAGCTTCTATCTGGCCCCCGCTGCTGCCCTTCCTATCATTCCTCAGGGAGATGACTAGAAGCTGTTCATATAGGCCGAAAAGGAAAGCTACGTGGCAGGTGCAGCTTCCATCTGGCCCCCGCTGCTATCCTTCCAATCATCTCTCATAGAGCTGCCCTGAGGCTGTTCAGTGAGGCCGAAAGGAAAGCTATGTGGCAGGTGCAGCTGCCATCTAGCCCCTGCTGCTGTCCTTCCCATCATCCCTCAGGGAGCTGCCTAGACGCTGTTCAGAAAGGCCGAAAAGGACAGCTATGTGGCAGGTGCAGCTTCCATGTGACCCCTGCTGGGTGGCAGGTGCAGCTTCCATCTGGCCCCCGCTGCTGCCCTTCCTATCATCCCTCAGGGAGATGCCTACAAGCAGTTCAGAAATGCTGGGAAGGAAAGCTACGTGGCAGGTGCAGCTTCCATCTGGCCCCTGCTGCTGTCCTTCCTATCATCCCTCAGGGAGCTGCCTAGAAGCTGTTCAGATAGGCCGAAAAGAAAATCAATGTGGCAGGTACAGCTTCCATCTGTCCACTTCTGTGTGGCAGGTGCAGCTTCCATCTGGCCCCTGCTGCTGTCCTTCCTATCATCCCTCAGGGAGCTGCCTAGAAGCTGTTCAGATAGGCCAAAAAGAAAAGCAATGTGGCAGGTACAGCTTCCATCTGTCCACTTCTGTGTGGCAGGTGCAGCTTCCATCTGGCCCCTGCTGCTGTCCTTCCTATCATCCCTCAGGGAGCTGCCTAGAAGTTGTTCAGATAGGCCGAAAAGAAAAGCAACGTGGCAGGTACAGCTTCCATCTGTCCACTTCTGTGTGGCAGGTGCAGCTTCCATCTGGCCCCTGCTGCTGTCCTTCCTATCATCCCTCAGGGAGCTGCTTAGAAGCTATTAAGATAAGCCAAAAAGGAAAGCTACGTGGCAGGTGCAGCTTCCAAATGACTCCCGCTGGGTGGCAGGTGCAGCTTTCATCTAGCCCCTGCTGCTGTCCTTCCTATCATCTCTAAGGGAGCTGCCTAAAAGCTGTTCAGAAAGGCCGGAAAGGAAAGCTATGTGGCAGGTGCAGCTTCCATCTGGCCCCCGCTGCTGTCCTTCTTATCAGTTCGTTTGAACTCTTGCCAAACCCTCCAGCTGCTCCTTCCAGCACGGACGAAAAAGAACACAACGATGCCAAGCCAAACACCTGGTAGGCCCCAGTTGTAGTAGCGGACGGCAGAGGTGAAGAGGAAGATGACAGCCAGACAAAATATTTGTGTCTTGGCCACGTACGCGCCGTCTCCCAGAGCAATTGCAATTCCATTTGCCTGTTTAGGGGATGGTTGCAAAAGAGATACGTGGACCATATATTTATTTTGCATTTAGGGATCAGCCCCCCCCCCCCCCCCCCCCCCCCCCCCCCCCCCACACACACACATCCTCCCCTCCCCTCCACCCCCCACCCACTCGCACCACACACACACCCCACCTCACACCCACATACCCCCCCCCACCCACACACACCGCCCCTGAGACGTGGATCAAATATGTACATTTAAGTGGCAATCCATGCCAGCAGCTTCGGTCTTTAGGAGTTTCAAAATCAGTGAAACATTGATCGGATTAGTACTTTCAGTGGTAATCCATTCCAGCAGCTTTTGTAATTTGAAATTTCAAAATTAGCGAGACATTTATCAAATACAGTGGTAATCCGTACAAGCATCTTCAGTCTTAAGGAGTTTTAAAATCACTGAGACGTCGATTCCCATGAAGACCATCGATATGAAAGCATAGCCACTGGCAGTTAATATGCGCATGGGGCGGGGGCGGAGGGTGGATGGGATATGTGGATGCGGATGTGTGTGGGAGGGCGGGGGTGGGGGTGGTGGGGTGGGGGTTCGAACTCACCGAGACGTCGATCCCTGTGAAGACCATGGATATGAAAGCATAGCCACTGGCAGTCAACATAAACAGGGGGCGGAGAATGGATGGGGTATGTGTGTGTGTGTGTGTGGGTGGGGGGAGATCGAACTCACCGAGACGTCGATCCCTGTGAAGACCATGGATATGAAAGCATAGCCACTGGCAGTCAACATAAACAGGGGGCGGGGGGCGGGGGCGGAGGGTGGATGGGGTATGCGGATGTGTGTGCATGTGTGTGTTTGTGTGTGTGTGTGGGTGTGGGTGGGGGGAGATCGAACTCACCGAGACGTCGATCCCCGTGATGACCATCGATATGAGGGCATAGCCACTGACAGTCAACATGAACAGGGGGCGGGGGGCGGGGGGCAGGGGCGGACGGTGGATGGGATAGGTGGATGTGGATGTGGATGTGTGTGTGTGCGTGCGTGTGTGTGTGAGGTGGGATGGGGGGGGGGGGGGATCGAACTCACCGAGACGTCGATCCCCGGGAAGACCATCGATATGAGGGCATAGCCACTAACAGTCAACATTAACAGGGGGCGGGGGCGAAGGGGGTATGGGGTATGTGTATGTGCGTGTGTGTGTGAGGGGGGGTGAACTCACCGAAACGTCGATCCCCGTGAAGACCATCGATATGAGGGCATAGCCACTGACAGTAAGCATGAGAGGCCACAGGGAAGCATCAAGAGTGAACCACTGGGGAACTAATCGGATGGCCAGGAACACCAGAGTTCCCCCGGTGGCACCAATCAGGGGACCTAGCCTCATTATGAACTTGGCAGTCTCCAACATCTGCCACCTCTTAGTTGCGGCAGGGAGGAACGTCAACGCAGATTGCTCAACTGGACCTGCAGTATAGCAGGTAAGGTACGGAGGGTCTGGCAATGTAAGGCCTGGTAATGGTGTGGTGCGGTGGGGGCGGTTTGTTGTGGAGTGGCATGGCATGGCGTGGCGATATCTGCCACCTCTTAGTTGCGGCTAGGAGGAACGTCAACGCAGATTGCTCAATTTGACCTGCAGTATAGTAGGAAGGGTCAGAAGGTCTGGCGATGTGGTCTGGTACTGGCGTGGTGTGGTGTGATGGGGTTGGTGCAATGAGGTGTGGCTTGGCGTTGCAACATCTGCCACCTTGATTTTGCGGCTGGAAGGAACGTCAACGCAGATTGCTCGACTGGACCTGCAGCAGGAAGGGTACGGAAGGTTTGGTGATGTGGCCTGGTAATGGCGTGGTGTGGTGTGATGGGGTTGGTACGATGAGGTGTGGCTTGGCGTTGCGACATCTGCCACCTAGATTTTGCGGCTGAAAGGAACGTCAACACAGATTGCTCGTCTGGACCTACAATGAGCAGGAATGGTTTGGCTGTTGGGTCTTCCTACAGTTGAATGCTAACAGATATGTATGTATGTTGTTCCATATGCTTTGATCAAGCGACCTGGCCTCATAATGAACATGGCAGTCTCCAACACCTGCGACCTATTATTTGCGGCTGGGAGGAACGACAACGCAGATTGCTCAACTGGACCTGATGCATAGCAGGAAGGGTATGGAAGGTCTTGCGATGTGGCCTGGTAATGGTGTGTTGTGTTGTGTTCTGTTGAGGTGTGGCGTGGCGTGGCAACATCTGCCACCTCATATTTGCGGCTGGGAGGAATGTTTACGCGGATTGCTCAACTGGACCTGCGGTATAGAGCATAAAGGGTCAGAAGGTCTGGCGAGGTGGCCTGGTAATGGTGTGGTGCGGTGTGGTGGGGCCGGTGTGTTGTGGTGTGGCATGGCGTGCGATATCTGCCACCTCGCCTTTACGGCTGGAAGGAACGTCAACGCAGATTGCTCAACTGGACCTGCAGCATAGCAGGAAAGGTACGGAAGGGCGGGCGATGTGGCCTGGTAATGGCGTGGTGTGGTGTGGTGTGGCGTAGGGTTGGTGCGTTGATGTGTGGCGTGGCAGCATCTGTCACCTCATGTTTGCGGCTGGAAGGAACGTCAACGCAGATTGCTCAACTGGACCTGCAGCATAGCAGGAAGGGTATGGAAGGGCGGGCGATGTGGCCTGGTAATGGCGTGGTGTGGTGTGGTGTGGCGTGGGGTTGGTGCGTTGATGTGTGGCGTGGCAGCATCTGTCACCTCTTGTTTGCGGCTGGGAGGAACGTCAACGCAGATTGCTCAACTGGACCTGCAGTATAGCAGGAAGGGTTCGGCTGTTGGGTCCTCCTATAGTTGAATGCTAACTGATATGTTTGTATGTTCCATATGCTCCAATCAAGCGACCTGGGCTCGTGAGGAACTTGCCAGTCTCCAACTTCTGCCACCTCCTCTTTGCGGCTGGGAGGAAGGTCAACGCAGATTGCTCAACACTACAGCATAGTGGTAAGGGTCAGAAGGTTTAACGATGTGGCCTGGTCATGGCGTGGTGTGGTGTGGTTTGGTGTTATGGGGTCGGTGCTCTGAGGTGTGGCTTAACGTGGCAACATCTGCCACCTCGTCTTTGCGGCTGGAAGGAACGTCACCGCATATTGCTAAACTGGACCTGCAGCATAGCAGGAAGGGTATGGCTGTTGTGTTGACAGGTTGTTTTCAACAACACGTCGCCACTGCGCCGCCCTTCCGCCGTTGCATGGTGACGCATGAACCCCCCAAGCTCCCCGGGATTTGCGCTCTACCATGCGATGGCTACGCAACAATCTTGAAATCAGGCTTTAGCTACTCAACCTGGCTAACGCAAATCTGAAATAAATAACACTGGCACTCCTACAGTAAAAGACTAAGATATAGCCTTGTTTCATTTTTGGGCTTTACATAGCAGCTTCCATCCAGCTCCATGAGCCAGTCACTGGGTCAAGCCCGAAGCTTTCAGCTGCATTGGAATGTCAGCAAGCAATGTCAGCAAGCAAGTATGCAGTAATAAATGGAAAGATGTATGATTCTACATTTCCCCCCCCCCCCCCCCCAAAAAAACGGGGGGCTGTGCCCCCCCCCCCGAGCTCTGGGGGCGGCGCTGCCCCCCGACCCCCCCTTCGGGCCGCCCTATCAGGACACTGTCCCTTGAGGAGGCCTAAACCCATGAAGCTACCAGGTAACCCACTTTCTGAACTGAAAACAAATATCTGACCTGGTACGATATAACAAGTCAAGAATAAAATAAAAAGGTCAAGAACAAAGAAAATCTCTGGGACCAAAACATCCCTGGCCTGGTATGTACTCGTCAAGAAGAAAGATATCCTCGCACTCCCTCACTCTTCCGTAAAATTATACCTGGTACGCACTTGTCAAGAAAGAAAAACACATATTAGACGCTTGGTGTGCTGCGAGCGCTACCCCCCCCCCCCCCCCCCCTCCCTCCCCCTTGCCCTATAGCACTTGCCCAACGTATACACCCTGGTTCGCACTTGTCAAGAAGGAAAACAAGCTTAGTAGACCGCTTGGTGTGCTGCGAGCGCTGCCCCCCCCCCCCCCCCCCCCCCCCCCCCCCCTATACACCCTGGTACGTACTTGTCAAGAATGAAGAAAATCTCCACACTGAGTAAACCGCTTGGTGGGCTGCGAGCGCTGTCAACGCCGCACACACCTACCCACCCACCCACCCACCCACCCACCCACCCTATAGCCCCCTCTCCCCCCCCCCCCACACACACACACCTCGCCCTATAGCACTCTGCCTCCCCCACACCCCCGCCACCACATCCGACCACTCTATATCCCACCACCACCACCCTTTACACCCTGGTACGTACTTGTCAAGAATGAAGAAAATCTCCACACTGAGTAGACCGCTTGGTGGGCTGCGAGCGCTGCCAACGCCACACACACCTCCCCCCCCCCCCCCCCCCCCACCCCCCCACCCTATAGCCCCCCCCCCCCCCCCCCCCCCACCTCGCCCTATAGCACTCTGCCTCCCCCACACCCCCGCCACCACATCCGACCACTCTATGTCCCACCACCACCACCCTTTACACCCTGGTACGTACTTGTCAAGAATGAAGAAAATCTCCACACTGAGTAAACCGCTTGGTGGGCTGCGAGCGCTGTCAACGCCGCACACACCTCCCCCCCCCACCCACCCACCCACCCCCCACCTCGCCCTATAGCACTCTGCCTCCCCCACACCCCCGCCACCACATCCGACCACTCTATATCCCCCCACCACCACCCTTTACACCCTGGTACGTACTTGTCAAGAAGGAAGAAAATCCCCACACTGAGTAGACCGCTTGGTGGGCTGCGAGCGCTGCCCCCCCTTCCCCTCCCCACCCCACCCCACCCCACCCCCACCCCCCACCCTATACACCCTCGTACGTACTTGTCAAGAAGGAAGAAAATCCCCACACTGAGTAGACCGCTTGGTGGGCTGCGAGCGCCACTACAGATAGAGTGGAGGCTGCAGTGGTTTGGATCAGCATGTAACACGTATTCTTGGATAAGTAGGTCACGGACAGCGGAGCCTGCACAGGGGATGTACAAGTCATTGTCAGTTGGCAATTGTATGGTAATTACATTGTAATTGTATGGTAATTCTATGGGAATTACATGACAATTATTGGACAGGTAGGTCACGGACAGCGGAGCCTGCACAGGGGATGTACAAGTCATTGTCAATTGGCAATTGTATGGTAATTACATTGTAATTGTATGGTAATTCTATGGGAATTACATGACAATTATTGGACAGGTAGGTCACGGACAGCGGAGCCTGCACAGGGGATGTACAAGTCATTGTCAATTGGCAATTGTATGGTAATTCTATGGGAATTACATGACAATTATTGGACAGGTAGGTCACGGACAGCGGAGCCTGCACAGGGGATGTACAAGTCATTGTCAATTGGCAATTGTATGGTAATTACATTGTAATTGTATGGTAATTCTATGGGAATTACATGACAATTATTGGACAGGTAGGTCACGGACAGCGGAGCCTGCACAGGGGATGTACAAGTCATTGTCAATTGGCAATTGTATGGTAATTACATTGTAATTGTATGGTAATTCTATGGGAATTACATGACAATTATCGGACAGGTAGGTCACGGACAGCGGAGCCTGCACAGGGGATGTACAAGTCATTGTCAATTGGCAATTGTATGGTAATTACATTGTAATTGTATGGTAATTCTATGGGAATTACAAGACAATTATTGGACAGGTAGGTCACGGACAGCGGAGCCTGCACAGGGGATGTACAAGTCATTGTCAATTGGCAATTGTATGGTAATTACATTGTAATTGTATGGTAATTATATGGGAATTGTATGGTAATTACATTGTAATTGTATGGTAATTATATGGGAATTGTATGGTTATTACACTTACACAGTAATTATATGGTTATTACACGGTAATTATTGGACATGTAGGTCGCAGACTACGGAGCCTGCACAAAGGATGTATAAGTCATTGTCAATTGGCCATAGTATGGTAATTACATGGTAATTACATGACAATTCTTGGACAGGTAGGTAGCACAGCTGAGCTTGCACAGGAGGTGTAGACAAAATAGAAATTGTTACGCCTTGCCTCGGGGCATGCATTTGAAACAACCTTCCTGTTCGCTTGCGCTGGAGAATGGTAACTAAGGTTTTTGCTTTTGCTGACCGCTACAGCTCCTGAGCTCAGACTACCGCGCAACAGAATCAGACAGCAGAGTCTGCACAGGGGATGTAGATAAATATATAAATAAATAAATGAATAAATAAATAAATAAATAAATAAATAAATAAATACATAAATACATAAATAAATAAATAGACCGCCTTATTACAAGGCGTGAGGTTGAGGGGGTCAGCCCGTTTGCTTGCGCTGGGGCCAACCACCAGGGGATGTAGAAGTCATTGTCAGTTTGTTTTTGCGACTCGTCGCAAATTGATCAACTCGATGCTACCCCAGTGCAACGGGATGCCCCTCAACCCCCCCGGGGCTCCACTCTTCGCGCTCCGCCCTATACCGTGCTACACCACAATCCTGAATCAGGATTATTTCGCAATTTTTGCTATACAACTGGATCTACAGAAAGCTGAAAGCAAACAGTGGTCACTGTTAAGTTAAAATATAGCGTTATTATTGGTGGTTGGCCCCAGTGCAAGCTAATGGGCTGGCCCCCTGAACCTCACGCCTTGTAATAAGGCGCAATATTTTTTCATTTATTTTATAGTGGTCATTCTTGACTGCCCGTCTGCCCTGCGCCAGCTCAAAGCTTAAGGGACCAGCCAGTAGTATCTTCCCTACATAAGTAGGGTTTAATAAGCTATACTATTTTTCCTTTCTGAAATATTGGTAGCCTGATATAGGTACAACTTTATGGTTAGGCGTGTACCAGGCAGTGAAGTCTACAAAGAGCATGTTGTAGTCGTTGTTTACTGCCCTGTGGCAGCTCAAAGCTCAAGGGGCAAGCTAATAGGATCTCCCCACCTAAAGCTCCAAAAGCTCAAGGTAGGTACCAGGCAGTGAAGTCTACACAGAGGACGCAGTAGACTTTGTTTACAGCCCTCTCCTTACAATATACCCCAGTGTTCCCTGCTCTCCCCAAATATCCCACCCCCCCCCCCCCCCCCCCCCCCCCCCCCCCCCCCCGCCAACTTCCCTCCCCCCTTCCACCAATCTCGCCCCCACTACCCCTCTCTCTATGCCTCTCCACCCCTCTCCCCACCCCACTGCCCCTCTCTCTATGCCCCTCCCACCCTCTCCCCACTCCACTGCCCCTCTCGCTATGCCTCTCCAACCCTCTTCCCAACCCACTGCCCCTCTCTCTATGCCTCTCCACCCCTCTCCCCACCCCACTGCCCCTCTCTCTATGCCCCTCCCACCCTCTCCCCACTCCACTGCCCCTCTCGCTATGCCTCTCCAACCCTCTTCCCAACCCACTGCCCCTCTCTCTATGCCTCTCCACCCCTCTCCCCACCCTACTAACCCTCTCTCTATGCCTCTCCACCCCTCTCCCCACTCCACTTACCCTCTCTCTATGCCTCTACACCCCTCTCCCCACTCCACTAACCCTCTCTCTATGCCTCTCCAGAATGTAGTGGGGAAGTTAGCCGCCCCTTAATTAAATCCTAAACCCATCTAGACCCTAAACCCTAAACTTTTTAATCAAAACCTAAACCGCTGAGCCCAAAACCCGTAAACTGAAATGGCGTATTACATATTGAGGGGCGGCTAACCAAGGGAACAATCCCCGTTCAACTAATGGCTCAGTGGCAGAGCTCCTTGAACGATAAAGGTGCCGGATTGGAATCCACACGGGTGCGCCTTAGTGTCCGGAATCCCTGTCAACCGCCATGGTAGCTTTGTCCAGGTAAAGTAGCAGCCCGTTCCCTACCGCCGCAAGACTAGGCTCCCTTAATACCACGCCCCACCAGGCGTTATCATTACTTTTCCCTAGGGCACATGCAATGAGTCGCACATAGAACCCACCACTGTCTTGATGAACGACTGGATGTCCTCATTAGTGGGTATACGAATACGTGGCTTGATCTGCAAGGGAAGGCAGGGTATGAGGTCTGGAGGGCAAGGGCAGTGAAATGTACCATAGCACATGCATAGTAGTTTGTAGCATGCAGAGGGGAGATGATATGTGCACTGTATAGCAGAGGGTATGGACAGTGAAATCAACAATGGCACATGCACGGAAGTCGTAGCATTCGGCCCAACCCTAAACCCTGACTCAACATAGTAGTCATAGCATGCAGAGGGTAGATGATATGTGCAGTGTATAAAAGGGAAGGCAGAGGGCATGGACAATGTAAGCTACAATGGCACATGTATAGTAGTTGTAGCATGTGGCCCAGACCCAAACCCTAGAGCAGCATAGTAGTCGTAGCATGTGGTAGAGGGGGGAAATGACACATGCAGCACTGCAGTGTGTAAAAGAGAAGACAGAGGGGGCAATATAGCTGTAATGGTACATGCATAGAAGTTGTAGCACGCAGCAGAGGGGGGAAATGACATGAGCAATGCATATAAGGGAAGGTAGAGGGCGTGGGCAGTGTAAGCTGTAATGGCACATGTATAGAAGTTGTAGCATGCGGCGGAGGGGGGAGATGACATGTGCACCGCATAAAAGAGAAGAAATAGGGCGTGGGCAGTGTAAGCTGTAATGGCACATGCATAGAAGTGGTAGAATGCGGCAGAGGGGAGGTGACATGTGCAGTGTACACAAGGGAAATTAGAGGGCATGGGCGGTGCACAGTTCTATGGCACATGCATAATAGAAGCGGAGATGATGGGAGAGGAGGTGTGGGTATGTCTCTGTGTGTGCGTGTCTGTGTGTGGGGGGTGGGGGGGTGGGTAGGTGGGTAGGTGGGTAGGAGGATACGGGGGGTTGAGGGGTAGGAGGGTAAGGGGGAAGGGAGATGAAATGTGCTGGGTGTGGGGGTGCCTAAAAGCCGCAGCTCGTAGCCGAACAGAATAGCCATGCCCTTGACCCCCACCTGTCTGAAATAAGTAGTTCTGATGCTATGAGTTCTGATGCTATGAGTTCTGATGCTATGAGTTCTGATGCTATGAGTTCTGAAAAAGTATATCTGAGGCTACGATGATGTTGGCTATCGTTGTGGAGCAGGCAGCACCCATAAGTCCCCATCCCCAAGCTCCTACTGTGACATAGTGTCGGTGGCTGGCTCAGGGAGATGCTTAGTAGCTTCTGCCCGTAGCCGAACAGAAAAGCTATGCCCTTGGCTCTCACCTTTCCAAATACTTCTGAGGCTATGAGGATCATCACTGCTGCAAGGATGTTGGCTAAAGTTGTGGAGTAGGCAGCGCCCATGAGTCCCCATCCCCAAGCTCCTACAGTGACAAAATGTCCGGCGATTGCTATCAATGTTGTTGATGTGATGATGATGCCAGGGATGAGAGGCTTCTGTTGTGCCAGTAGCGCTGCTTGAGTGACCATCAAGACCAGCACAGCAGGCTGACCGTAAGCGCGGAACCTGCATAGAGCGTTGCACGTTGCGTGTCAAACACTGTTTTTCTTTTGGGCTCCGAGCAGCAGCTTCTAGGCAGTTCCCCTGGCTGGATAATCAGCCAAACATAAAGCAACCTAGTGCACCTTGAAGCTGACGTAATCGGCTTTCTAGCGATGCTTAATTTTTTAGACTTAGCCCAGTGACTGGCTCAGGGAGCTACCTAGAAGCTGCAGCTAGTAGCCGAAAATAAAAACAGTGGGTCCAAGGGTTGGACAGTGAGCATAGCGAGCAACTGACCATCAAGACCAGCACAGCAGGCTGGCCGTAAGCGCGGAACCTGCATCGAGCATTGCAGTGTTTTTCTTTTCAGCTACAAGCAGCAGCTTCTAGGCAGCTCCCCTGACTGACTACTCAGCAAAACCTGCACAACCTTGAGCTCCTTGCTTTAGCTTTAGCGGAGAAAGGGCCTTAATTACAGCTAAAGCTATTTAACGTATGCACCCTGGTATGTGCAAAGCAAGCTGGCATAATCAGCTGTTCAGAACAGCTGAAATAGTTTGGTGTAGCCCAGTGGCCGGCTCAGGAAGCTGCAAAGAAGCTGCTATGAAAAGCCGAAAAGAAAACCCCTGGAGGATTGTATGTTAAGTGTCAAAGGGTTGAACAGTGAGCACAGTGAGCAAGCAGTGCGAGTGCAACCTAGGATCAAGCCAAGCCACCTGTATGTTGAATGTCAAAGGGTTGAACAGTGAGCACAGTGAGCATGCAGTGCGAGTGCAACCTAGGATCAAGCCAAGCCACCTGTATGTTGAGTATCAAAGGGTTGAACAGTGAGCACAGTGAGCAAGTGCTCATTCAGACAAGCACAGCAGGCTGAGCGTAAGCGTGCAACCTGCACAGAGCCTTGTAAATTGCTTTGCAGCCAGTTGCAAAACATATGTATTGATGATTTTTGAACATTTGTTTTTTCTTGTTTGTGTCGCTATCGCAGGCTAAGCAAAGACTTTGAAAGACCAAAGCATAGACACGCACAGTGTCTTTTTTCGTAAGTCTTGAGGCCATTTTGGTAGCCACAAGTGGCGACCCAAGGCTCATTCTGGGACGGTGCAGTAGCACCGTCTGTAGAGCGCGAAGCGCCCCTTCTTTAAGGGGGGTCCAGGGGGCGTAGCCCCCCACAATGTTTTCTTGGGGGGGGGGGGGGGGGGGGGGCTTAGAAAACACAGGGGAGGGGGGGGGGGGGCTCGTCACAAGCATGGGCATACGTGGTGTGTCAAAGATTTGAACAGTGAGCACGGTGAGCAAGCAATGCAAGTGCCACGCAACATCATAACAGGTTGAGCCTTCCCCACTAGATATTAGTTGGACAGCCAGGTTGACTATGACTGATTCCTTCTCTAACCCCCTCACCCTTCGACCCTTCCAACCCTCTCACCCTCTCAACATCTAACCCCCTCACCCTCCCATCCTCCCACCCTCTACCCCTGCATCCCTCCCACCCTCTAACCCACTCACCCTCCAATCATCTCACCCTCTAGCCCCCTCAACCTTTCATTCTCCAACCCTAGAGATAGATTCCTAGTGTAACAGGCATAACCTGTGGCATGGCTTTTCTTTTCCACTACAAGCAGCAGCTTTTAGGCAGCTCCCCTGACTTCCTATTCAGATTAAACTAATACAACCTGTTGCACTTTGAAGCTTTCACAATCAGCCGTCCAGAAGAGCTGATATATTTGGGTGTGGCAGTTTTTGAAGTACAGAATCAGCCGTCCCAAAGAAGTACATGATAAGAGCTTTTCTTTTCAACTCCAGAAGAAGTACACAATCAGCCGTCCAGAAGTGCTTAAATATTGGGGTACTACAAGAAATACTACAAACAACCTTCATCAACACTCTTCAACACTTTGTGGTGATTTGACCCAAGATGTCGATCTTAGCAGGCTCAGGCCGCTTAGACAAGGACCTGATGATTGGTCAGATACAGAGCTGGTTCCCTACCCACCAGGGTAATTCAAAGCGCGCGCTTTTGCGCTTTTGAGCGCTGACTTTTTGACCCCCTCTGCGCTTTAAGCACAGTTTTTTGCAACCCCTTGTGAGCGCTGCAAGCAATTTTTGCGCTTTTTGCACTACAAAGCGCAGTTTTTTGTTTTCAAGTGCGCTAAAGCGCTGGCCAATTCGGCCATTTGAGGTACCCTGCTACCCATCCACCCTTTAATTAAAACCCACCCACTCTTTAATCCGCTCACAGTCTGCGTTGCATGCTCCTCTCAGGAAACCTTTCTCGGATTCAGATGCCTTGCAAAACAAACATGACAGGTTGACCATACAACTCTACCAATGAACCTATCGGGCATCTGTAACAGATGACCAATACAGATGATTGATAGGTGCACTGGTACAGTAGTATGGTCAACCTGTTCAAATACCCTACACTGGCCTCCCCCTAACAAAACGATCCTTCTCCCCCCCCCCCCCCCCTCCCCCTCCCCCACCCCCATCCCAAGCACACCCACTCCCCCACATACAACTAAACACAATTTTCACCCCCAAAGCCTCATCCCCACCCCATCTACCCCACCCCACTCCACAGCAGGTGAATGGATTTACTATGCGATACATTGAATACAATCCTGCGTAAATAAAATTGTCTGGTCCTTCTGGTGGTTTGCCGCAGTGAAAGCAAACGGGCTGGCCCTCTCAACCTCACGCCTCGTAACAAGGCGTACTATTTATTCATTTATTGTCTGGTCCTTGCCTGAATTAAACAGACACCCACACACACTACATGCTTGACATAGGCCCCCACAACAACACCACAAAGTTTTTTCCTTTTCAGAAAGGGGGACTTCTAGTAGCTTTCAGGGATTTGGTACTTTCCAAGAAAGTCCAGGTTTTAATTGGGGTAGGGCAGCCTGAAGGGCAGCCCCAGAGCATTCGGGGTTTGGGTGTCAGGGTAGCAGAAGTTTTAGGCAAAACGGGGTCCCAGGTAGTGATCGCTGTAGGTAGCGGGGGAAAAGAGCCATGCAATGCCACCCTAGTGTGCCTGGAAGTTGACTTAAAGGGCATTTGAATGCAGCTGAAAGCGTTGGGGTTGGCCCAGTGGCTAACTAATGAAGCTGACTGGAAGCTACCATGCGTAGCCCCCCCAAAAGAAACACTGGCCACCCTGAACATGCTTGCCTGAGGAACTCTGCCGATGCTTTGATCACTGCCGCGTCCTTGACACCTGTAAGGGCGATGATATTCTCAGGTATGCACCAAGCCACAGCAGCTGCTACCACTCCCCATACTAGCGCCACGAATATGGCACATGACACCACCCTCTGTGCAGCAGGCAGGTCGTTATCACGCAGGGCCCCTGCTGTCAACGCCAGGGTGGCAACTTGCAGGCTGTAGAACACGTATTGCATGAAGCTCACAACGATGGAAGCAGGCCCCAGGGCTGCTAGCTCCACGGTGGTGCCATACGTGCCAACTGCAAGTGATGAATGAATAATATTGTGGAGGATAGTTAAATAATATGCACAAAAATAAATCATAATTGTAGCACGAATAAATCAGGGCCTCTGTTGGTAAAACGCTTGTTTCAATTCATCAGTGTTTTTTTCGTTTTAGCCCCACCTGGTGTCATGGTTGAGCAAGTCCCTTAAGCCTATGTGGCCTACCCCTGGGATGTGAGAACATACAAACATACAAATAAATAAATAAATAAATAAATAAATAAATAGTACGCATTATTACGAGGCATGAGGTTGAGGGGGACAGCCTGGTTAATTCTTCTTCTTCTCCTTCTTCTTCACAGCCTGCTTGAGCCTCAAATTGAGTCTCAAAACGTTGTTGGTGTGATTAATAAGGTTTGCTTCGCGATATGCAATTAATGTTATTATTGCCTTAGCAAGCTATAGCAGGTTGAAGTCCATTGATACAGTTTTCCACGCATAGCAGCTTCTATATACCTCCCCTAGTTGAATTGCCAGCCAAGCCAGGTGCAATCTAGTGCACCTTGCAGCTGCCATAATCAGCTGTCCAGCGCTGTTGAAAATATTTAGGCCTAGGAGCAGCAGCTGGAGGATTAAGCCCAAAAGAAAAACAATGTATTGAACTTACCAAACATACTGGTGATAAGGCCTAAAAGTGGCTCAGATAAGACTACCACAGAGACCGGAAGCAAGAAGGGGAAAACTTTCGCCCTCAGTTCTTTGTTGAACAGCGCCACCTCTTCTGCTGATGGGGGAGGGCCAGGGCCATCCTCAGCTGCTACTCTGCATACATGCTGCTGTTGTGGCCGATGGTATCTGCTGCATGCTGTGCCTCCCACGAAACCTTGTGGCTGGGTGGGTGATGAGTGCGTGAGCTTGTTAGGGCTGCGGTGACGCGCATGGCTAAGACATGGTCGGGCTAACTGGCCTAGGCAACGATCTGTGGGCGCCACTACACCCACGACCGGCCATTTGGTGGAAAGCATCAGCGGATATCGGATGTCAGACTGTAGACTTCAGATATTAGCTACCTCGACTACCGGATGAACAATGCTAAGGCAGTGGAGCATCGACAAGGGATTGTTATCCGTTATGTTTTGTGGACGGCACGGGCAGTGCATGAGGGAGCCATTTGCCAGCGTGGATAGCCCTAGAGACTTGATCTGAGCAAACGGGAATTGGCGTGGTTTGGATTTCTCGAAGGGAAGAATGAAACGGATTACGTTATCATAATCAGTGTCCAGGGTAATAAAACGGCTAATTCAGATTATTGCGAGTATGCTGTTTTTTTTTCTTCTATACGATGGCGATGGACGATGGCGATGGACGGTCAGATAATCCGCCTGGGGATTTGTCACATTTAGGCAATGGTAGCTTTGTTTTCCGATATGTTTTGTGAACGGGCAGTGCATGGGGGAGCAATCCACCAGCGCCAGCGTGGATAGCCCTATAGCAAACGTGGTTTGGATGCTTTCCACCAGTGCGCGGAGAGTAGAAAGGTGTAACAAAGTGTAATGAATCGTATTTTGTCGTATTTTGTCGTATTTTGATTCGGCTGGAATTCTAGGGGGGGGCAAGGTCCATACTGTGGACGTTGGGGGGGGGGGTAAACGACGTACGACAGTTTTACTAATCGGAGTCAGGTTCACACTTCAGCGTAGGGCGATTCGCGGCTGGAATTCTAGAGGGGGCAAGGTAGTTACTAAATACCTTGGGGGGGGGTAAACGTTGTACTGGGCCTGCCACCGACTACTATTTTTTCTTATCCATTCGCCTGAAGGGCTCATACGCAAAGCGTGTGTCGCGTCAGCTCCCGAATCTTAGGCGAATTGTTGGTACTGCATGATCATTTGAGAGAATATCGACAGAACGCCCACAAAAACAAATAGCCCGGGCCATCGCTAGACAGTCGCGGAATTGACCTACCCTTCTTTTGCATTTTTCGGAATTTTCTATATACTCGGGAAAGATGCCGTCGTGCCGCTAGTGCCATACTTACTCCTCTACTTGCCTCATGCATCCGTGGAGTCCTGTGGAAGACGAAGTAAGGGGACCACTAGTTTTTGCCTTCTTGAGATCTCTCGAGATACCTCCACAAGATTTTTCGTGGAACTATTGTCGTTAACGAATTGGGCTCCCGCGTAGGGACAATTTTGAAGTTCATTATCAGACTGCCAGATTGGTAGTATAATCTATATTTTGTGTGGAGCAGGGTGCGAAACGCTATAGAAAGTCCGGCAGGGTCTGAGTTCTGGAATCGTTATGTACTTATGTGGTAGCGGCTAGGGTGTGACCCTGCAAGCGGTCGATCCCGCCACTCCAGGTCCCGTGAAATTCTGGGACCCCTTTCAACCTTTTCCAGGTATTTATAGCTTTTTACTGAGTGAGCCGTTCCAATTCGGACATCGACAGAAAGAAGCGTATCGGTGAGGCGTGCCCATCGGCACTGTAGCGGTCGTCATGCATTCTATATAGGGGGGTCGCGATTATGTGTAACGAGGCTGGGCGAGGGGTACTGCTCGAGGGGTTCACAACGACTCTCAGAAGGCAAGGGTTGCCGACTTGCCATCCAAAGATGCTGTCTCTGAAGATATGCAATATGCTCAGTGAACCATCTCGTCATGATCTTCATGATTTTCAGCACTCCGAGACCCCCAACTTGACTGGCTGGCTGTGGGCTGGCTAAAGGAAGCTGACATGTTATGTTTTCTCTGGTTCCATTTAATATTACGAGGCTTTACTTATACACTGTACATGAGAAGATAAACAGCTGTCAGACGAGCTAACTTACACTTAATTCCATGGGGTAGGGATCCCCCCCCTCCCCCTTTCCCTCCATAAATATTCAACTTCGTTGGCCCCATCAGTTGTTATGCTCCCGTGTCTAATATATATCAGCCAACTCATGGTGATGCGGAACCTCAGTTTTCCTTGGCTGAGTCTGCCGTTCTTGTTTCCACGTGTGTATTATTATCTTATGTCTGGACGCAGTGCGGGAGTGTATGCCGAAGTAGATGTGTGAAGTAAACGCAGAGCGGAAGTGACTTCAACATGCCCGGCACTCGTCATTTAATCACCCTCTCCATCAGTTTCATCCATCGATCCTTCGTCGACAGGGTCGCTGATTTTTCGGAAATACTTATAACTTGTAAACGAAATGGCCAGAAGTCCAGTTCTGTATCTGCGTCATCCCAATCGCTCCCTGTTTTTTCCGTTGATCGTACATTTTATGCAATGGCATTCAACCAGGTGAGGGAGGGATCATATCTCGCCCCAGGCCGCCGCAGGCAGCATTCGAAGAGGGGATCACTGATAATAACCGCAAGCACCAGTGTAATATCATAACAAGGAATTCAGGAGCCAGTGTGGGGATTGGGGACCCAAATAGTAGCGATGACAGAATGAGAGAAGAGGGACTGGATGGTCGCAGAAGGGCTTGGCGAGGACTGGGGTTTTAGTGATTTTTGACCCATGCACAGTGACGCCAAGCCTATAACTTGGCGAAGAAACTGACGATTAGTGACTACTCTCAAACATTTCTGCACTTCCTTAAACAGGTATTCGGGCCGTGGCAACCCAATAACACAGAAAACGAAGTGATTCCAGGAAAGGAAATGCAGAAAGAATGAAAGGTCTGGCTGGACTAAATTGGCCTGTCCAACCTGGGGCCAACTCGGGGGGCGCTGGACTTCTTACGATTTGACGACGTACCCTTGTTAAACATTGCCGAGGATTAAAAATGCCGTATCGAACTTGCATGGTGATGGCTTTTCTTCTACTTTAGCTCTTTGATCGATGTCTGCAGCCATGGATGTCGACGAGGGCCGAGTCTCAGTGCCTTACTCTCCTGTCAACCAAAAATTGAATCCCGGCAGTATGGATGCAGATCCGCCCCGCGCGCCCAATTCATCAGCAAACGCTCTTGCAACAAGCTACTGTACAGCGCCCACGAATCCCTCTGACATCAGTTCCAGGCCCCAATTCGACCTCTCGACCTCCCCAATGCCAGTGCATGAAGACATGCATGAAGACATGCCAGCTTCACATTTAACTAGAACCACAAATCAGGAGCCATCAGGGACCAAGGATGGTCTCGAAGGGGGTATCAAGGACAAGGACCACGATAGCTCACCTGCAGAGCCCCCCCGAGATGGAGAAACTGTGAAGCGATCACGGTCACCTACTCCTGAGGAGAAGCATGAAAAACCTAGAATCAAACTCCCCAAGCCATGGTCAGCAGATGATGTCAACCCTGTTATCATCGGCGCTGCTCCGGATGCTTCCATGTGGTTAAAGGATGGTGCATTGCCTAAACAAGCGCCCTTGGATCTCCGGACACTCTCCAGGTAAGGGGTACGGAGTTCCTGCTGCAATCTATCACCATGCTTGGTGTTTTGGCATGAGAGACTAAGCAGGCTGCCACTGCCAGCAAACCATATCCGATTTTGTCCTTGTATGGCCATTTGTCTCCTTACTCCTGTTCTTATGTACTAACGCAGGGCCCAGGTGTTGGAAGTGGTTGCGAAGCGAAACACAGCAGCAAATATCGATCGTCCCGTGCACTTTGTGCTGGCTGGTGTTGTTGAGAATGCTAAGTTGATACGCCCAGAACTGGAGGTGTACCCCTTCAGCTTAGGGGGAAATCCAAGGTACCGTTTATCTCCTGCATATTGGAGAGTTTGAATAACTTGTTTAACTCATTTTGAATGTGTACTTTGCATATGCAGCTGACTCTATTTATGTGCATGTTTAGTCTGTGTAAGAGCTAAAGAACATGCATGCATGCAGAACAATTCTGGAGTATTCAGTCAGGCAAAGAGGGCTGTGTAAGAGGTAATGAACACATATGCATGCAGTACAATTCTGGAGTATTCAGTCAGGCAAAGGGGGCTGTGTGAGAGCTAAAGAACACATCTGCACGCAGTACAATTCTGGAGTATTCTGTCAGGCAAAGAGGGCCGTATGAGAGCTAAAGAACACATCTGCATGCAGTACAATTTTAGTGTATTCAGTCAGGCAAAGACGTCTGTGCAAGAGCTAAAGAACACATCTGCATGCAGTACAATTTTAGTGTATAGTCAGGCAAGTTGTGCAAGAGCTAAAGAACACATCTGCATGCAGTACAATTCTAGTGTATTCAGTCAGGCAAAGACGTCTGTGCAAGAGCTAAAGAACACATCTGCATGCAGTACAATTCTTGTGTATTCAGTCAGGCAAAGACGTCTGTGCAAGAGCTAAAGAACACATCTGCATGCAGTACAATTCTTGTGTATTCAGTCAGGCAAAGACGTCTGTGCAAGAGCTAAAGAACACATCTGCATGCAGTACAATTCTTGTGTATTCAGTCAGGCAAAGACGTCTGTGCAAGAGCTAAAGAACACATCTGCATGCAGTACAATTCTTGTGTAGTCAGTCAGGCAAAAAGGTCTGTGTTTACAAGAGCTAAAGAAGATACATGCATGCAGTACAATTCTGGAGTATTCAGTCAGGCAAAGAATCACATACTTACATTGCAAGGAAGATAATTGTGCTCTTTACCACCATCCACGCTTGTTTCCTTCCGTGAGCCCTAGCATGTCCAAATATCAGTTTTTCCCTACCGACGTATCATCACTGCGTCATCATTCTGTCGTTGCATGGCGACGCATGAACCCCCTGAACCCCCCGGGCTCCGCGCTCCACCATGATAGCTACGCGATAATCCTGAGATTAGGCTTGAGTAGCCCAAGTAGCTACCCAACCTGGCCTACATAAATCTGAAGTACAAATCACTGTCATATATACTAACCGCATCGATGGTGTTCCTATTCTTCCCAGACACACGGAAGTGACAAATGCATGGAAGAGGGTGGGCAAAGTTTTTGGACGCCACATGGTCACAAGGCATGATGAGAATGGCGGTGCGCCCGGGAAGATGAAGAAAGAGAAGCTTGGCAAGGTAGGATTGTTGACTGGGTGGACGGATTGGTTGGTTGTTGGTTGTCCATGAGGATGTATAAGTAAAACGCTTAGCAAGGTAGGATTGTTGACCGTGTGGATGGTTTGTTTGGTTGGTTGTTAGGTTGGTTGGTTGGTTGGTCCCTGTCCATGTGGATGGATAATCAAAGGCTTGGCAAGGTAGGATTGTGGACTGTGTGGATGGTTTGTAAGTTTGTTTGTTTGTTGGTTGTCCATGCAGATGGATAAGTAAAAGCTTGGCAAGGTAAGATTGTCGACTGGGTGGACGGCATGCTTGTTTGGATATTTGTTTGTTTGTTTGTTGGTTGTCCATGGTGGTTGGTTGTTTGTTGTCCATGTTGGTTGTTGGTTGTCCATGAATAAGTAAAAGCTTGGCAATGTAGGAGTATTGACTGGGTGGATGGTGTGTTCAATTGTTGTTTGCTTGTTTAGCTGGCTGCGGGTTGGATTCTTTATAGTTGGATCGTTGTCTGTTGTATTCTTTCTAGTCGGATCGTTGTCGGTTGGATTTTTTATAGTTGGATCGTTGCGGGTTGGATTCTTTTTAGTTGGATCATTGCGGGTTGGATTCTTTTTAGTTGGATTTTTTATAGTTGGATCGTTGCGGGTTGGATTCTTTTTAGTTGGATCATTGCGGGTTGGATTCTTTTTTGTTGGATTGTTGCGGGTTGGATTCTTTATAGTTGGATCGT
>JACBWV010000364.1:16020142-16224870 GCA_013435795.1 Chlamydomonas sp. ICE-L
GCTTTTCATATTAATTGACCGGCATGTGTGTACCAGCTTACAGCCCCAAAAATTCATTCATTCATTATTTGGCTTGATTCTCCCGGCTACAGGATTGGATGAAATCAGGGGTATTGTGCATTATTTTACGCCTTGCCACGGGGCATGAAGTTGAAGGAACCTTACCGTTCGCTTGCCCTGGGGAAGGAAACTGTGGGTTTTGCTTTTGCTTTACATGTCTTCTCTTCTTTGGCAAGTAAAGCATTTTTTTGAATGGAGCCCTCCCTTCTGGAGGGCGTGAGCCCCCAGGGTCACCCATTGTCCGTTTGTGTGTTTGTTAGTTAGTTTGTTTGTTTGTTAGATTGTTTGTTTATGTGTTTGTTTGTGTGTTTGTTTGTGCAACCGACGTGCGGCCGAGACGAAGCTTGACACACAGGCAACTGTCTCTGTACGTAGCATGGTGCTCCCAGTAGCCTTCGGATTGCTTCTAGCAGCTTTTGGTGGGTCAAAAAGCAAGACCTACAGGTTCTAACTTTATACCCCCAAAAATCCGAGGCACGTAATGTAGCACTTGTGCTACAAGTAGCAATGGGTACGGAACAATCCTGATTTCATGATTGTTGCGTAGCCATTGCAAGGCAGAGCGCGAAGCTCGGAGGCCTGAGTCCTCCGGGCCATTGAAGCCATGAACCCCCTGAGGGGGTTCATGGCTTCAATGATTACATCAGACCTCCCCATGTTATTGTGTCTCTGCTGTTTGGGCAAGTTTTGTGGTTTTGTTTGTTCGCTGCTTTGGCACGTTTTGTGGCATTTCCCCCCAGAAATGGGCCTTGCATTGCGACGTTTGCGACGCCAGTGACGTACTTTGAGCCCTACAAGTTTTTTGTGTCTTTGCTGTTTGGTGCTTGCCCACAGTCTAGTTTTCTTTTCAGCTACGAGCATTAGCTTCTATGCAGCACCTATTGACTGGCTATTCAGCTAAACCTGGCGCAACCTCGAGCACCTTGAAGCTGGCATAAAGAGCTGTCCAGAACTGCCAAATTAGTTCGGTGTAGCCGAGTGGCCAGCTCAGGGAGCTGCCAAGAAGCTGCTATGAAAAGCTGAAAAGAAAAACCCTGGTGCCCAAGGTCCTGTTTTCTTCCAGCTTTGTGTAGGTCCTGTTGTGCAACAAAAGTTGCAACGCAAGCCTGTTAAAAAGAAAGCAATGATAACGCCTGGTGGGGTGTGGTATTAAGGGAGTCCCGTCTTACGGCGGTAGGGAACGGGCTGCTACTTTACCTGGAAAAAGCTACCATGGCGGTTGACAGCGACCGCTAACACTAAATCGCACCGGTGGGGATTCGAACCCGGCAACTTCTTGGTTCTTTCTAGGAGCTCAGCCATTGAGCCATTCATCGGAACGGGGATTAAGCCTGTTTTTAGGATTGTAGCATAAAACGGTATAGGGCGGAGCGCAAAGCGCGGAGCCTGGTGAAGGTTGGGGGGCAGCGCGTCACACTGGGGTCGCCCTGAGTCAGTTTGGGATGCGTGGCACACAAATAAAACTTGCCCAAGCCTTGGGCTAGTTTTGTGGCAGTTTTCCCGTTTTGTGGCAGTTTTCCCGTTGCGTTGCGACGTTTGCAACGCCAGTGAAGTGACTTGAGCCCTCCGTCGTACTTGGGTTGGGCCTGGGCTAGCTAGCCAGTGCAATGCTCAGGTGTGACAGTTTCACCAGGAAATGGGCCTTGCGTCGCACCTTTTACGACGCCAGCTGGCCTGCAGGAACTTAAAAAATTAATGTGCCCAAGGCTGAAGCGGACCTGCCTATGCTTGAGAAACGCATCTACCGATTAGTCGAGTTGTTCCTTGTCAAGTTATTCCTTTTACAAATTGTTCGTAATCGATTTTCCTAATTGAGTTGTCCCTTTTTGGCGCAGCCCCCCCTTCTGGGGGACGGGAGCCCCCAGTGTTACCCATTTGTCCGTCCGACCATCCATCCATCCATCTGACCGTGATGAAGCCCGACACGTCAGCCAACAGCCTCGTAACTAACTCGCTTCCGTTGCCACCTGTCGCTCCCTCGCAATCACTCTCCGCCATTTTTTTAGCGTCGCAGTTGACGCTGCATAGAACTTGTATAGATTGTTTATAGTCGAGTTTTTTCTTTTGTAAATTTTTCCTAGTCAATTTGTTCCTAGTCAAGTTGTTTCTCTTATAAACTGTTCCTAGTCGAGAGGTTTGTTTTATAAATTGTTCCAAGTCGAGGGGTTCCTTTATGAAATTGTGATGGATCTTCCCAACACCACCTGCAACTCCAAATGATCAGAAAGGCCCCAAATCCACCGCAGTGACACTTGGGCTTGGACACGGTTGGGTTTGGACCACCCAATGAGTGTGTCAAACCGGGTTGGGTTGGGACCACCCAATGAGTGTGTCAAACCGGGTTGGGTTGGGACCACCCAATGAGTGTGTCAAACCGGGTTGGGTTGGGACCACCCAATGAGTGTGTCAAACCGGGTTGGGTGGGGACCACCCAATGAGTGTGTCAAACCGGGTTGGGTGGGGACCACCCAATGAGTGTGTCAAACCGGGTTGGGTTGGGACCACCCAATGAGCGTGTAAAACCGGGTTGGGTTGGGACCACCCAATGAGTGTGTCAAACCCAATCTGCGATTCCAAACGGTCAGAAAGGCCCACAATCTGCCACAGCAACACACTCATGAAAAGCTCGCAAGAAAAAAGAGAACAGCACTATCTAAGTTGGGTTCCTTTCTCAGGATTTATTTCATGTTTCAAACTGGACAGGAGCTTTGATTCCCCCCCCACACACACACCCCACCCCACCCCACCCCCTTCCACACACACACACCACACACACACACATACTCCCCCCCCCCCCCCCCCCCCCCCCCCCTCACACACACACACACAGCTATTTCCATATTTATTTATGTTTCAAACTGGACAGGAGCTTTGATACCCCCCCACACACACACACACCACACACACACACACGCACACACATACACTGCTATTTTCATATTTATTTATGTTTCAAACTGGACAGGAGCTCTGATTCCCCCCCCACACACACACCACACACACACACACGCACACGCACACATAAACACAGCTATTTTCATATTTATTTATGTTTCAAATTGGACAGGAGCTTTTATTCCTTAAATAATTAAAATTCCAATTGGAGAATTAGCTGCACAAAAAAATGTAAACCCAGCCTGTTATCCACACAATCACACCCACCTCACCCATGCCCACACAATCCCCCCTCCCCCCCCCCCTGCTACCCCCCCTGCTATCCCCCACCCCACCCATCCGCCCCCCACCCGCTGCAACCTCACACTTGCAACAGCCCCTGCAGGCGCCAACGGAATGGCATCATCCACAACATTGGCCGCACTCAACAAGGAACCTAGACGCACTCGCATACCCCCCCCCCCCCCCCCCCCCCCCCCCCCCCCCCACACACACACACACACACACACACACACACACCACACACACACACACCACACACACACCACACACACACACCACACACACACACCACACACACACACCACACACACCACACACACACACATACCACACACACACCACACACACACACACACACAGGCACGAGAGAATGACAAGACACCTGAGATTCCAAAGGCAGTGGCAGTATCGGCCACCTTGGCCGCCGCTACTTCAGCCATCAAGAGCTGGCACGAGGAGTACGGAGGAGGTAGTGCCTGTGTGCCTCGACTAGCACTACAGGCTGTACGGCAGGCTGCAGTCCAGCCCCTATTATTTATCAAGAACAAGGGCAGTTTGACCATTCAAACAGCGACCGCAGTCAGAGCAACTACTGCTGCTGCTGCCAAGGCTGCTGCTACTGCTGTAGGAGCAGGTGCCTCTGGTAAAGCCACAGAAGCCGGTGCCTCTAGCGCAGACGCTAGTGCAACAGCCATGCGGGAGGGTGCTACAAGTGCTACCGCAGTGGGGGCAAGTAGCTCGGCCGTGATGGTTGATGGCGCTGCGAGGGTAGATGCCCCCAGAGACGGGGGCACCAATGGATTAGACGCAAAGGATGAGGAGGCGCAAGGGGAGGAGCAGGAGACGCCGGTAGACCTTGCGCTTGTTGAAACTGGTCTACCAGCCACTTTGCTATGGCCCAAGGTGGGTTCATGCAGAACAAGGGGTGCAATTGTGGGGTGGGGTACGAGTGGGGGTGGGAGGGGGCAGATTTGGGGGTGGGGGGGGGCAGATTTGGGGGAGCGGTGCGGGTGGGGGTGGGAGGTCAGATTTTGGGGTGGAGTGCGGGTGGGGGGGGGGGAGTCCAAATTTGGGGTGGGGGGGTCGCAAGTTTTGACTTTATACAACTGAGTTCTGTTGTTACATTTTATTGTATATTGCACTCCATGACCGTTTTATACATATTGATTCATTCATGGTGTAATGTTTGAATTGCATAAATATGAGGAGAGTATGAGGTTCAGTATCCCAGTGCCTTTCTTTTCAGATATGAGCAGCAGCTTCTAGGCAGCTCCCTGACTCATCCACTGGGCTATGCGCTGAGATTTCTGATCATGTCTTCGTCCAGGTGCAGTAGACCACATTAGGGTTTCGCTTGATATGCAGGCAGGAGAGCTGCCTAGGAGCTGCAGCTCGTAGCTGAAAAGAAAAGCACTGGAGTATCCCTAAAATACACATATTTGATATTTCACATTTCGCCAATTTCTTACTAATATTTTACACTTTGTTGAAACTTTTTTGTTGCTGCTCACTTCTTGCCCACAGGTCCAGTCGCTCCAGGCATTCATACTAGAACATAGACAGCTCCGAGCAGCGCCCGCTAACCTCAAGCATGTGCTTCCTGCCCATACACTGCTATAACATGTACACTTTGTTGACACAATGTTTTACATGTTGTTGCTCGCTTCTTGCCCACAGGTCCAGTCGCTCCAGGCATTCATAATAGCACATGGACAGCTCCAAGCAGCGCCCGCTAACCTCAAACATGCCCCTCCTGGCTATACACTGCTACAACATGTACACTTTGTTGACACTTTTTTGTTGTTGCTCACTTCTTGCCCACAGGTCCAGTCGCTCCAGGCATTCATAATAGCACACAGACAGCTCGGAGCAGCGCCCACTAACCTCAAGCATGCCCCTCATGCCCATACAATGCTATAACATGTACGCTTCTTGCTCACTTCTTGCCCACAGGTCCAGTTGTCCAGGTATCTTTGTAGCACATAGACAGCTTCCAGCACCGCCTGCAAACCTCAAGCATGCCCCTCCTGGCCATACACTGCTACAACATGCACACTTTGTTGACACTTTTTTGTTGTTGCTCACTTCTTGCCCAGTGGTGCAGTTGCTCCAGGCATTCATAATAGCACATAGACAGCTCCGAGCAGCGCCCACTAACCTCAAGCATGCCCCTCCTGGCCATACACTGCTACAACATGCACGATTCTTGCCCACAGGTCCAGGCGCTCCAGGCATTCATAATAGCACATAGACAGCTCCGAGCAGCGCCCGCCAACCTCAAACATGCCCCTCCTGGCCATACACTGCTACAACATGCACGCTTCTTGCTCACTTCTTGCCCACAGGTCCAGTCGCTCCAGGTATCATAATAGCACATAGACAGCTCCGAGCAGCGGCCGCCAACATCAAGCACGCCCCTCCTGCCCATACACTGCTACAACATGCACGCTTCTTGCTCACTTCTTGCCCACAGGTCCAGTCGCTCCAGGCATCATAATAGCACATAAGACAGCTCCAAGCAGCGCCCACTAACCTCAAGCATGCCCCTCCTGCCCATACACTGCTACAACATGCACGCTTCTTGCTCACTTCTTGCCCACAGGTCCAGTCGCTCCAGGCGTTCATAATAGCACATAGACAGCTCCGAGCAGCGCCCGCCAACCTTAAGCATGCCCCTCCTGCACTCAAAGCGCACTTCATGCAACGCTTCAAGGAGTACAGCAGAACAAGGAGTGAGGAACAAAGTGGAGTCAAGGTGGTGCTGTCTTTGAATCCGAAGGGGGGATATGCACCACCTTCGAGAATCAAAGGTGGGCTTGAGGGGGCTGTTGGGTTCCTGGTATGTAAGAGGTCCAAGTAAGAGGGGGGGGGGGGGGGGGGGATTTGTGTGGCTGTGTGGCTGTGTTGTGGTGGGGGTGGTGGGGGGGGGGGGGGGGGCTTGATGGGCTGTTGGGTTCCTTGTATTTTGGAGGACCAGGTAAGAAGGGGGGGGGGGGGGAAATAGTTCCTGAGTATGAATTAGGGAAACCCACACTTAGCCCCAGAGGAAAAAGCAAACTTGGCGGTGCTTACTAAAAGTATACTTCAGGAGTCAAGGTGGTTCTGTCTTTGAAATCGAAGGGTGGATATGCACCGCCTTCTAGGAGCCAAGGTGGGCTATAAAATTGAAAATTGGAAATGGTTACGCCTTGCCACGGGGCGTTAGCTGTGGGTGGAATTGACGCATGTAAAATAGGAAATAAAAAATACAGCATTGTTAAGCCTTGCCACGGGGCGTGAGGTTGAAGGAACCTTCCCGTTTGCTTTCACTGGGGAATGGTTGCCAGACGGCTTGCTAAACGTGACTTTCACCGCTACCCCTGGCAACCTGGGTATGATTCATGCACTCACGAATCTCCTCTTTTTGGTGGAGCCCCCTCTTCAAGGGGGCGGGAGCCCCCAGGGTTACCCATTGTCCGTCTGTGCGACCGACCAACCGACTGTTTGACCGAGAAGAAGCCTGACACGTCAGCCAACGGCCAATCGTGACTTTCACCGCTACCTGGGTATGATCCATGCACTGACGAATGTCCCCTTTTCCCTTCATTCTTTTCGCTTTAGCCCCCTCTCGACCCCTGGGGGGTCCCGGGGCTGAAGCCCTAGATTCCCCCTGTGTCTCTCTCCGCCGTCTGTCCGATGTCCGTCTGTCCGACAGATGTCCAGTTTGAACGATTCCAACCACCTCCGCACCCACCATTTTTGCTCATAGTTGGAGTGCGCATGACTAGAGTTGTCAGCATCGCAGCGGTCAAAATCCTTCGCAAAAGTTGTTCAATGTTTGTAGCTCTATTCGGCTATGAGTAGCTACTTTCTCCACTACTTCCGAAACTCCCTGCCGATGACTGCTAAAGCGATTTTCCGTGTCGCTTGCGACACGCTCTTAGAACTTGTCCCATCCTGTTGTCTGCTTGTAGAAGGTCTAAGCTTATCGTCCCATTCACACACACACACATACATATACACACATACATACACACACACTGGCAAAATCATAAGAATAGTGCCGCTTAGTGAAGGGTATGCCATCATCACCCTATGACTCAATGAGCCCTGAACTCACAAATCTCTCCTTTCCCTTTTCCTCTTTCCCGTTTACCCTTTACCCTTTACCCTGTACCCTGTACCCTTTACCCTTTACCCTATCCCCTTTACCCTTTACCCATTCCATTTTCTGTCCGTAGGAAACCTAAGTTTATCATCACAAATGGTAGTGCCCCTTAGTGTAGGGCATGCCATCATCACCCTATGAGCTGTACACTCACGAAGCTCCCCTCGTCCCTTAATACTTATCCCGTTTCCTTTGCCCTTCATCCCCATCCCGTTTTCTGTCCGTAGGAAACCTAAGTTTATCCTCACAAATGTTAGAGCGCCTTAGTGAAGGGCATGCCATCATCACCCTATGAGCTGTACACTCACGAAGCTCCCCTTGTCTCTTAAACTCATCCCATTTCCTATTCCCTTTATCCACATCCCGTTTTCTGTAGGAAACCTAAGTTAATCCTCACAAATGTTAGAGCCCCTTAGTGAAGGGCATGCCATCATCACCCTATGACTCTATGAGCTGTACACTCACAAAGCTCCCCTTGTCCCTTTATACTCATCCCGTTTCCTTTTCCCTTTGTCCTCATCCCGTTTTCTGTCTAGGAAACCTAAGTTTATCCTCACAAATGTTAGAGCCCCTTACTGACGGACACAAGCGGCGCAAGTTCGGTGGCTATACTGGTCCCACCCCCAGGTGTGGGACGTGCAAGTCTTGCTTGAGACCGCAGTTGAAGAAGGTGAGTGAATCGGGTTGTCAAATTTTGATATAGTATATATATCTATTGCACGCCGGCTTGCACGTATATATAGTATATATATTGTATTTATATATTGTGTACGATTTATGATATATTGTACACTGTCGTACGATATAACAATTTATCGTCCAATATATGGTACGATATTGTTTGGTATATAGCCCGATAATCTTGGGGACCAGTACGATATTGACATATGTCATTGACAGTGAATCAAGTTGATAGAAGGCATTATTTTGATAATGGAATACAATACAATAGAAGGCATTATTTTGACAAGAGAATACAACACAGAAGGCATAATTTGACAATACAAAACAATACAACAGAAAGCATTATTTTGACAATAGAATACAATATATTACAATAGAAGGCATTATTTTGACAAGAGAATACAACACAATACAATAGAAGGCATTATTTGACAATACAAACCAATACAATAGAAGGCATTATTTTGACAACAGAATACAATACATTACAATAGAAGGCATTATTTTGACCAGAGAATACAACACAAAACAATAGAAGGCATTATTTGACAATACAAAACAATACAATAGAAGGCATTATTTTGACAATAAAATGCAATACATTACAATGGAAGGCATTATTTTGACAAGAGAATACAACACAATACAATAGAAGGCATTATTGACAATACAGAACAATACAATACGATAGAAGGCATTATTTTGACAATACAATATAATATGTATAATTAGGGTGCGGCAAATAGATGTATCCAGACCAACTATATATAAACAGGTATATCTATCTATCTATATATATGTATATATATACAGCAATATGTATATTTGATATATCTGCAACCTTTGCAGTTACACCAGGTAGACATAAGACAATCCCATCATTGTGTTGGAAGCGGCCTGCAATATGATATAATGCCCTATGCCCTTACCATTCAACCAGTTTTTGATTTTTTGAAGGTGCCTACGCCCCTTTTCAAAGAATCCAGCTTCGTCTAGATGTATTTATACGTATATATAGATATCATCTATATAGATCTTTTGGGTCTTTGCCTCGCCCTTTAAAATAGAAGGCGTTATTTTGACAATACAATACAATAAAATGTGACCAAACACTGCATATTGTAGTATTTATTACACCTCATATTCTGGCGGTACATCACTATTTGGACATATCAGTAGAGTGTCTTTTCGCCCAGCTTACCATATGCCCACCTTGACCTGATGATGGTGGTGACGATGATGATGATGACACTGATGATGATGATGATAATGATAATGATGCAAAACAAACACTACTATCTACCCGCTTGCAGGCTTGCTACACCAACAGGGACCGGATCGTGCAGGGCTTGGACCCCATCCTGCCCAAGGGTTGATGACTAGACTGGACATAAAAGGACTGGACTTGACAGGATTGGGCTGGGCAGGACTGGACAGGGAAGGACTGGACATGACAGGATTGGACAGGACAGGGAAGGACTGGACATGACAAGTCTGGACAGGACTGGACTGGAACGGATTGGGCTGGACAGGGCTGGGCATGACAGGACTGGGCATGGCAGGACTGGGCATGACAGGACTGGACAGGACTGGGCTGGGCAGGGAAGGACTGGACAGGACAGGACTGGTTGAAGGAGTGCGAGGTATCATGCTTTCCGTGTTTTTGCTGTTGGCGCAGGCTCGTCTTGGCCCAAGGCTAATTGGGACCTGCCCAAATATTTATTTTTGGGGATACGCGTGGCAGCTTCCAGGCAGCTCCCTTTCGATGTCCTTTTGTAAAACCTGGAGCTAGCTAGTGTGTCAGAAAGCTGACAGGACGAGCATTCCAATGCATGTAACAGCTTTCGGCTAGACCCAGTGGCTGGCTAATGGAGCTGGCTGGAAGCTGCCAGGTGTAGCCCAAAACAGAAACAGTGACTTACCCACGTTGTTCAGCATCAAAAATCTCAACCAGTCTGTCTTGGTAGGCTGAGGCCGCATGGGGTGCTGTGGCACATGGCAGGTCTACACCAGGTTATTATATGACGCATGCTAGTGCGCAAGGTTTTGGAGCCCGACTGCGCAATAGACGCAATTTTGTAAACCCCCTTTGGGCGTAGCGCGCAGATTTCCATTTTCAGTTGAGTCAAAAGCGCAACCCAAAATGACAAAATTTAGTACCCTGGTCTACACATCAGCGTAGCAGCAGAAACAATAGGGATACCCATGCACGGCATATCTCCAAAAGTGTATGTGGGCAATTTTTCACTCAGTGTGAGTGGAAATTCCCTGCAGTGCAAGGGAATTTTCCGTCAGCTGTGCTTTCCGAATCCTTGTCACTGTTTCATTTTCTTGGGTACTCGTGGCAGCTTCCCGCCAGCTCCATTAGCCAGCCTCTGGATCGAATCCGATGCTTGGAGCTGCATTGGAATGCTTGCCATATCAGCTTTCAGACGCACTAGCTAGCTTCAGGTTTGGCTGAAGGACAGAGAAAGGGAGCTGTCTAGATGCTGCTATCCTTAGCCCCAAAAGGACAAATCCTAGGCGGCGGCGCAAGCAACGCGGAAACTTGGCGGAGAGTGTTGGCTATCGGAACGACAGCTGGCAACGGAATCGAGTTACAATACGGTTAATATAGTTAAGACAGTTGGCTTCGTGGCTTCATGTGATGGGACAAAAGGACAAGGGGGTGATCCTGAGGGCTCCCACCCCCCTGAAGGGGGGGCTTTGCCAGAAACAGTGGGGCAGGTCCCAAGTAGCCATGGGCAAAGACAAGACTGCGCAAGCAGCAAAAACACTGAAATCATGAGACATCACACTCCTTCATCCAGTCCAGTCCTGTCCAGTCCCGTCCAGTCCTTCCCTGTCATGCCCAGTCCTGTCCAGCCCAGTCCTGTCCAGTCCAAACACAAACAGAGATCCCTGAGCAATACCAAACTCCTATTTGAAGCTCAGATCAAATCCATCACCTGCGATGGTGGTGGTGGGATGGGAGTGGATGGATGGGTGGGATGGGGTGGGGGCTGATAGCCAGCCAGGGAAGCTGCGTAGAAGCTGCTGGTTATACATCATAAATGGCATAATAATAATAATAATAATATTTGGACAACCTGTTTGTCTGTGGATTGGATTGCATGGTCTATCAGCGTGCAAGCTGCCTCGCGTCTGTGGGTGGAGCATGCGTAGGGCAAAGCGAGACGCAACCAACCAACCAACCAACTGGATCTGCGTCTGCGACGCAATGCAACGGACCCTCCAACATCTGTGTATGTGGCGCAGCGAATGATAGTGGCCTCACATATCTGACTCACACACATAACAGGAGCACACTGCCCCCCATCCCACCCCCACCCCCTGATCTACCGGATCTGCGTCTGCGACGCAGCGGACCCTTTAAAATCTGTGTCTGATATGTGGACAGCCTCTTTGTCTGTGGATTGCATTGGACACTTCATGAACTAACCCCCAACAATGACACGTTTAATTCTTTGTCTCTGGGCTTCCGTCGTTAATTGGCATCAGGCCGACGGAGCAACAGGTGGCAACGAAAGCGAGTTAGTTACCAGGCCGTTGGCTGACTTGTCAGGCTTCGTCACGGTCAGACGGTCGGACACACAGACCGACAAATGGGTAACCCTGGGGGCTCCCGCGCCCTTGAAGAGGGGGTATCGCCAACTAACCCCCAACAATGACACATTTAATTATTTGTCTCAGGGCTTTCGTCGTTCATTGGCTGACACACAAAGTCACAAGGTGCAGACAGGCAGCTAGGCAGCCTTTGCAGAAGGCAGGTGGGCAGCTAGGCAGGCTAGCAGACCTCTCAGAGCATTCAATATGGCATCCAGTCTCAGGGCTTCTGTCATTCATTGGCCTGTCAATTGGACAGTCCCTTGATCTTCGGTATTCGCGACCTAGCGACACCCTAGGGTGTTCATCACATCATGAATTGCTGCGCATCACATGACAAATTTGAATTCGAATTGTTACATGGTGTATCAGGACACATGTGAATAATGTGATACATGTTACAGCCCAGGGTTTGCCAGATATAATGCAGGATTTGGATTTTGATTGTTGCATGGTTTCTCAACTCTGGGCTGCTCACCGTTTCTCAATGCCATATCCCCCCGTGCGGTACCCACGGAAACCAGGGAGCATATTAAGCAGAGTACACAAATTTTAAAGGCGTGTCCAGGTATTATGATAGTTTTTCTTAATATCTACGAGCAGCAGCTTCTAGGCAGCTCCCTGAGTCAGCCACTAGGCTAAGCCCCAAGATGTCAACAGCTGTGGACAGCGGATTCTGTCAGCTTCCAGACACACTAGGTTGCATTAGCTTTGGCTGTATAGCCAGTCAGGGGAGCTGCCTAGAAGCTGCTGCTTTTAGCTGCAAAGAAAAACACTGGGTATTATGCAGAGATTATTACAATAAAGAATGGCATGTATGATCTATATCTATCTATCTTTATCTATAATGTGGTATCATAATAAATATAATGTTTTTCTACTTTTATATTGTACTGTCAATGGCAGGCCAGTGATTAAGTTAGACTGAGTTTGCGGTACGTCTTTTTGTTTGGTTGCCAACTTGTTACAAAGACAGAATCTTTCAGAAATTCAGACCGAGGCTACCACCGCATAAATTTGAGCTTTCTTGTTGTTATTGCCCACCGTCTTCGGCAGTAACACCGACATTCAAACGATTCAATACATTTTCAAAGACATCGCAGATAGTTTAACTTATCGCAGGCCAAATTAGAGCCAAGTTAGAGCACCCTTCGTCCTCACCTGGTTGCAAATATTTAGGGAACGGCAATATGAAATAAATGATGCCGGCAGTCTATCTAGGCTACAGAAACCATTCATGCACAATAACATACCGGTATGATGCAGTTTGTATGATATCATTTGATTAAATGATATAATACTCGCCTTTGGTCAAGAGCGTATGATATGCTGGTCCCTACAAATTAATGCAACTCTATGTTTTTCCACCAACTCTACAAATTTGCTAGAGTGTTTGACCCCTGCAGGCGTCCCTGTTGACTGCTACCCCCCAGTGTGGCTGTGCGGACCAGCCACTTCAGTATGCCACCCATACTAATCGCATGTCACCCTTACCCCCGCCATCTGTAGTCATGCGCCACAGTTGATCGAGGTAATTCAAATTTACGTTTTGAACTTTTGAACAGTAATTGTTTACAATGTATACGTTTCATGAGCCAAAATCTACGTTTTATGAAAAAAAACATGAGCCATGTAACACAAGTTAGCTCTGTCCTGAAGTAATTAACATGACTGAGTTCTGGATTAGAGCTCAAGGACAATCGCCAGTCCTGGCCATGTAAAACTTGGCAGTGGCCTTAATTACTTGTGGTAAAGGACCCAAACCCGTAGGGTGCTTGTAGTGGGTGAGCCATGAACTATGTATACAAGTAACCACCCTGTAGTTGAACTCTCCTTCGCATCTATTTGTCAGTCCAGCGATCAAGCGATTACTCGAAGGGGTAGTCGTCGAAGGGAAGCATGCGGCTCATGAAAGCGCGCAGCGCAGTTGAGAGAGTAACAGCAAGCGAGGTTTCATAAAGCCCCATGACGAGGTTCTTATTTGTCGTGGCCTCAATTTAGAAACTTCCTCCTGCTGGTGTCCAGGTGTCCTGGTGAGAATCTGCCCTGAGTGTCACCATGATGATCTGACCAAGGCATGCTGCCATGGGGAATGTGGTTTGCACGATGCCTGAGCCAACAGTCTGGCTGGTGCGAAACATCAATAATCGAGCATGCCGATGCTGCAGCGAGCGTTTGGGTCGAGCAGAAACATTATATAATAATCGGTCGTGACCGATGCTCAGGCCAACGTTTCGCGAGCTCGAAAACATTACCCAGACCTGAGATGCCGATGGGCCGTTCCGCGAAAAAACACCCTAATAATCGTGTTTTGCACGATTAATCTTGAATAGGAAAAACACATGGTCGTGTCTTGTCCCCAACGCATGTTCTTTCGGACGTTGTGCCCGGTTCCGGAAACAAAAAATCGCCCCAAGCCAACTTCGGATTCCTTCGACTCGCCCCAGATCCCATTTCATAATAGCACATGAGCTCGTAATCTGTCTTTTCCCGTACTCAATAAGCAAACCTTTTCAACATGGCTCCCAAAAAGAAGGGTGATGCCCAGCCAGAAAACAAGGTCGCACGCTTCGGTCGTGTGCGAAACAACCTGAAGGTCGGATTAGCTTCTCATGCAGCCTCGACGCCTCCGACATGCGTAACTAGCACATCGCAATGAAATGAATCCAACCCGCCTTTCACGATCATTCGCAGATGGGTATCGTGGGTCTGCCCAATGTCGGCAAGTCCTCACTCTTCAACCTTTTGACCGCCCAGGTAAAACAATGCTCGCTCTGTATTTGTTGCTTTTCAATTGCTTCCGTACGCCGCACCTTCGACCAACTCGATGATCTACCCCATCCTAACCCACCCTCGCATTTTCCCATGCGCCTCTCGTTCCACAGTCCATCGCCGCCAGCAAGTGAGTATTGCATATAGGACGCGCTGAGGTAGCAGATGCGAACGGTTTGGGGATACATCGCGCTCAGTTGCATGTTCAGAATTATGCAGCACGCTCACTCGGTCTGTGGCTGTACTTCAGATATGCCCAGGCGAAGAAGTAGCAGGGGTGTGCATGAGCTGTGGCAATATTATCCCTCAGAGCTGCAAAATTTGAACATGTGGAAATGGGCATGATATGTTTAGTTTAGAAACTCCACACGGGTTTCAGCTGTTTGTCACAGGAAGATGACACTGTTGGCTTGTATTGCATATACTGCTACGTATGTTTCACATTTACTGCTACGTATGTATCTCATGCATGTTTCAGATCAGGGGTGGTCTACTAGGCTAAAGGACCTTTCCCAACCTTCAATAATCAAGAGCGTTTATATATTACCAATATCACAAGCTTATTGGGTATCCTTTCCCTACATTTAGAAGTAACCACGTGTATCGTTCTTTGGTTTCTAGTTCACTGTCGAGTTTACTGTCTATTAGCATATCACTAAGCTGTAGAACGCATTTCGACTGTAGGGGCCTCTCCCAATGTAATTATACCTATGGACTTCTATTTATTTATTATTTATTCAGTATCGAATACTAATATGTACAGGATATGATTTTTTAGTTTTATGGGGTTCCTACACGAGCCTTAAAAATGTAGCCGTGATTGAATCTACAGGATTTACACTTTTACTTGATGAGGTTCTACCCCCCCCCCCCCCCCCAAAAAAAAACATATGTTTGGTTGAATGCTGCAGGTTAGGAACTTTTTTATTATGGGGTTCTTACATCAGCTCCCCAAATGCAGTTGTGAACGAATATTCAGGATAGGATAGAAACTTTTTGGCGGAGCCCCCCCTTCTGGGGGGCAGGAGCCTCCAGGGTTACGCATTTGTCAGTCCGACCGACCATCCGACCATACATCCGTCTGACCGAGACGAAGCCTGATACGTCAGCCAGCGGTCTCGTAATTAACTCGCTTCCGTTGCCACCTGTCGCTCCGTTGCGAACACCTCTCCGCCAATTTTTAACTTTGCTTGCGACGCTGCATATAACTTTTTATGATTGTTTTCTTGCAGCAGCCTTCCAAATACATGCGTGATCGAATCTACAGGATAGTACAATTTTAATTATGGGGTCATTACACCAGCCTTCTATTTCAGTTTTGACTGAATCTACTGGATATAATTTTTTCATAGCCATTCAAGAAATTATTTGGATTTGGAACTTCTCATGTTCGTAGTTCGAACCTCCACTTTTTCAGGCAATTGTTTGGAGCATTCTTAGAATTCTCGATTCTCAGGCAATTTTTTTGTATTTCTCAGGTCGAATTCTCAAATCGGAGGTACAATTTGACATCCACAAAATGTTTCAAAAGCCCATATCCAAATCATCCACTGAATTGCTGAAATGAGTTTTTTTTGCACCAGCCTTCCAAAAATGCTGGTAATTGAATGTCACAGGAGAAACTGTATTTCTAGTTTGTATTCGAATGTTTGTGATTTCAAAAAGGAAGTAACACAAATTTGTCTTAGGGTCAGTTGATGTTATCTTGGCTACACTGTTTTGGGAGCAGCCGCTGTTCGGAGTACAAGATATACATAATAATCAAACAAGCAATTCACACTTCAAACAAAATGGACCAGCCTCCAAGACACCATGTAACGGCTTCCTTGCACTGTACCTTCCCTCCAGCTTCCATATCACCACTTAACAGCTTCCCTGTACTGTACCTTCCCTCCAGCTTCCCTTTCTGTACCATCGATCCCAACGAGGGTCGGTGCGCTGTGCCAGACGAGCGCTACGACTTGCTCTGTGATCTTTGGAAGCCTCCCAGCAAGTACCCTGCGTACTTGTCCATAGTCGATATTGCCGGTCTGGTTAAGGGAGCTGCTGAAGGTGCTGGTCTGGGAAATGCTTTCCTGTCCCACATCGCTGCGGTGGACGGAATTTTCCATTGCGTGAGTGCACTTGAATTGCACAATGCAATTGCTTGAGCATTGTTTATATTACCAGTCCAGTTAAGGGAGCTGTGAAGAGTGCTGGTCTGGTAAATGCTTTCCTCTCCCACAATGCAGCCAACACAACTAAACTCAGCTTGACTCGACACATCTCAGTGAGGGGTGGGTGGAGGTGGGGTGGGGGTGGGTGGGTGGGGTAAACAACACAACACATCTTAAACTCGACTTGTCACATCTCAATGAGGTGGGGTGGGTGGTTGGGGTGGGGTAAACAACACAACACAACACAAGTTGACACAACTCAATAAACTCGACTCGTCACATATCTATGAGGGGTGGGTGGAGGTGGGGTGGGGTAAACACAACAACACAACACAACTTGACACAACTCAAGTAAACTCGACTCGTCACATCTCAATTCAACAAAATGCAACAAAAAAAAGTCTGCCTTCACCCTATCAACCTAATGAATGGATCATGCTTGTGCAGGTGGTTGGCCCCAGTGCAAGCCAGCGGGCTGGCCCCCTCAACCTCACGCCTCGTAATAAGGCGTACGATTGATTTATTTGTCAAACCTACCACCATTCAAATAATTTGATAAGTGATAATAATTCAAATAATTATTTATGCTTGTGCAGGTTCGTGCCTTTGACAACGATGAGATTTTGCACGTTGAGGACAGTGTTGATCCCATCCGTGATTTGGAGATCATCCAGGTATGTCGTAGAAGCTGATCATGAGCCTTCCCTTTATGCTGTTTATTGGCGGAGACCTCTCTTCAAGGGGGCGGGAGTCCCCAGGGTTACCCATTTTTCTATCTGACCGACTGACCCACCGACTGTCTGACAGAGACAAAGCCTGATACGTCAGCCAACGGTCTCGTAACTAACTCGCTTCTGTTGCCACCTGTCGAACACTCTTCGCCATTTTTTAGCGTCGCTTGCGATACTGCATAGGACTTGTGTCATTTGATATTTCTTGTATATGTGATTTGTAGACCATCTATTCCTTCCTATTTGCTGTTTTTGTCATTTGAGATTTCATGTATTTGTGGTTAGGAGATCATCCAGGTGGAGACATCTCAGCCAATCATGAGCCTTCCTCTTTTGCTGTTTTTTCATTTGGTATTTCATGTATATGTGCTTTGAAGATCATCCAGGTAAGGCATAGAGAGCGACCGCCATCCCCACCCCCAATCCTTTGTCAGGCAGATTGTTGCACCCGATCAACCGACCCAACCCTCTGTTTGGCAGATTGTTGCAACCGATCAACCAACCCCAACCCTGTGTTTGGCAGAGTGTTGAAACCAAGCAACCAACCAACCAACCATCTCCAACCCCGACCCTCTGTTTGGCTGAGTGTTGCAACCGACCAACCAACAAACTATCCCCAACCCTAACCCTCTGCCTGGCAGTGTGCCGCAATAAATTAACATCTCTTCCCCTCCCTCAATCCGAACAACCAACAAGCAACGCCTGCTCACGTCATGTCTTGGTGAAGTATTTTCTGATGCATGTTATCTACAGTCCAGGGGTAGACAATTAGCCTGACAACCTTCATGGTCCCCTTCCCCCTCAGAAGGAATTGTGCCACACACACACCACCACCACCACTAACTTCTGCCTACCCCCCAACCCCCCTATCCTTGAAGAGGGTGCTTTGCCGTAACTGAGCAGGTCGTGTGAGTCCCATATTGCTTATATAGGCGTAGTAGATCTCCTTGCCCTTCTTGATGTCCTTCATAGCAACCAACTTCATGGACCCCTTCCCCCCCAGAACGAATTGTGCCACACACACCACCACAACCACTAACTTCTGCCTAACCCACTACCCACGGCCCTTCATAGCAACCAACTCCCCCCCCCCCCCCCCCCCCCCCCCCCCCCCCCCTTTTCCCCTCAGAACGAATTGTGCCTCAAGGATTTGGAGTTCGTCGCCAAGGCCAAGGATGGCATTGAAAAGGAGATCAAGAAGTCAACTACCAGGAAGCCCCACCCATTGTTCGAGTCTACATTCGAGAAGGTGTGTACTGTAGCCGGAGGTGTGTATTGTAGTGGAAGGTGTGTTTTGTAGCAGAATGTGTGCATTGTAGCTGAAGGTGTGTGTTGTAGCAGAAGATTTATGTATAGGGACCGGCATATTATATGATGTTGACCAAAGGTGGAATATGATATCATGCAAATTGCATCATGTGATATTGTATGTAAATGGTGACTTTGGCCTAGTCAGACTGCCGGCACCATATGATGTATCATATGATATCATATTGCCGTTCCCTATTTAGATACCCCGCTCAACCTCAATGTGTGTTACTAGCCAAGAAGGACAAATAATGCTGATTGCCATGCTGCATGTTTTCCAATTTCAAATTAAATGTCAAGCCTCCTCTGCCCGATGACATTTACAAGTCCAAATTGTAAACAACCACTGCTTTCATATCTCAGGTTGAACAGCTGTTGCAAAGCAACAGGCCCATTCGCGATGGGGAGTGGACCGCAGGCGAGGTGGATTTCATCAAGGTGAGGTCCTGGTGCCACTAATTATGGGAAAGTTTTTATTTTTTAAATAAACAAACTTTTTTATCATTTTAAAATAAAAACTTAAAATAACCGAACTTGTTTTTACAAATAAATCATTATACCATTCGCGATGAAGAGTGGACCGCAAGCAAGGTGGAGATCATCAAGGTGAGGTCCTGAGGAGAATTTCCTAGTATTCTTTTTTACTGCCGCTAAATTGCAAGCAGCTAAATTGCTGGCTGGAGCCAAACAAGATGGAGTTCATCAAGGTGAGGTCCTGGGGTGTTTTTTCTGGTTTTCTTTTTAACTGCCCAAGACGGCAAGCAGCTGGCTGGAGCCATGTAACCAAGTGCAAGTTTAGGTGAGGTCAGCCATCAGGCTGCTTGCTGTCTGCAGGGGGAGTAAACTCAAATGATTTCTACCCATGCAATGTTTTGGGGTTCAGTTCACCAGCGCTTGTTTTTTAAATGCCTTTCCTGTTTAGAAGGTCGTGCTTGTCTCTTTAGCCTGATAGGCTATCCCTGGACTGTAAACCCATGCATGAACTACTACACCACACTCCTTAGTCAAAGTTCGCCTTATTACAAGGCCTGAGGTCGAGGGGGCCAGCCCGTTTGCCTGCAATGGGGCCAACCGCCAAAACTTCTTAATATGTGTTAGGGTGGAAGTGGTTCCTTTCTTGAACCTACTATATCATTATCGTCTCCTTCAGGCACTATTCGCCCAGACAGGAACACAGTAATTTAAACACAGGTTAGTACAATTAGCTGAAATGGGCAACCTGATTATCCCCAAGCCCGTCATCGACGTAGTCCACATGGGGGAGGGGGGAGGGGGGGGGGGGGGGGGCTAGTAAATTAATAATGCCGGCTTAAATAGAGACCTGTACATGTGTTCATTTAATTGCTTTATTGTGCTTGTCCAACAGGATAGCATGGGCCTGCTGATCACCACCTAGCCTGTTTTCTATTTCCATCTCAACTCATGTCGACCCCACACTGAGATCAGCATTTGGCCTGTACTCAGCATTTGTAACTTCATGTGCTTGTCCAACAGGATAGCATGGGCATGCTGATCACCACCAAGCCCGTCGTCTACATGATCAACATGAGCTCTAAGGACTTCCAGCGCAAGAAGAACAAGTGGCTGCCCAAGATCCATGCATGGGTGCAGGTGAGAGGGTGGTGGTGTGTATAAGGGAGGGTCTACAGGAAAGAAAGAGAAAAGAGTGACAAAGAGTAAAGTAAAAGAAAAGAAAGACGAGGAACCCAAAGCTTATAGACTAGCTAAAGCTAATCTAAAAAGAAAAAGGGGCTGCCCTAGATCCACGTATGGTTGCAGGTGAGAGGGTGGTGGTGTGTGTGAGTGTGTGTAGGGGGGGGGGGGGATATGAGGGGTTCAGGGTGAACATCACCGTTAGGGTCTCTACTATCTGTTGGGGATCTGCTACTATTGCTGCGTACATGTCAGGAATCCGCTACTAGCTACTATCTATTGGGGATCCGCTACTAGCTACTATCTGTTGGGGATCCGCTACTAGCTATTATCTGTTGGGGATCTGCTACTATTGCTGCATACATGTCAGGAATCTGCTACTAGCTACTATCTATTGGGGATCCGCTACTAGCTACTATCTGTTGGGAATCCGCTACTAGCTACTATCTGTTGGGGATCCGCAACTAGCTACTATCTGTTGGGAATCCGCTACTAGCTACTATCTGTTGGGGATCTGCTACTATTGCTGCATACTTGTCAGGAATCCGCTACTAGCTACTATCTATTGGGGATCCGCTACTAGCTACTATCTGTTGGGGATCTGCTACTAGCTACTATCTGTTGGGGATCCGCTACTAGCTACTATCTGTTGGGAATCCGCTACTAGCTACTATCTGTTGGGGATCCGCTACTAGCTACTATCTGTTGGGGATCCGCTACTAGCGACTATCTGTTGGGAATCTGTTACTATTGCTGCATACATGTCAGATTATACATGTCAAGGAAGAAGTTTCCAGCGGCCCGGGCCCGAGTACCTTCCACTGCGGAGTTGGTGTACACAGAGGAGGGGATGAATATTTTGGCATTAAGCATGGGTGCAAGTGAGAGTATAGAATATGTAATATGTAGAAACACGGCGGTGGCGCCACTACCCCCTTCAGTGTCGAGTGGGAGGAGCAGGCGTGGGCTGTTGCTAAAAAGTAGAAACAAATGCACCAAATAGAAAGCAATACCAAATTAGCACAGGTTGTACAAATAATAACCTTCTTGTCACCTATGTATTGGAGCACAGCAGGGATTTCCCCCTCCCCGCTATATATACACAGAAGAAGCACAAAATAAACACAAATAAGCATACATAACCATGTCCTCTGTATATGGGAGCATGGAGGTGGCACCATGATTCCCTTCAGTGTGGAGTGGGAGGAGCAGCTGTGGACTGTTGCCAAGAAACAGAAACAAATACACAAAACGAAGACACATACGCTCAAAATATACTCACAAATATGTACATAATAATCATGTTGTGCTCTGTATACAGGAGCATGGAGGAGGCACCATGATCCCCTTTAGTGTGGAGTGGGAGGAGGCTCTGTGGGCCCTTCGGGACAACCCTGATGGCGAGAAGGAGTTTTTGGAGATCGAGCCCAAGAGTGTGTCAGCCCTGCCCAAGTTGATTGTGCAAGGCTACAAGGATCTGGTGCGTGGTAGTGGTAGTGGGCCGGTTTCGGTGTGACCCAAGTGTGACGCACTGCCATGCAGCGACAGAATGGCGTCGCTAAGTCGGAAAATAAAAGTGCCAAACCCACACCATCATGCCCTGCCCACACCCATATCCTTCCTCAAACCGTACCTGTACCTTACAGTTCCTGTGCCTCACAGTTATTATACCTCGCAGCCTCTGTATTGTCACCCTCCTTGTACCTCACAATCCATGCACCATCCAGCCCTGTACCTCGCACTCCCTGCACCTCGCTCACCCTACCTGCCTGGTAGTACATTTTGTCATTTGGGGTTGCGCTTTTGACGCAACTGCCTCCTTTTGGGTTGCGCTTTTGACTCAACGGAAAACGAAAATCTGCGCGCTGCACCCGGAGGGAGGGGGGTTAAAAAGTTGTGTCAATCGCGCAGACAGGCCCCAAAACTTTGCGTGGTGTAGTTCCTTTCCTGCAACTCTACTGTGTCTGTCTGTCTGTTGTTACATTCCAGGGGTAGACCAAATAGGGAAAAGGGACTTGCCCAACCGTGGTATCAGGAGGGGCTCAAACGGAAAATAGCTCTGATGAACTGAACCCCAAATATTTGTTTGACTGATGGGGGCCCTGAGTTCGTGCTCCGATAATAATAGAATTTTAAGATTCTACCCTGTCCTCCTAAGTCTGCAGGAGGGCCTGCCTCCTCTTCACCAACACTCCCCCCCCCACCCACCCACCCACCCACATACCCCCTCCCGCCCCCCTTAGTCGCTCACCTCACCCATATCCACCCCCCACCCCTCCCGCACACACACAAACCTCACCCTACCCTACCGCGTCTGCAATATCTGATCATAACAGCCTACGACAGCCTGGAATAGCCTGCAGATGACCTATATATAGCCTGTAATAACCTACAAATAGCCTGGAATAGCCTGAAACAGTCTAGAAATTAACTACTAATGGCCTGTACATAGCCCGAAACAAAAACCCTGCTCTACCGCATCTCCACCATCTGATCTACTTCTTAACCGCTGGTGGAAATAGCCTGAAACTAGCCTGAAATATCCTGAAATAATCTGCAAATAGCCTGAAACGAAAACCCTGCTCTACCGTGCCTCCAGGATCTGATCTACTACTTCACCGCTGGTGAGACTGAGGTGCGTGCTTGGACCATCATCAAGGGCACTATGGCACCCGGTGCTGCTGGAGTCATCCACGGTGACTTTGAGCGTGGTTTCATCAAGGCTGAGGTGGTTGGCTTTGACGACTTCAAGGCCGTCACTACTGCCCCCTCCATGTCTGAGGTGCGTGAATGGTGTGTGTGTCTATCGGGGGGGGGGGGGGGGACTTAAAGGCCATGACTACTGCCCCCTCGGTAGCTGAGGTGGGGTGAATGGCGTGTGTGAGGATGTGAGTGTGTGAGTTGGCCTGGTCTGCTGAAAGATCCGAAGGGGAAGGTAGTGGCAGTGACCAAGTGTCCCTCCTTGTATATATATGTGTGTATATATGTATCTCGCGTGAGTTTCACAATCCTAAATCGATGCCTTACCCATGGCCATGTACCTCCAGGTGAAGGCTGCTGGCAAGTACCGACAAGAAGGAAAGTTGTACGTTGTGAATGATGGAGACATCATCCACTTCCAGGTAAGGAGGGCTTCCAATTGGGGAGGTCTGCAGTTAGACTAATTTGAGCAGAACAGTCAGTATTGGTGCTTATTTGAGCAGTCCAGTCTGTCGTGATGCTGATTTAACGGTATTTTCTGCTACATTTCATGCTGCTACGTTACATTACGTTTCATTTACGTTTCATTACAGACCGTACTGCTCAAATCATCAGTACGGTCTAGAATGATTCTGATTTGAGCAGTGTCTTGGGGATCTATTGGGGTTGGGATGTGGGGGGGGATATTCATTTAGCTTAACTATTCAGGCTAGTGCGAGGTTTTATGATGAGTCCACACAACCTTCCACCTATGCACACGCACACTCCGTGGACTTGCAAAGCATGACCCTGGGGTTTCGGATTGATTGTAAAAATGCCGGGCCATGTATGTTAGTGTGTTTGTTACAGTCCAGGGGTTGGCCAAATGCCGGTTTATGTATGTTAGTGTGTTTGTTACAGTCCAGGGGTAGGCCAAATAGGTTCAAGGGACTTGCCCAACCGTCTAGGAAGGGCTTAAAAAGAAAAGGCTCTGATCAACTGAACCTAATGCTATGCCAGGCAAAACAAGCTGCACATAGGGGCATACGTCCCCCACACAGGCTCACACATGCGCACTCACACAGACACAAACAGACACACACGCATACCCACTCATGAGCCCGTTTGCTTGCTGCTTGCAGTTCAATGTCACAGCCCCGGCCAAGAAGAAGTAGATTCTCCCTATAGGAGACGTCTTGGGTCTTCACTGACCGGTGCACGACAGAGTGCTCCTTACAGTCCTCAAATTGAGCGACTCGGTGCGACCCCAGAGCTACGCGCTGCCCCCCGAACAGAAGTGCAGAGCCCTGGCGGTTCGTGGGGGCATTTCGAACTAGTTTAGCTGGACCCATGCGTCGCCATGCAGCGACAGGATGGTGACACGTCGCACTAACTAAAAACAGTTCCTTACGGTTCCCTGAAACTGAATGGATTCCCATTTAGCTGAGTGAGGCATGGTCTTTTAAAATGACAAAATCTTTGAGTCCTGCGCTAGTGCACGGAGACCTGCCCTTTGTGGTGCTAATGTGGTACTGTGATTATTTGATTTGTATGGTATAGGTCTTGTCCTCGTGGCCGAAGCACAGATTGTGGATTCCTCTGAGACAGAGGCGATAATCCTTTTTGTAAAAAACAAAAATCCATCTCATTGAAACGAAGAAGAAGAAGAAGAAGAAGAAGAAATCCCGAGATAGAATCGGCCTTTGAAGTGTGAAATGTAGGTAGACTATCCCAGTACTGGGGTAGGAAATCTTCCTATTTCTAGATTCGGGACATAGGCTCCAGAACCAACATTGATATGGGGGAGGGGGGGTTAATTGTTGTTGTTGTTTGGGGGGCGGGGGGGGGGGGGGGGGGGGGGGGGGGGCTGACGCAGTTCTCCATCCTAACAATGTAATGGCGGGGCTGCACTCCTTCGTTGTTTTGCTATCTTTTTACTCATGCCTCAAAATGACATTCTGAGGCCACTGTCGAGATTGTGTTGACAAGGGCAACTCCTTAGCACCATTTCAGACCCGTTTGGTGGTGGTGAAAGGGTGGGTAATTTGGGTGGGTATGGGTGGTCCGGTTAACTGGTATGGGTGGGTGGGTGAATGGGTGAGTATTTAACTATACCACAATCCCTGTTTGGGAATTCTGAGGATGGCATTGTGTGCGTCATAGTGTGAATACCCAGAATCCATGTATAACGTTGAAGTCGTTCCTCTAATGTCTATTAAAGGGGGGGGGGGGGGGGGGGGGGGGGAGGACAGGCCTCCTAAGGTTTTTAGGGTTGTGACAGGTCCATTTTTTAAAAGAAAACAAAAACGGAAAAAGTGATTTGTTACCATGATCATTTTCCTGGTAATGATTTTGTTTACTGCCAAAGACGGCGAGCAGCCAAATAGCTGGCTGGAGCTATGTAACCAAGTTAAAGTTAAAGTATGCAGTAAGCATGCGGCTCTGATCATTTGTTTTTTGCGTACGCAAAGCATGCGGTAAGTCGATAACTATCCGAGTGCTTGCTGAGGCGCTATGATAAGAGAGTCTAAGGGGTGCATTTTGTTTTTTACAAGAAGGATTCTCACCTCTAAGGGTGGGTCTCCCTACACTAGCCCTAGACTCGAAGGATTATATGTGATGTAGCGGAGCCTTTCTTCCTTTCGGAACGAGGGAGTAAGCGCCCATAGGCCGGCCCCTTAGACTCTCTTACCAGTACGCTATGTAAAAGTTCAAGTTAGACTCTCTGATCAGATTCCAATGGAACCAAGTTCAAGTTAGACTTTCTTGTCAGTACGCTTACTAGCTCCGGCTTCCGCTGTGGTGTCCTTAACATCACGTCCTGTGAGTAACTGTATTACACGGATGTAACAATTTCAATTTCAATGTCAGTACGCTTCCTTAAGCTTTTCATGGCTTTTCATGCCACCAGGTTTGTTCAGGAGGAGCCCTAGCTCTGCCCATAGACCCTCCCCACGTTGCGCCTCAGGACGCAACGGACCCTTTGACGTTGCGTAACCAAATTCAAGTTCAAGTTTTGATGTTGCGTCTACGACGCAGCGTCTTGAACAACCCTACAGCCCACCATTGGATTTTGGGTATCTTTCATCTGTTAGTGTCGTATCAGTTGTGAACTTCACCTCGGTTACAAGGCCCCAGCCAGCAATTCGGCTGCTAATTATCTTCGGCAGTACGGGAGTATAAAAAAAAGATAGGCCACACCGGGGGGCCCTTGGGAAGTTGCTCGTGTACCGCACGTTGAAATCGGGGCCGGAAGAGGTCGTAAGCCCCGGAACCAACGAAAAAAGTCGAAACATGTGTCGGGGTGGGGTAGATATCGATAGGGGGGGGGGGGCGACGGCTTTCAGAAATTTCCTCTGGTGAAGACTGTTAGAGGCCAAAACTTCCTCAGTACTCGGTCTCTGATAAAATTAAGCAGACCTATGACACAAGCTCGACGAGATCTTTCCGATTCCACCCTTATTTCCGACTCCGAGTAAATATGGAGGCGTGATCCTCGAGATCCAAGTCGAAGCACCTGCCAGGCTGGCAGATCCTAGTACAGAAGTCGAGGCGGTTTCGGAAATATCTTCGTAACTTCCTCACCAGACGGAATCTGACAAAGTTAAGCATAATCACGAAACTGCTTCGATGAGAGCATTCCGAACCCGCGCCTGTTTTCGAGACTGAGTCAATGTGTCGTGGTAGTGCTCGAGTAGTGACCTCCACAGGTTCCAAGTACACCAAGTGTGAAAGTTGAGTCAAAACAGAAACTCAATATTTCATCCCCAAACTTCTTGGGTATAAGGAGAGTACTTAGGCATGCAACTTCGGCTTAACACAACCTTCAAATTCTCAAACACCAACACTAGCTAGCCCAGCTCAGAATCAGGACTGAGAAAGGGTGTTCGCTTGACCGTGTTGTGAAACTTTGATCTAATCCAAATGTGAGACCACAAATGGATCGAGCTCGTCGAAAGGATCACTATAGACGCTACTTTGAACCCCTAATTATAATTCCTGAAGGAGACATGGGCCTTTGGGGGGGGGGGGGGGGGGGGGGGGGGGGGGGTAAGGCAGATTTAAAAAACTTCCGACGTAGGTATATGAAAAAAACTTCCTAAGGGCCCCCTGGGCCACACCACGCCTAAAAAAACTGGGGAGGGCTGACCCCCCCCACCCCCCCCCCCCCCCCACCCCCCTTAAATAGAAATTACCCCTTTTTGAAAAACTTAGATATGGATTCTGGGGGTGTACAGTCTTCGGCAGTAACATAATTATATAAACGACCCAGTGCATGACCTGGACAAGTCTTTAAACTGTCTAATCCACTTAGTATCCTCCCTGCTTTCCGTGGGACTCGCACGGGGGGACTTGGAATTGGAAGACGATGATCAGCCCATAGCTGGCTGAATAACCATGTAACAATAAAAAAAGCAAAAACAATCCAGTGCAGCCCACCCCAGAAGGTGGGTATCCCTACACAAACCAGCGACACCGAGGATTCAGTTTGAATGGCATTTGCCCAAGGCTAATGTTTGGATGATGTCGTCTATCGTGCCCATGGCAACTGCCAATGTTCAAGGATGGTGGCATTTAGTCGGAGCTGCTTATGGAATCAGAATTCTCGCCTTTAAGAGAGTTTCACTTTTGGAACTAACAGAATTGCGCAAGCTCTTGCGTTGCCTACTCAGTCAAGCGTATTTTGATGCTAGATAATGCAGCCAGACAAGCTCTGGAAATAGAAACATAAAGATCTAGCTAGGCATAAGTTGTACGCAGCTACGAGCAGCAGCTTCTACGCAGCTCCCTGCGCCAGCCACTAGGCTAAGCCCCAAGATTTCGACAGTTCTGGATAGTGTATTGTCAACTTCTTCACACACTAGGTTGCGTCAGCTTTGGCCGAATAGCCAGTCAGGGGCAGGGTTGTGCAGGACGCGCGTCCTTGCGTCCCAGGACGCAACATGGGAGGGTCCGTTGCGTCCCAGGCGCAGATCCATGATGTTGGTTGCGTCTCACCCATCAGTTGATTGGCCCACCACCACTCCATTGCCATGGGCTAAGGCTTCTTTTGATAGTGAGAAGCACCCTAATGACCTGAATGCGTCCCAGAACGCATCCTACCAAATTGGATGCGTCCCAGGACGCAACAGACCGAATTAGGTTGCGTCCCAGGACGCAACCCCTAGGGTCTGTTTGGAGTACCCTGGTCAGGGGATCTGCTTAGAAGCTGCTGCTTATAGCTGAAAATCAAAACACTGACTGAGGTTTAAACTGGTGACATACTGCAATAAAATCCTCTTTGAAGAACCTTTGACATACTGCAAAAGAACATTAACTAGTGTGTCGGGATAGCTATTTCGCCTGCATAAACCCGCTCGCTCTATGCACAAATGTGGTGTCAACAAAGTAGGATATGAGGTCCATTTAGCTTCTTTGGCTATCCCTAGATTGTAACATAAACATGCACGTTTCATTCGACCCGTGCAGAAGCAATAACAGAGGCAAGGGCAGCTGACTTGGCAACCAATAGAGTAAGCGGGGGCGTAGCCCCCACTTAGGCCCCACTTACTGAAAAAATTGTGGCGTGCGCTAGGCTGACAAAGCTGTAACATAAACATACACGTACCTAACAAGCTCCCCCGTGCAGAAGCAATCACGGAGACCAGGGCAGCCAACTTGGCAACCAATAGAGAACCTTGGGTTGGGTTGGACCCGGGCCCAAGGTCAACTTGCCAGCTTGGTGTGCTGCCACTGGCCACATTGACTTAGCCCAGAAGCAAGAGCCCATGTTCTCATCGACCCCCCGTATAGCAGCAATTACGGAGGCGGGTAAGGATAGGCGACAACCAATAGAGAACCTTGGGCTGGGTTGGGTTGGACCTGGGGTTGGAGGTTGGGTTGGACCTTGGGTTGGGTTGGGCTGGGTTGGAGGTCAACTTGCTAACTTGGTCCGCTGCCATGGGCCACACTGACTCTGCCCCAAAGAAAGAGCCCATGTTCCTATCAACCCCCATTGTAGAAGCGATTGCTGCGGCGTTGGTGGGCAAAGGTAGGCGACTTGATAACCAAGAAGAAACCTTGGGTTGGGTTGGGTTGGGTTGGACCTGCGCCCAAAGTCACCTTGGGTTGGACCTGGCCCAAGGTCAACTTGCCAACTCGGTCTGCAGGCATGGTTCACACTGACTTAGCCAAGGGAAACTGGTATGTAGAAGCAGTTGCGGCGGCAGATTGTGGAGTACTGGCGACCAATGGAGAAGCTGGACACTGGTGTGTCACAGTCACCCACCTGGATGCTGCCATGGGCCACACTGACTTAGCCCAAAAGCAAGAGCCCATTTGCCTATCACCTCCCCGTCCAGACGCAATTGCGGCGGCAGATTGTGGAGTATTGGCAACCAATGGAAAAACTGGACACTGGTGTGTCACAGTCGTCCACCTGAAGGATGCTGCCACACATGACCGCCTCATCCCCATTCAGCAGCCCACTGATCACAGGAAGCAGGAAATTACCGCCTGCACAGCATGGACAAAATAAATAAAACAATTAATAAAGCAATGAATTAAATAAATCATTGCCTGCACTGCTTGGACACATAATTATATCAATAAGGTAATGGATTGAAAACATTATTGCCTGCACAGCATGGGCAAAATACAACGAATTGAGAACATTATTGCCTGCACAGCATGGGCAAAATACAACGAATTGAGAACATTATTGCCTGCACAGCTTGGGCAAAATACAACGAATTAAATAAAGTATTGCCTGCACAGCAAGGACTTTTCTTGGCTCAACTATTGCCTGTCTAAGACAATGAAATGTAAAAGGATGCTCTGTTTCAGGTAAATATGTATTTACTGCGGAAGATGGCTTGCAGCTGGCTGGCTGCGTTCCGCCCAGTTTTTTCAACCCCCCTGTGGGCACAGCACGCAGTTTTTGCGCTTTTTGTGCTAGAAAGCGCTGACCAATTTGACGTTTGTGCGCTTTTTGCGCTAGAAAGCACTGACCAATTGGAAAAAAGTAGTACCCTGATCTGGACTACCCCTGGACAGTATCAAACATAGAAAGATAAGAAGATTCAGAATTGTATTGCTTCAGGTTGTATTATGCGATATCAGATTATATTGCTTCAGATTGTATTATACGATATCAGATTGTATTGCCTCAGGTTGTATTATATTATATCAGATTGTATTGCTTCAGGGTGTATTATGCGATATCAGATTGTATTGCTTCAGGTTGTATTATGCGATATCAGATTGGCAGCTGGAGTTACCACCACCATCCACCACAACCACCTACCTACACCCTTATAGTAGTCCTTCCAAAGGTTTACAAATGTATTGTCTACAGTAGTGAGGTCAGCGCAAACCTCCACCTTCTCCATCAGTTTGCCGGAGAGCTCAACGAGCGTGGCATTGGTGGAGCACTCGAACTTGGTGGTGGAGGTTGTCAGAGCAGTCTGACCATTGAGGAGCTCTGCCACGTCATCGCAAGTACTGCTGGCCATGGGAAGGGTACTCTGACCATCAACTGTGATCAGCATTGGAGACAGAGGAGTGAGATCAGAGTCATCATGGATGTAATTAACATTGCGGACATAGATCTGGTGTCAATCTGTGATCTACATTGGGGACAGAGGACTTATTTTAAAGCGATCATGGCCCCAATTAAAAGTGGGGACAGAGATCTGGCCATCAACTGTGATCAACATTGGAGACGGAGGAGTGAGATCAAAGTGACCATGTATGTAATCAACATTGCGGACAGAGATCTGGTGTCAACAATTGGGACAGAGGAGTCAATCTGTGATCAACAATGGGGGCAGAGGTGTTTTATGAAAGCAATCATGGCCACAATCAAAATTGGAGACAGAGGTCTGGCGTCCAACTTTAAAATAAAATGTTCATGAATAAAAAGGAAAAATGAACAATGGGGACCTTGGTAGGATTCATGTTTCATGTGCCCACATCTGTGTTTCATGGCCCAGATCTATGTTTCATGGCCCAGATCTATATTTCATGGCATATATCTATGTTTCATGGCCCAGATCTATGTTCCATGACCCAGATCTATGTTTCATGGCCCAGATCTATGTTTCATGAGCGCAAATGTATGATTCATGAGCCCACATCTTTGTTTCATGAGCCCAAATCTAAGTTTCATGAGCGCAAATCTATGTTTCATGGCCCAGATCTATGTTTCATGAGCCCACATCTATGTATCATGAACTTACTGTAGTAGGCAATGCAGCGACGGCATGGAGGGGGAGGAGGACTGCGTGGAATCCAGAAGCAATTGCGGCGGCAGATTGTGGAGTACTGGCAACCAATGGAGAAGCTGGACACTGGTGTGTCACAGTCGTCCACCTGAAGGATGCTGCCACACACGTCAGCTTCATCCGCATTCATCTGCCGAAAGATCAAAGCAAGCAGGAAATTACCGCCTGCACAGTATGGACAAATAAATAAAACAATTAATAAAGCAATGAATTAGATCAATCATTGCATGCATCGCATGACCACATAATTATATCGATAAGGCAATGAATTGAAAACATTATTGCCTGCACGGCATGGGAAAATACAACGAATTAAATGAAGTATTGCCTGCACAGCTTGGGCAAAATAAAATGAATTATATAAGGTATTGCCTGCATAGCAGGGGCAAAATACAACGAATTAAATAAAGTATCGCATGCACAGCAAGGACTTGTCTTGGCTCAACTATTGCCTGTCTAGGACAATGAAATGTAAAAGGATGCTTTGTTTCAGGTAAATACATTTTTACCACGGAAGATGGCTTGCAGCAAAATTGCTGGCTGGAGCTATGTAACCTACCTAAAGTAAGTTCAAGCTTGTTTCAGGTAAGGATAGGGTTCACAAAATCAACACTGTTTCTTCTAAGCCCGTCGTGTGACGGCTGGGCAAGTACCTTCAGCCTATCTGGACCAGGGTACTACAAAGCGCGCGCCGCAGTGCGTTTACGCGCACGCATTTTGAGCCCCACAGCGCGTTTCGCGCAGTTTTTTCACCTCCCTGTGGGCGAAGCACACAGTTTTTGCGCTATTTGGGCTAGAAAGCGCTGACCAATTTGACGTTTGTGCGCTCTAAGCACTGACCAATTGGACAAAAATTAGTACTCTGATCTGGACTACCCCTGGACAGTATCAAACATACAAGGATAAGAAGATTCAGAATTGTATTGCTTCAGGTTGTATTATGCGATACCAGATTGTATTGCTTCAGGTTGTATTATACGATATCAGATTGTATTGCTTCAGGTTGTATTATACGATATCAGATTGTATTGCTTCAGGTTGTATTATACGATATCAGATTGTATTGCTTCAGGTTGTATTATACGATATCAGATTGTATTGCTTCAGGTTGTATTATACGATATCAGATTGTATTGCTTCAGGTTGTATTATAATGTATCAGATCGTATTGCTTCAGGATGTATTATATGATATCAGATTGTATTGCTTCAGGTTGTATTATACCAGATCAGATTGTATTGCGTCAGGCTGTATTATAGGATATCAGAATGTACTGCTTCAGGTTGTATTGCACGATATTAGATTGTACTGCTTCAGGCTGTATTATACTGTATCAGATTGAAGTGCTTCCGGTTGCATTATACAATCTTAGATTGTACTGCTTCAGGCTGTATTATACAATATCAGATTGACCTACCTGCACCCTTATAGTCGTCCTCCCAAAGCTTAACAAATGTATTGTCTACAGTGGTGAGGTCAGCGCAAACCTCCACCTTCTCCATCAGTCTGCCGGAGAGCTCAACGAGCGTGGCATTGGTGGAGCACTCGAACTTGGTGGTGGAGGTTGTCAGAGCAGTCTGACCATTTAGGAGCTCCGCCACGTCATCGCAAGTACTGCTGGCCATTGGGAAGGTACTCTGGCCATCAACTGTGATCAACATTGGAGACAGAGGAGTGAGATCCAAGCGACCACAGATGTAATTAACATTGCGGACATAGATCTGGTGTCAATCTGTGATCTACATTGGGGACAGAGGACTTATTTCAAAGAGATCATGGTCAGTGGATGAATGGACCTTGGGGACCTTGGTAGGATCCATGTTTCATGATCCCATATCTATGTCTCATGAACTTACTGTAGTAGGCAATGCAGCGAGGGCATGCAGTGTGTGTGTGTGTTGGGGGGGGGGGGGGGGAGTGGATGGATGAAGAGTGAAGACGAGGTGGACAAGAATAAAAGTCTCATGAACTTACGGTGGTAGGTGATGCAGCGACGGCATGCAGGGGAGGCGGACTGCGTGGTGGCTGGGTGGTGTGGTTGGGGGGGGGGGGGGGGGGGGGGGGGGGGGGGGAGTTGATGAATGAACATTGGGGACCTTGGTAGGATCCATGTTTCATGATCCCAAATCAATTTTGAATGAGCCCACATCTATGACCCATGAACTTACTGTAGAAGGAGATGCAGCGACGGCATGGAGGGGGAGGTGGACTGCGTGGAATCCAGAAACAATTGCGGCGGCAGATTGTTGAGTATTGGCACTGAGTGCCTGCTCTGGACCTGCTGTTGCAGCCTTCTACAAAGAGAAAGGTGCCACAATCATATGACTCATCGCCACCACCCAGGGTGAGAGCGGTGTCAGCTCGTATGAGGTCAGCTGCATAGCAGGGATAAGAAAGGAGGTCAGCGCAGCATGAACAAGACAGGAAGGAGAACATGGAGAAGGTAGGGAAGAGGGCGCATGGAGAAGGTAAGGAAGGAGAACATGGAGAAGGTAAGGAAGAGGGCGCATCGAGGTGGGGGTAGACCTGGACATGACATTAAGTCCTCCATTACGTATCCCTTGACTCCGTCAAGCCGAGGGCGCATTTGGAGTCCAGTAGGGCACCAGAAAAAATGTAATCATCGTCATCATTAAACTGACTATGTGATTGCATTCTGTAGGTCAACATTTGGTTGTGGGCAGGGTTGGGTTGGGGTGGCGTGGGCGGGAGCGAGCGGCCAAGTTGCTGGCTGAAGCTATGTAACCAAGTTCAAGTGGGTTGGGTTGGGGTGGAGTGGGCTACCACATTTGTATGTGCAGGGGACGGCAACATGATATCATGCCATCATATGATATCATACGATGCCAGCAGTCTAACTAGGCTAAAGTTACCATTTATATGCAATATCATATGATGCATGATGTGTGATATCATACTTGGCTTTGGTCTACATCATATGATATGCCGGTCTCTACGCATGTCTGATCGCCGCGACACAGGGTGTAAGCGATTAAAGCTAGTAGAACCTGGTATTTGATACCCCCCCCCCCCACCCCCCACCCCCCACACACACACACTCGCTTGCACACACTCACTCACTCACACACACTCACGCACACAGACAAACTCACACACACTCATACACACACACTCACACACACTACTACCGATGCTTCTTCTGCCCGCAGACGGTGAGCAGCCTGGAGGCTGATAGACCTTGTGATCAAAACAACTGAACCCAACTGAACTGATAGACCTTGTGATCAAAGCAACTGAACCCAACTGAACTGATAGACCATGTGATCAAAGCAACTGAACCCAACTGAACTGATAGACCTTGTGATCAAACCAAACCTTTCTAGACCTCTCAGGAAACTAGTTAGGGAATAGAGACCCGCCTCCTTTGGGTAAAATCCCCAAGTGAAAACAGTTCGGGGGCAGTATTGTAGAGTTCATATGGTGGTTGTGGGTTTGTGTGTGTATGGCGTGTGTGTGTGTGAGGGGTGGGTGGGTGGGGGATATGGGTGAGGTGAGTGACTGAGGGGTGGGAGGGTGGGGGTGGGGGGGGATATGAGTGGGGTATGTGCAGTAGCGTGTGTTAACCAACTGTAGTAATTAAAGCTCCGGCGCAGTAGTGGTCTGTGAAACCAAAACCCACCATAGTAACCACTCTCCAGTATGTACGGTGCATGGGCGAATGGGAAGGTTCCTTCAACCTCACGTCCCGTGGCAAGGCATATGATTTTTCAATTTGTTATGTTGATCAAGTCAAGCTAAACACCGAGCACTTGGTAATCAGACCCACCCCCATAGAAGTTCCAAGGCAGCTCCCTTTCCCTGTCCTTGGGCCAAAACTGGAGCTAGGTAGTGTGCCTGAAAGCTGAAATAAAGGGCAGGTGAATGCAGCTGAGAGCCTTGGTATTTTCCCAGTGGCTGGCCAATGGAGCTGACTGAAAGATGCCCCCTCCAAAAAGTAATATTTTGGTGGTTGGCCCCAGTGCAAGCAAACGGGCTGGCCCCCTCAACCTCACTCATCGTAATAAGACGCACCATGTATGAATTGATCAAACCTACCATTATTTAAGTAATAGCTAGACCAAAGGTCAAGGAATGATTCGTCCACAGTGGTAGGGTCAGCGCAAGCCTCCACCATCTCCATCACATTTCCAAAGAGGTCTTCAAGTTTAGGGCCGGTGGAGCACACAAACTTGGTGTTAGAGCCAGAGTTCGTAAGAGTGGGGCCAGTGTTGAGGCGAGCCGCTAGATCATCGCAAGCGGTGTCAGCCATGGGCGTAGTAGTTTGGCCGTTAACTGCGATCAACAGTGGGAGTACAGAAGTTAGATCAAACTTACGGTTGTGATCAAGATTGGGGATAGGGTAATACAAGAAACATACAACTTCGATCAACATTGGGAGCAGAGAAGTTAGATCAAACTTCCGGTTGTGATCAAGATTGGGGATAGGGGAGTTGAACCAAACAAACAACTTCCATCAACATTGGGAGTAGAGAAGTTAGATCAAACGTACAGTTGTGATCAAGATTGGGGATAGGGGAATTTAAACAAACATACGACTGCGATCAACATTGGGAGGAGAGAAGTTAGATCAAACTTACGATTGTGATCAAGATTGGGGATAGGGGAAGTAAATCAAACACACGACTGTGATCAAGATTGGTAGCAGAGAAGTTAGATCAATCAATACTCAGATTGGGGGCAGGGAGTTCAATCAACTGGGCAGGGAATGCAATCAACATGGGGGCCAGAAACATTATCACGTTACACAGTTATGATGGCAACTCGAAGAAAAAGGAAAAGCGAAACCAAGGTCTGCGTAGACCTCTTTGACCCTCTTCGACTATTTTCATGCGCAACAAAGAGGGTCTAAGGTTTACGCAGACCCTGGTTTCGCTTTTCCTTTTTCTTCAAGTTGTCATCATACCTGTGAAACGTGATAAACCAAAGTTACCATGACTGAATGGATTTGATGTAGGGTGTGGTATATCCTTACATAGTTATAGTTTTTTAGAAATGGACCATCCTTTAAACTATCCCATCTGCTTAGTATGCTCCCTGATATCCAACCAAACCAATCCAGGCCTAGAACCCCCTACCCCCATCATCACTTCATCACCATCAGCAATTCAGCATGCATCATGTCTTGGAAAAGTCTTTGAACTGTCTAATTTGTTTAGTGTCAGACACACACTGTGGCCCCTGGTATCCAGTGGAACCGCACAGGGCAAGGCTTGGAATTGGATGACGGTGGAGAGCCTAGAGTTGGCTGAACAAGTTCTATGCAGCGTCGCATGCGACGCTTAAAATTGGCGGAGAGCGATCGTGACGGAGCGACAGCTGGCAACTGAAGCGAGTTAGTTACGAAACTGTTGGCTGACGTGTCAGGCTTTGTCTCGGTCAGACGGATGGATGGATGGTCGGTCGGTCGATTGGACGGACAAATGGGTAACCCTGGGGGCTCCCGCCCTCCAGAAGGGGGGGCTCCGCCCAAAACCATTTAACAATCCAATCCAATTCAGATCCTTGCATGGTTTTAGGGTTCAGGGTTTAGGTTTACCCTGTAGTACATATTAATAGTGGTAAATGATGAAAGGGAATGGTCCAATGCAGATTCCAAATTACCAATACAAATGCAAACTCCATGCTACCAATACCAATACAGATTCCAAGTTACCAATACCAATGCAAACTCCATGCTTCCAATACCAATACAGATTCCAAGGTCTCATTATTGGGCGCTAGAGCCCTTGTGGTGATCAAACTTACTACAAAAGATCATACAGTGCTTGCATGGGGTGGCTGGAGGGGGGTAGACTGGGGGTGGAGGGGACGCATAGGCAGGGGGGTAGACAGGGGATGGAGGGGACGCTTAGACATGGGGGAGATAACAGCGCCAAGGTGGGGGGGATACGGATTCCAAGATTAGTATCATAATTGGGCGCTAGAGCCCGTGTGGCGATCAAACTTACTGTAGAAGGTCATGCAGTGATTGCAAGGGGTGGCTGGAGGGGGGTAGACGGGGGGTGGAGGGGACGCATAGGCAGGGGGGTAGACGGGGGGTGGAGGGGACGCATATGCAGGGGGGTAGACGGGAGGTGGAGAGATAGGAGGGGGAGAGTCCACCATGGCAGGAGGGGGATAGACCTCCACCACAGGTGGCGGGGAGTCCACCATGGTAGGAGAGGGGGAGAGGTAGACCACAGGTGGGGAGAGCGGTGGTGGTGGTGGCGGTGGTGGTGGTGGCGGTGGTGGCGGCGGTGGTGGCGGTGTTGGCGGCAGTGGTGGTAGTGGCGGTGGTGGTGGCGGTGGTGGTGGCGGTGGTGGCGGTGAGGGTGGGTCTACCTCCCAGTAGTGAAAGTGATTGTCTCGGTGCGTACAGTGCTTGCAGGGCCGGGGGATGCGAGCCCATGGGGTGATGGCAAGGCCTGTAAAAGAAGGGCAGCTGATATTTTCATTTGAAAGCAGTAAATGAATGCAACGCATGCTTCCTGAGGTGCTTGAGTTGGTGAGATGTGACCTCGATGTAAGCGCCGACATATCTATGTGAGCATATATATATATATATATATATATATATATATATACTTGTGTGTGTGTGAGTGTGCACACATGCTTATAAGCATGTGTGCATACTCACACACACTCAAGTATATATATATAACACATGCTTATAAGGGTTTGGGGCGTTTTAAATCTCTCCATACAAATATACATGGGCAGATGTGAGGCATACAGGTCAGGGACAGATAAGGCACTTGGAACCTGATGTTCCACCTCACATCTGAAGCCACCCATCCCACAGGTCCACCACCACCTTGTTTACCTACAGGTTAGGGACAGGTAGGGCACTTGGATGCTGATGTTCCACCTCACATCCCTTGCAGGGGCGGGCTGTGATGATGGGGAGCTATGGTATCTCACCTTGGAGGACAACCAGGGCGACCAGGAGGCTAGTAGGATCCATAATGCGAGGCATTATTAATTTCACAGTCAGTGGAAGAGACAGGGTGCGGTGTGACCGAATCCGATGGGATAGCCCTGCGTTCAAAAAAGTGTAATATGTCAGTTAGACAGACCAGTCAGTGCGAACAGGAGGCAGGACCCGTCAGAGAGCCTCGAGCTTGACTTGCGATTGGGCTGGAATTGGCGTGTTGAGCAAGTTGCTCGCGCGTAAGGAATGTCTCGGGGGAGGGGGGAGAAGAGTGGAAAGCGACTGTTTAAGGCAACAGCGACTATTTGGCACTAAGACGGTTTATGCCGATGCTTTGACTGCAGAGTTCTGTAGAAGATGGCGAGCTGGCTCGCGACAGCTCGCGACAGGAGACATGAAACCAAGTTCGAGATTCATTGGGATGTTGACCGGCTAGTACTGAGGTGTGCGCAGACGACTGAACCAAGATGGGAGCAGATGTGCAAGAGACTTTGTCAAGCGCACAGCGGCTTCAAGAAAGAGAGAACATGGCCGGGTAATGGTGAGGCGGGACAGAAGACGAGCATCGAGCAAGCGAGCTAGGTGGAAGCATATGCACAACAGACTTCGTCGAGCGCGCAGCTTCCAGACAGAAAGGAAGAGTGGAGAATCGAATGGGTTTGCTTTTTTGCGCATGGATTGGAGCATCGAGCACAGTTGCAAGCTGTCCTTACAAGTGACAAAGATGGGATCCTGACGAATCGACGATCCGCTGAAGAGATGGAACAGGACCGGCCCAAATAATCAACCCGCAATAGCAGGTAGAAGCAAAGAGTTAAACTGCGAAGCAGCAAAAAGAGGAGCAACAAATATTGACGGATTTGACCAGGCCATATATGCTCGGATGATCTCTGGGATTATCTTGACGAAGGCGGTTAGAAGCAGAGATCTCTGGTTAGAAGTGTGATATGTAGTACTAGGTTGCCCCGGTGGGATCCCTGCTAGGCTGGTGGTCGGCCCTGCCCCCCGCCCTGCCCTGAGGCTCGTGTGTCGGTGGGAGTGTATGCTCAGGCCCTGAGGGGTCTCCCTCTGTGTATGCTCAATCATAGTCTGCTGCATGGGCAAATGTGTGTGCATGAAGTCATTGTAAACTTTTTCAAATGTTTTGTGTACATGTACAGGTAGATCGGTTTGTACAGGAGGTGTCAAGGCCTTCAATTTTTTACTTCTCTCAATCGATTTATTCTGATAATGGGGCTGTAATGGCATGTATCATGGCGATATTTTAGCATTTTTTCAGGTCAATCTGAGCACCTCATACAGGGGGGGGGGGGGGGTCGGCCACTTAGCCCTCCTCAAGGTTTTTCTATCTTTTTACTCATTCCTCCAAAGTCCAAATGACATTATGAGCGAGACCACCTATGAGAAGGCCTTTTTATAATTACAATCGTTAGGGAACAAAGAGGTGCAATTGAAATTTAAATTCAAATTGTTACATCCGTGTAATACCGTTACTCACAGGACGTGAAGTTAAGGACACCATAGCGTAAGCCGGAGCTAGCTATAGTCACCGTAAAGGGGTGTACATACATAAGAGGTGCACACAGACATAAGTAGCATGGCACCTCGAGGAGGTTAGGGATGACCTAACCCTGCCAGCGGTATAACCGACTGGCGTGGTCACAGTCACAAGCTGACTGGACAAGGTGGACACGAGGCCTCTAGCAGGTACCTTCGTGTGCCACAAGCAACGGCATATAAACCGTACTACAACACTATAACAGGTCTTGGCAAAGGCAGTCCATTGGCACCATTTTATTTGGACCATACATTTTCCTGGTAATACATTTTTTTACTGCCGAAGACGGCGAGCAGCCCAATTGCTGGCTGAAGCTATGTCACGGTGCGATCTCACGGTGCGATAAGACAGTTTCGCATCGAAAACACGGTGTGACAACATCGGCACGGGGTGATAATCTGGTTTCAGCTATACAGATAGAATTAATCCCATACAGATAACAAAGAAGATAAATTAATCTTCACATTAATCCGCGGAACTCTTCTGGAGCCGCAGCCCGCTGCGGGCTTAGCGGTTTCGCCACAGCCCCCGTGGTGGATTTCTCTGCCCAAAGGGTCGGTACCCTCGGTACCCTGAGTACCATGATTTTACAAAGCTCTGGAAATTTTGTTTTAGTTTTAGAAACCCTTTTCTCGGACCTTTGAAAAATTGTGGTACTCAGTATACCGAGGGTACCGCCCTTTTTGGCACAGCACTGTCAGGTCTCCAAACGGAGCCGCATCGTGTCAAGCGGAGTCCTGCTTGGCAACTCTTTTTTTAAGAGGGAGGCAGAGGCATCCAGCCACTGAATCCCGTTTTTCACAAAATAACTACGTGGTGCGGAAGAAAGGGCGCGCGGCCTTTAGTGCGTGCCAAAGGGCCAGAGGCATCCAGCCACTGCGCCCTGTCTCGCGCCACAGAGAGCGTCTAGGGCTTGGTGGTTCCGCCACAGCCCCGTGGCGCCCTGTCAGCGGACTGGGGGCGGTACCACGGTACCCTGCGTACCATGATTTTACAAAAGTCCGGAGTTAGGGGTTGAAGAAAACAAAAAAAGTTTTTCCAGATGGCTGCCAGCACTTTTCAGATTTTTGTAAATTACAAAAGTCTCCGAGATTGGGAGCAGTGATTTTTTAAGGATTTGGTCACTAACTTAAATAATCGTGCTGCACGATTCCAAGGTCTGGAGTTTGAGGAGATGGAAACATTAATAATCGCTCAGCGCGATTTTGCTTACATTCAGGCCGAGGAATAAATAAAATAATCGTGCACACCTATAATCAAGGTTTGAGCCACTCGGGTCATAAAAGCGGACTGCCTAAGGGGGGCTTACAATTGTCTCAACTAGACCATGGGCTGTATCGGATGAGGATTGCAGGGTCTGTGCAATCAAATACCAAAAATAAATGCCAGAACTGACATAGATTAAGAACCAAAATTAAATACTCCAACTTACTACTAGTACCTGACCTGGCACTAACTAAAATATCCACTTTAAACTTAAATGTCTTTGACCTACAAACATCGCTCCAGACTTGAATTGTCTATGTACAAGATTTCAGGTATAAACAAAAATTGTAAAACTCAGGCAATGGCCTATCAAGTATATACTAGCCTGTCTGACTATCAACTAGGTTGGCTGGAGAATTGTGTAACAGCCAAAGCCAGGGTTGGTTGCAGCCTAAGCCAGGGTTGACCGACGTGGGCACATCCCAGTCCAGACCTTGAAGGCCTCCTCAAAAGGGAAGGTGTCTGCGGGGAAGAGGCGTCGCATGGTGAACGCACGCATAGTGCAGTTGAGATGTTCTTCTTCCAGCCTGTTCCTGCAAGGGCTCTTCAGAAAGTTCATAGCCGAGAACGCCCTCTCATCCTCAACCGAGCCTGCCACCTTAGTCAAAGCGATCTTGGCAAGCTTGACATACTCAGGGAATCGTGATACGCCCCCATGCTGTGACAGGTGCTGCCACAGCATGCTAGTGGGAGAGGGGCCTGTATAGAGCCGGAGGCCTCCAGCTTCATCGACAGCATGCCCATACTGAGCCATGATCGCCTCAGAGGCAATGGTGATACCTGTCACAAATGCTCCTGCCTGCCTCACCAAGTCCAACCTGATCAGCAAGGGTGCAGCCACCTGCTTCTCGGTCCCCAATGGCTTGGGCTGGCCATAGTAACCAGACAAGACAGCCACGTGGTCCCTCAGCTCTTCAATAGTGGGTTGGACTCTCAGGGCACCTGGACTGGGTGCCCATTTCTGGGGATACACAATTGAAAGCTCTGTCAGCAACTCTGGGTCGGGAAACCGCTCCTTGATGCTGCCAAGGATGGTCCTAGCTGCATCTTGGGCTCGTAGCTTGCATGCTGCCTGAGTCTTGCCAAAGGCCTCAGGGGAAGCCCAGCAAAGTTGGGATAGAGAGCGTCCACGTCCGCCTCTGCTCGGGCGTACCTCTTCAGTCGTGAAGCTGACTGTGCGGACATCCTTCTTGACTGTGATAGCAAGAATAGGGTTGGAATCCTCATCACCCACAAAACTGAACCGACCAGGCTCCTCATTTTGGCTCTCACCAATGGCCTCAGCACTGGCGTACTCTACCTCAGCCAGCTCAATGAAGTGCAAGGGGGAGAACTGGTCAACTCCAAAGTACATATCTTCAATGGCCGCTGAGGTAGTGGCCACAGCATCGGTCAGGTCTTGAATAAAGGCATGCCTTTGTTGTGTCAGCTGTGACAGGGCATTGAGGGTGCGGAGGAGTGGAAGCAACAAGGCAAGGCTAAGCAACCTCTCCACATCAACAAGATGCTTGTAGATGCTTGTTGCCGTGCTCTGGTCTACCTGTTCAGACAGATCCTCCACAGCATTAGTATCGGCCAGGTTCTCGAACAATCCTGATAGAACATGATACTGGTCCCACACTCGCTCAGCTGGCTTCAGCTGGCTCAGCCACCTGGTGGTCACGTCACGAATCATCCTCAAGAGGCTCTCATCTGCAAACTCCTGCATGTTGCGCAGGAGTTGGGAGCGAGCACCACTCCTAGCAAAAAAAGCATACACCTGCCGAATCAGTTCCTCGACTATCTTCATCAGCGTATTGGAGTCCAGCGCATGTGCCACAAGGGACAATCTGTGGCTGAAGTCATGGACGTGCTGCAAGAAGGGTGACACATGTAGTCTGAGACGTTGGATAGCTCCACTGCGCAAGCCAGACAGGACAGCTGCCCCATCACAGCTGATGTTGACTAGCTTGCGAGCCAGTTGGCCCTTTGAGAGGCCTGCAGTTGTCTCAAGAACCTGTATCAAGGCAGCTGCCAGGATTTCAGCGTTGCAGGACAGCACTGCTAGTTTGTGGACCTTCAGGAAGAAAGGTTCACGCTCCCAGGTGAAAGGGCCTAGCACGTGCAGATGGACGCTCATGAATTGAAGGTGGTCAATGGCAGTTGATTCGTCCATACTAACACTGATATAGTCAGCTTCAGCAATCCTGCGTCTAAGCACTGCCAGCATGACCTGATCCAGTGCCTCAGCGATAGTCCAGCCAGAAGTGTCACTCCAGCGTGAGGAGGTGAGCTGATCTTGATCGACAATTGGCAGGGATTGGAATAATGAGTATGATTGCTCATACCCTGTCACTGCCCTGCCATGTTGCAGCTCATGAAGCATCGTAATGAACTGGGGGAGCTTGCGCTTGAAGGCTTCAGCGTTGACCTTGAGCAAGGCCAACCGGATGTCCATAGTCTGTACCTCAGGCACCACCACTGTTGCCACCAGTTTCCTCTGCTCTAGCAGGAACACATTCTTCTGATGTTGCGATACAGCCTTTGGTTGGGAGGGTACTACATCATCAGCATCGCCACCAGGAGTCTTCCGCTTAGACTGCTTCTGGACAAACTGGCCTGCCTCGTGCTTGGCTAGAGTGTCTGAACATGGCCGAAGGTAGACAGGCTCCCCTTTGATGGCAGAGCAAGGGGTGCAGATAACAGTCTTGCCTCCGTCATTAGAAGTTGCCCAGGGGAACTTGGCAGCTGAATTAGCAGATAGCAAGATAGTCCTCTTTCGAGACTTCTTCTCCTCTAGGGCTGGCACCTCATCTCCCACAGGGGTTCCTGACTGGGAGGTGGCAGCACTGGTGGTGCGGGGGTTGGAGGAGGTGGCAGCAGTGGTGACGTGGGGGTTGGAGGAGGTGGAGGGGGAGGCACTGACGGCAGGGAACTTGAAGGGGGAACGGGAGCCACCGGTGGAGGGGGGGGGGGGGGGGGGGAGGTAGCAGCACTGGTGGTGCAGGGGGGGGAGGTGGAGGCAACGATGGTAGGGAACTTGAATGGGGAACAGGAGCCACCAGTGGAGGGGTGGGGGGGTTGGGGGGAGGAGAGAAGTGTGGAATCACCATCATCACCATCACCACCAACGTTGACTAAATCTGCAAAAGGGGAGGAGGGAGTACAGGTTTTAGGCAGTATTGAGATCGATTGAGGTAGCGATAGAGGCTCGTGGCTCGCATTTACATGGCATGGAATCAGCAGTCAGCATTCAGCACTTGTCAATACCACGCGGCTCAACCCGTTGCCCTACATCTACACACCTAGAGTCTCAGTTGCAGTGGTCAGATCGATTATTAAATGGCTGAGAGCGGGGGGGGAGGTAGAATACCGCTAATAGACAGGCCGTTACGGGCATCCAAAATGCAATTCTAGGTCAGGCAGTCGAGGGCTCGTGGCTCGCGTTCACATGGCATGGTATCGAAAAGCTCAGCTTACCTGGAGAAGTCAGAGTGACAACAGTAGCTGCTCCTCCCGACTCTGGAGGGGGGGGGGGATTGGGGGGACCTGCGCAATTCAGGAATCAGCAGTCAGCATGCAGCGTTTGTCAATACCTCGCGGCTCAACCCGTCGCCCAAAATCTACGTACCAAGAGTTTCAGTTGCACATGTCAAATCGATAATAGCTTGCGGCGAGGGCGGGGGAAGAGAGCACCGCTCTACTGGGCGACCTAGGCGAGTGGGCTCCACGACCATGACGAAGCCTGTGATGGTCTTCCATCTCCCGGGAGGAGGCTTGTTCGTTAGAGCAGTAGGCTTGCGGCCTACCTTGCCCTTGGGTTTGTCCTTATTCGGGACCATTCAGCTTGCTCCATCGATCGGGTCAAAGCTTTTGTAGCTCGAAACAATAACCGCAGCAGTTCTTCGACGCGGAACAGACCTGAAACCACAGGCCGTTACTTTCGTTTGAACGGTGAGCGGCGTGTGGAGTCCACACTTGCTGTGGAGCCGTGTGGACCTAACGAACCTGACGTGTCAGGGACTGTCAGCCTGTGCCAAGGCCAACCAATTCCAAACCGATGCCAACTAAGTAGCTGCACGATGCCCGAGCCAACCGTCTGCGACGTCCGAAACATTAAAAAGCGTGCAGCGCGATGCTTCACCCAACGTTTCAGGATTCGGAAACATTAACCAGACCTGAGAAAACGATGGACCAATTCTCAAATAACATTAAAATCGTGCAAAAAACGATTAATCGTGCCTAAAAAAATCACTGATTGGGAGCGTAAGGCACTTTTCAGGTGTTTAGTGCATGGTGTGACATATTTTTGGTATAAAGGAGTTTGTGTGTATGAATCCACAAAAGCTCAAGCACATCAAAATATTTGTCATTACTGTCGAGCGTAGTGTAGAAGATAAACACATACAAGAGGATTTTGGGGGCTCGGGGATATGTGTAACATTTTCCCTTGTCCGAGTGTATGTTATCCACTGATTCACCTCCCATTTTCGCAACTTCTGCAATACTTTGTGCATCCACCTTCATGCATCCATTTGTACCAGATGTGCTGTGCCCTGTGGCATGATCACCTTGAGCCACTTGTTTTGCCCCATCACACGCATATGTTGCTCAATGCGCTCCAGCGTGTGCTTTGGGATACATGCACCCCCCAGCGCGTACACCAAGTTGCGCTCGGCAAACTCACGCACTCGCAGCTTGCGAATGTCCTTTGCATCATGGGGTGACACCATAAGCTGTCCATCCTCATCGTCCACTTCGCCATCATGCTGCGACTTGAAGCAGAGATCCCCCCAGCGAGTTGCGTTGCTGGCCAGCTGTTTCAGCGCATCGTTCACCTTCGATGGCATGTTCAACTTCGCCTCCCCGATCAAAATCACTGGCACCCCCGCCACCAGGCAATCCAGGTCGCCGCCATGCCACTCGTAGTTGACAGCCACGATCTCACCGCCCACCAGGTCCTTGATGCCAACTGCCATTTGGTGCTCCCATGCATTGGATATGCCATTGTTTGCATCGCTCTCTGCTGTACTGTCCTTGACATGCTTCACCGCGCCCTCCTGTGCCGTGATCAGCCCCCGTGTTGTGTCGGCCAGTGATGCGATAGAGTCGGCAAGCCGCTTGTTGGTCGGGTTCTCCCACGGCCGGTCTACACACACCTGGCCACCCCAGGCAGAGCCCATCTCCTCTGCTTCCAGCGCCGTCACGACAACCGACGGCATGACCTCGTACCCCAATCGCACCCGCAGCCACGGCCTGCACCTCAGGGCACATGCCAGCTCGCGCAGCTGTTCCACACTCAGCGCCCCCAGCCTGTTTGAGCTCAGATCCAAGGTCACAGCACCCTCCCATGCTCCGCCTGCTTTATCGGGCAGCCTCGGGATGAGGCCCATCAAGAAATCTGGCTGCATGCACATCTCGCTCAGATCCCAGTACCCTTGGCCATCTGCACGCGCGGCCTTCTCCAGCAATGCCATGGCGCTATCCACGGTCACCTCGTGTCCACTCTTGTCAAATGCAGGCATGTTTTTATAACGCCTGCAAACGGACGCGCATGTTTGGCATGGTGGAACGCCTGTATGTGAGATGGACCGCATGCCCTTTCCCATGACAGTCCAATAAATCAATCCTAATGCAAAGTCACCTAATGCATTCCCATGTAAAGCATCACACCTCATGCAAAGCTCATGGAAGTGAACAACAGCTTGCAGGTAACTGATAGCTAAAAATCCTGCAGCCCTGGATCCCCTATATGCGTGATGGCAGCCGATGACATCCCGGTTGCTGACAGCCAAATACAGCACACACACCCATACAGTCCTATGCAGCCCCCCAATCCCAACCCATACGACAGCCGCATGCAGTACATAGCACACAAATACATCACCCAAGACCATCATGCAGCCCCAGATCACAACCCAAAGTCAGTCATAGACCTCACCACCAATGACCATCCTCACCTTCCCACAAGGCTTCCCCAAAGGCTCCGAGGAATCAGCGCTGCCTTGACAGAACCTGCAAAGCGAGAACCAAACCACACAATCAGTCACCCCGCCTTTCGCGCGACCGGACCTGCGAAGTCCACCGCAGCCCGCGACAATGCAAACCTACAGACCTTTCCACCCCCATAACTTCGCCCAAACCCAACCAAATCGCGCCATTCGAGAAGCAAAGTCCACAGTCGAGTTCCTCACCCATCTGTCTGGAACCTCCCAGATTCGCGCTTCCAAGCCGCGAAACCAGCGCATCGCGCAAAAACCCAGAAATCTGCGCAATTTCCAGTCTGAACTCGGTCCTTCCACGCAAACCATCCTCATCCCGTACCCCCGTTCCCAAATTCACTACGCCAGCTAGCGCCACCACCTCCTGAAACCTTGTGAATCAGAGCCCTGCTTGACACCCCTTTTCTTATGAAGGAGGGCGGGCAGAGCACCGGTGGGATGATGTCGAGGAGTAGTCTGCCGCTGGAGCAGCCCCCCGATCGGTTAATGTTCCTCTTCTTGCACGGCTAGCATCTGAGCCCGTCGTACCGACGGGAGGACCACCCCCCGTGGCCACGTCAGCGACAGGTCTCGGAAAATCGAGATCCGAGACGGGTAACTCCGAAACGGGTAACTTCGAAACGGCTCCCCTGGCCACGTCAGCGAAAGGCAGCCAGCGAGCTGGCAGGAGTGCGTGAGAGCGCAGGAGAAGGCCAACGGAATGCTGCGACGGGGGGAGCTGCATGCGAAGTTATTGGCAGTGGCAGCGAAATCGGTGGGAGAGAGTTTGGGCAGATGGACAAAGGGAGGCTACGCCGTTGAATATCGAGGGACTCAGGCAGCGAGCACCGAAAATAGCAGAAGTTCGAAGGAAAATTCGGGTATCAGAACGGCTAGGCTCAGGAAATGCAAGAGAATTTCACGGAGGAGCAGTGAGAAGGAGTCGAAAACGACACCGGCCGGGTAACCTTGGACGGGTGGGTGGATGGGTGGTCAGCAGAGCGAGAGGCCATCGTTCCTGTGGCTGCGCCGAGAAATCGAGACTGGCTGCCACCTGGGCGACAGGTCGGCAAGATATGGAACCAAACCCCCAACGTAGCGGTCGGGCCGATAACCTTTCAATCGATAGATTCGTTACACAGTGAAGACTGAAGAGCAGATAGCTTAACATCGCAAGTTCGCAACTCGTGCGGCTATATAGAAAAGGAAGTCTCCAGGAAGATTCTGAAGACACGTGCAGGCCATAGCTAGCCTATGGTCTGGCGGCAGGCAACCCGGGTCCTGGAGCACCAGGACCACGCGTGCACTATGCCAACTCAGTGTCCGACGCAACGGACAATAACATCAGTGACAGGCAGGCACTTACTGCTATACTGGCAAGCAGGGTACTTCAAATGGCCAAATTGGCCAGCGCTTTAGCACACTTGAAAACAAAAAAACTGCGCTTTGTAGTGCAGAAAGCGCAAAATTGCTTGCTGCGCCCACAGGGGGGTGCAAAAAACTGCGCTTAAAGCGCAGAAGGGGTCAAAAAGTCAGCGCTTGAAAGCGCAAAAGCGCGCGCTTCGAATTACCCTGCTGGCAAGTAGTCTGATGACATAGCAATCATAGCTTCTGTTTTCATCCACGATTGTTTCCCCAAGTAATTTATTTTTTACTGTCGAAGACGATGAGCAGCCAAATGCTGGCCATTTCACCTAGTTTAATTTCAAGTTTCTTTTCAGCCACGAGCAAAGGCTTATAGGCAGCTCCCCTGACTGGCTATTCAGCCAAACCTCAAGCAACCTAGTACACCTTGAAGCTGTAGTAATTAGCTTTCCAGCACTACTGATATCTTTGGGTGCAGCCCAGTGGCTTGCTCAGGGAGCTACCAAGAAGCTGCTAACAAAGGCCGAAAAGGCCTACCTAAATGCTAGGCTGTTCAGCGTCCAATACTTTGGGATCGGCATATCATATAATTCTGGCCAAAGGTGAGTATGATATCATACAAATTACAGCATATGATATTGTAACAGCACGGGCCAACACATGACTCGTGCCAGCTAGCTGTCAAATGTTTAGCTTCAACCCACGCCATGGCGCATTAGCATTAACTACTTCGCAGCAAGCAAATTTATAAATCAGAACCAAAATTTTAATTGCACCCTAAGGAATGAGAAAGCTGCACAAAATAGAACCTGCATCACATAAATAGAACTTGCATCACCTAGATAGAAGTCGCATCATCAAAATAGAACTTGCATCACCTAAATAGAACTTGCATCACCTAGATGGAACCCGCATCATCGAAATAGAACCTGCCTCACCTAAATAGAACTTGCATCACCTAGACAGAACCCGCATCATCAAAATATAACCTGCATCACCTAAAAATAGCAAATATGGCGACAACATACAGGCTCCTGGCACTGTCATTATCATGCACTTCCAAACAGCATTTCCCCTAAGCTCCATTAATCGTGTACGCACAATTATTAATGTTTATTCGCGGAATGGTCCATCATTTTCTCAGGACTGGGTAATGTTTTCGAGCTCGCAAAACGTTGGTCTGGGCTCCTGCCACTGCCACTGCCATAATCATGCACTTCCAAAATCTTGAGTTCTTGACTCATCTCTCTCAGACTCACCTTCTACCTATTACTAGGGAACGGCAAATCATATGATGTTGACCAAAGACGAGTATGATATTATATGATATCATACAAAAATCATATGATTTAATATCATATGATATGATGGCCCAGGCCAAAGTTACCTAGTCAGACCACCGGCATCATATGATATCATATGATGACATGATATCATATGATATCGTATTGCCGTCCCCTACCTATTACAGTACAGCTTGGTGAGATCGTTCCCACCTTCTACCTACGCAACACAACTAGACTGCGTCTACCCGCGAACTACAGAACAATTACCTACACATACACATTACATACACACACATTACATACACATACAACACCACCCACAACAAAGCTCATACATATCATGCACACCGACTACCTGATTACTAAATTGGCGTCTAGCGGTCTGGCATGCCCCCACTTTCCAACGGGTGCCTCCTTAGTAGGAATTTCTTCGCTTTTTGTTCTGAATCTTTGGTGGGCGCTGTTTTGTGTATGGGGTCAAAATCCTTTCAAAAATGAATAAAAGTAAGCAGCATTTCTTTCAGAAGCTTGACATACTTGACGCTCACATGCACTGTTTATTTGTTGGGCCACTGGGCTATGGTAGCTTCCCGCCAGCTCCAATAGCCAGCCACTGGGTCAAACCCAAAGCTTGCACTTGTATTGGCATGCCCATCACGTCAACTTTCATATGCACTAGAAAGCTCCAGGTTTGGCCCAAGGACAGGATAGGGAAGCTGCTATGCAAAGCAAAAAAAACAAGATCCCTACATGCTTAGTCACTTGGTGCTGTCTAAGTAAAGCATGCCTTGCCACCTTGCAGTGTGCACATGCACGCACCCAGGCTAATCAGAAGGGCAGGATGCTCACATGGTCTACCACATGGAGCTGTCTATGTAAAGCATGCCTTGCCACCTTGCAGTGTGCACATGCACGCACCCAGGCTAATCAGAAGAGCAGGATGCTCACATGGTCTACCACTTGGAGCTGTCTATGTAAAGCATGCCTTGCCACCTTGCAGTGTGCACATGCACGCACCCAGGCTAATCAGAAGGGCAGGATGCTCACATGGTCTATCAATTGGAGCTGTCCATTTGAATAATGTTGTGCCCTCATGCAGTTTGCACATGCGCACACCCAGGCTTACCAGCAAAAACAATTGGCCCCGTTTAGCCGGACAACAAGTCCTAGGCAGCGTTGCAAGCGATGCAGAAAATTGGTAGAGAGTGCTGGCAACGGAATGACAGGTGGCAATGGAATGGAGCAGACTGAAGCCAGTTAGTTATGAGACAGTTGACAGACGTGTCAGGCTTTGTGTCGGTCGTCGGTTGCACGCACAAACGGGCAACGGGGTGACCCTGGGGGCTCCCTCCCCCCAGAAGGGGGGAGCTCTGCCAAAAATAGGACAGCAAAAATTAGAATGGAAATGAAAGACATCGCTGGTGCTCATATCCCGTCCCGGATATTGCGGAGCAGGCTTGTCTTGGGCCAAAAATGGCCTGTCGATGACAATGTTATGTCATATCTGGGAGCATGTAGGGCCAAGTGTGCCTACTGTTTTGTAAGAGTGGCAACACCATTCAAACTAAATCCTCAGTGCCGCTGGTTTGTGTCGTGAGACCCACCTCCTGAGGTGAAATTCCTTTCATGCTCATATCTGGAAGCAAAAAGGGTCGCACCTTATCTGTAAGCAAACAGGGTCACACCTAGTAGGTCCAATGCATAGTTTTTCTTTTCAGCTACGAGAAGCAGCTTCTAAGCAGCTCCCTGAGCCAGCCACTGGTCCAACATACCAGTTTTGACAGTTCTGGACAGCTTCCAGACACACTAGGTTGCAGGAGCTTTGGCTGAATGGCCAGTCAGGGGAGCTGCCTAGAGGCTGCTGCTTTTATCTGGAAGCCTACAGGGTCAAACATAGTAGGTCCATACGGGTACAATAAATCTGGTTTGCTGACGGTGTTTCCTCGTAGCTGGGGGGCTACGCATGGCATCTTCTAGGCAGCTCCTTTTGCCCTTCCTTGTGCCAAACTGGAAGCTGACATGGCAGGAATTTCAATACAACTGAAAGCTTTGGGCCTGAATCAGGGAGCTGGCCCGAGGCTGCCATGAGTAGTCCAGAAATGAATCAGTCTGTGTGTCGTCACACAGGTCTCTGTTGCAGTCACCCAGGCGTTTGTTGCAGTCACCTAGGCATTCTTGTACACCACCTTGTCTACCACTGGTACTTGGCTGAAAGCATGACGTCCTCGTACTTCTTGGCAGCAGCATCCCATGACAGGTCTTGGCTCATGCCGTTTTTCTGGAAAACAATTGGGCAAATAAAGAGGAAGTCAAAGCCGGGAACATAAGGCCAATCCAAGCCAAGCCAAGCCAGACCAAATACAGGATCATGAGGCCAAGCATTGCACGTGGTATTCAGGGTTGTTCTGGGCCCCCCCTAGAAAACACGTGGTATTCAGGGTTGTTATGGGGACCCCCTAGATCACACGTGGTATTCAGGGTCGTTATGGGCACCCCTAAATCACACGTGGTATTCAGGGTTGTTATGGGGAGACCCCTTAATGGCACTTGGTTTTCAGGGTTGTTCTGGGGACCCCTTAAATAGCACATGGTATATCTATACATATCTATACATATTGAATATAATATGAACGGACATATTTTGTACATGCACATGAATCACATGAACTATGTATGGGGTCATGTTGCAGGAGGAAGGGGGAAGCTCACCTGCCACTGTAGGAAGCTAGCTGTCACTAACTAACTAACTAACTAACTAACTAACTAACTAATTAACTAACAAACTGACTGACTAACTAACTAACAACATAGGGCCAACACATGACTCGCAAAGCTGCTGGTCATAGCTGAGAAGAAAAACAGAAGCTCACCTGCAATTGTAGGGAGCTGCAGGGAGATGTCTAGAAGCTGCCTAGATGCTGCTGCTCGTAGCTGAAAAGAAAAACAGAAGCTAACCTGCAATTGTAGGGAGCTGCAGGGAGCTGTCTAGAAGCTGCCTAGAAGCTGCTGCTCGTAGCTGAAAAGAAAAACAGAAGCTCACCTGCAACTGCAGGAAGTCCTCTTTGTGATTCCTGTAAGTGTCCAATGCTTGGTACGTGGCTGTCTTTCTTTTCGGCTACTAGCAGCAGCTTCTAGGCAGCTGAAAAGAAAAACAGAAGCGCACCTGCAACTGCAGGAAGTCCTCTTTGTGATTCCTGTAAGTGTCCAATGCTTGGTACATGGCTGTCTTTCTTTTCGGCTACTAGCAGCAGCTTCTAGGTAGCTGAAAAGAAAAACAGAAGCGCACCTGCAACTGCAGGAAGTCCTCTTTGTGATTCCTGTAAGTGTCCAATGCTTGGTACGTGGCTGTGCGCATATCAGAAGCATCAGCAGTTTCGAAGGTCCATCCAGTACCTGGGGCAAAATGTCGACGGATGAGAAAGACGAGAGACGAAAGGAAACGTAGTGAGGCAAGAATGGATTAGTTACAGTAACAGAGAGACGACTTACAAGAGACGACCTCCAGAATCAAAGGGGTCAGAGATCTAAGGGTGCTGGTACAGCAAGGGGGGGCAAGGTGTACAGGGTACATAGTGTGGCGCATATTGGAAGCATCAGCGGTGTTGAAGGCCCATCCAGTACCTGGGGCAGAACCAATTTAGATTAAGGGCGCCTAGAAGCGCGTCCCGAATGATTGTTTTGAATTAATATTTAATTTAATTTGATTTGATTTAATTTGATTTAATAACGATATAATTTGTTTAGGCAATCTCTGGGTCTTACCTGACTTATCATGCAAATTAAAAGGCTCCACGGTGTCTCTAAACCCCCTGACAGCATGCACCACTGGGACGATGCCAGCTGCCATTGCATACTGCTGATTCAGACCACCACCACCACGCCCATTACCACTATGAATCTTGTCATTACCCCAAGTAGCAGTGCAGTCCCTGGGTCTTACCTGACTTGTCATGCAAGTTAAAAGGCTTCACAGTGTCTCTCAAGCCCCCAACGGCATGCACCACTGGGACGGTGCCAGCCGCCATCGCATACAGCTGATTCAGACCACACGGCTCAAAGCGAGACGGCATGAGCAAGATGTCGACTCCAGCATTGATGCAATGTGCCATCTTGACATAAAATCCAACGTAGCTCTTGCACTAATTTGGGTTCCTATATGATCGGAACAAATTCTGTGTTATAAGGTTTTCGATCTTTGCGTTGATTCGTTATAATAAAACACACCCAGTCCCGCCTCAGTCAAGTAGGCCAAACAGGCTAAAGGGACTTACCCAACCATGACAGGAAGGAGGAAACGTGACATGAAGATGTTCTGGGTTTATGAGCCATCTTGACAGAAACTCCAACACAACTCTTGCACTGATTTGGGTTCCTAAACAACCGGAAACATACCCTGTTTCAAGGTTCGGGTCTAAGGTTTAGGTTTGAGTTCTGGGTATGCATGTATGCATGCATGTATGTTTGTATGTATGTTACAGTCCAGGGGGAGGCCAAATAGGCTAAAGGGACTTAACCAATCATGATAGGAATGAGGAAACATGACATGAAGGTGTTCTGGGTTTATGGGCCATCTAGGCAGAAAATCCAACATAACTCTTGCACTGATTCGGGTTCCAATTATATCGGAAAAAATACCGTATCTTCAGGGTTGGGTCAAGGGTTTAGATTGGAGTTCTGAGTTTATGTGCCATCTTGACAGAAATCCAACATTTCTACTGCACTGATTCGGCTTCCTAGACGATCTGACGATCGAAACAAAGACTGTGTTTTAAGGTTTGGTTAACAGGTTTAAACTTGAGTTCTTGGGTTTATGGGCCATCTTGACATAAGATCCAACATAGCTATTGCACTGATTTGGGTTCCTATTGTATCGGAAAAAATACCGTCTCTTCAGGTTTGGATCTCGAGGTTTAGGTTTGAGTTGTTGAGTTGATGTGCCATCTTGACAGAAAATCCAACATAGCTATTGCACTGATTCAGGTTCCTAGAAAATAAAACAAATGACTGTCTTTTAAGGTCTGGGTCTAAGGTTTAGGTTTGAGTTCTGGGTTGATGTGCCACCTTGACAGAAAATCCAACATAGCTATTGCACTGATTCAGGTTCCGAAACTATACAATAACTCTTTGTCTTCGGGTTCGGATCTAAGGTTTAGGTATGAGTTGTTGAGTTGATGTGCCACCTTGACAGAAAATCCAACATAACTCTTGCACTGATTCGGGTTCCTATTGTATCGGAAAAAATAACGTCTCTTCAGGTTTGGATCTCAAGGTTTAGGTTTGAGTTCTTGAGTTGATGTGCCACCTTGACAGAAGATCCAACATAACTCTTGCACTGATTCGGGTTCCTATACGATCGGAAAACATACAGTGTTTTAAGGTTTAGGTTGGAGTTCTGGGTTTAGAGTATGGGGCCACCAACATAGCCCTAGCTATCACTGATTCAGTTTGCTGGGGGGTGGATAATCACAATTTGGGTTCAGGGTGCAGGTTGTTTGCAACATTTATATTATTTGTCCCCCCCCCCCCCCCCCCCCCCCTCCCCCCTTTCCCCCCCCTCGATAATACAATCCAATACAGTACAATACAATACAATATCAATGCAATAAAAAAAAAATGCGCTTCTCACCTGGACTCCATACTGCGAAGGATATCCTCAAGGTCATCCCTGCTGTAACGGTACAGATCCCTTCACGGGTATTCTGGTCCGTTAAGCGAGGCATAACTGTAACTCGTTACTCGCAAGCCGCGTGACATACGCACGTGGGGCAGTACCATACCTATGTACTGCCCCATTGCACTCGACACGCTTGTCAAATACATAGACTCGAGCAACTCTAGACAAACCCTTATACTCACTACGAAGACGTTCACCTCCGAGCTACTCCACATCCCTACCTAAGGTAAACACCTGGACTCCATACTGCGAAGGATATCCTCAAGGTCATCCCTGCCAGAGCCAAGGAACACAAGCTGCACACCTTGTTGTATCAACCAACCCAACATGTTATAGATAGCTACATACAATACAATACAATACAATACAATACAATACAATACAATACAATGCAATGCAATACAATATAAATGCAATACAATGCAACACAAAACAATGCAATATAAATGCAATACAAAACAAAAATAATGCGCTGCTTATCACCTGGACTCCATACTGCGCAGAGCAGCCTCAAGGTCGTCCCTGCCAGAACCAAGGAATACAAGCTGCACACCTTGGGAGATGAGCCAGTCATAGCTCTCATAGATCAAGTCAATGCCTTTTTGGTAATCTGCAAGGTTGAGGAATGCGTTGTGTGAGGAATGCGTAATAGCTCTCATAGATCAAGTCAATGCCTTTTTGGTAATCTGCAAGGTTGAGGAATGCGTTGTGTGAGGAATGCGTCATAGCTCGCATGCACACATCACAGTCAGGAAAGCAGTCCGCAAGGTTGAGCAAGAGCGTTGCGTGAAGAAAGCGTTGCGTGAGGAATGCTTAATAGCTTGCAGGGGTGAGCAAGAGCATTGCGTGAGGAGTGAAAATTGATGAACTGAATCCCAAACAATCGTTTTACCGACAGGGGCCCTGAGTTCATGCTACAGTGATCATTTGATTCTACAAAACAACTAAATCATCATCTCACCTGGAATGATAATTTAATTGTGTGATTCATATCGCAGATGAGGTTATGAGTACCACTGTTTCTTTTTTTAGCTATGCGTAGCACCTTCTAGGCAGCTATCTTTCCCCGTCCTTGAGCCACACCTGAAGCTAGCTAGAGCGTTTAAAAGCTGATATGACAAGCATTCTGATGCAGCTTCTAGGCAGCTCCATTTCCCTGTCCTTGAGCCACACCTGAAGCTAGCTAGCGCGTTTAAAAGCTGATATGACAAGCATTTCGATTCACTTCTAGGCAGCTCCTTTTCCCTGTCATTGAGCCACACCTCTAGCTAGCTAGTGTGTTTAAAAGCTGGTATGACAAGCATCCCAATGCAGCTCCATTTCCCTGTCATTGAGCCACACCTGAAGCTAGCTAGTGCGTTTAAAAGCTGATATGACAAGCATTCTGATGCAGCTTCTAGGCAGCTCCCTTTCCCTGTCCTTGAGCCACACCTCTAGCTAGCTAGTGCGTTTAAAAGCTGGTATGACAAGCATCCCAATGCAGCTCCCTTTCCCTGTCCTTGAGCCACACCTGAAGCTAGCAAGTGCGTTTAAAAGCTGATATGAGAAGCATTCCGATGCAGCTTCCAGCATTGGATTTGACCCAGTGGCTGGGTAATGGGGCTGGCGGGAAGCTGCCATGGGTAGCCCAAAAAAGGAACAGTAGTGAGTACCAGATGAGTCCCTTCTTGAAAGCGTTCAAGGCAAAGGGTGCATGGTCAGTGTTGTGAAATGCAAGGATACATGGCGCTGCGCATGGGTCACCGGCATCAAGTACAGACACATACATGCACACACATACACATATGCACACACACACACTCGTACGCATGCATACATGCACACACACACTTTGTACACATACTTGCATGCACACACACACACACACTCGTACGCATGCACACATGCACACACACACTTTGTACACATACTTGCATGCACACACACACACACATGCAAACAAACACATGCACTCGGTAATCATACACGCATGCACGGGCAGGCACAAGGCTAAACCAAACTGAGCCCCGCACCTAGACGACCGATGAAGCCTAGCATAGGGATGTCTGGATCCACGGGGAGCCCAAACTCCTTCTGCAGTGCCATCTAATAGACGGGTAGAGTGTGAGGCGGTTTAGGGTGGTTGGGGTGGTGGCTTATGGTGGTTGATGTGGTTTATGGTTGTTTATGGTGGTTGAGGTGGGTTGATGTGATGGTTTATGGAGGTTAAGGGTGGTTGAGATGGTTGAGGCGGCGGCTTATGGTGGTTTAGGTGGTTTATGGTGGTTATGATGGTTGAGGTGGGTTGATGTGGTCAGCCATTTGATGGATGGTTGGAGTGTGACGCGGCAAGGTACAACACAGTACAATTCAATACAATACAATACAGGACAATGCATAGCCATCCAATGGACGGGTGGAGTGTGACGTGGCAAGGTACAACACAGTACAATATAGTACAATGCAGAGCCATCCGATGGGCGGATGGAGTGTGACGTGGCAAGGTACAACACAGTACAATACAATACAGTACAATGCAGAGCCATCCGATGGACGGGTGGAGTGTGACATGGCGAGGTACAACACAGTACAACACAGTACAATACAGTACAATGCATAGCCATCCGATGGACGGGTGGAGTGTGACGTGGCAAGGTACAACACAGTACAATACAGTACAATACAATGCAGAGCCATCCTATGGACGGGTGGAGTGTGACGTGGCGAGGTACAACACAGTACAATACAGTACAATGCATAGCCATCCGATGGACAGGTGGAGTGTGACGTGGCGAGGTACAACACAGTACAATACAGTACAATGCCGAGCCATCCGATGGACGGGTGGAGTGTGACGTGGCGAGGTACAACACAGTACAATACAGTACAATGCCGAGCCATCCGATGGACGGGTGGAGTGTGACGTGGCGAGGTACAACACTGTACAATACAGTACAATGCAGAGCCATCCGATGGACAGGTGCAGTGTGACGTGGCGAGGTACAACACTGTACAATACAGTACAATACAATACAATGCATAGCCATCCGATGGACGGTCGGAGTGGTGTGGTGAGGTACAATACAGTACAATACAGTACAGTACAATACAGGGCATTTTGATGGGCGAGAGGAGTATGGCATGGTGAGGTACAATACAGTACAGTACTATATAGGGCATTCTGATGGGCGATAGGAGTGTGGCATGGTGAGGTACAATACAGTACACTACTATACAGGGCCTTCTGATGATGGGTGGGTGGATGGTGGGGTTCAGGTTCAGTGTGGTCAGTGTGAGGTGGTGCAGGCCAGAAATATTTTCTACCTATGCCTTCAGGAGGGTGAATGGGGTTTGCATGAGGTCCAGCCCATATTATACCTCCTGTGTTTACACGCATTCTATTAATGCAAGCAAGCAAGCAAGCAAGCAAGCAAGCAAGCAAGCAAGCAAGCAAGCAAGGAAGAAAGAAAGAAAGAAAGGAAGAAAGCAAGGAAGAAAGCAAGCAAGCAAGCAAGCAAGGAATAAAGCAAGGAAGAATGCAAGCAAGGTGGCAAGGAAGGAAGCAAGCAAGCAAGAAAGCAAGCAAGGAAGAAAGCAAGGAAGCAAGGAAGCAAGCCACCCAATAAACCAGCATTTTAAAGACGTGTAAAGAACATCGAAAGGAAATAGAAGGATGTACGAAGGACATGTGCAGCACATCGAAAGGACGTAGAAAGGATATAGGAAGGACGTGCGCGGTGTGCGTATGTTACAGTTCAGGGGTAGGCCAAATATACGAAAAGGACTTTCCCAACCGTGATAGGAAGGGCTAAATTGAAAAAGCATTGATGAACTGATTTCCAAACAATCGTTGTACTGATGGGCAGACATTGTTTTTTATTTCAGATTTCTATAGTCCAGGTTGAGTAGCTACTTGGGCTACTCAACCCTGATTTCAGGATAGTTGCGTAGCCATCGCATGGCGGAGCGCGGAGCCTGGGGGGGTCGGGAGGCAGCGCGTCCCGTTATCGGGGGGTCCGGGGGGTGTAGCATTTGATGGAATGGCGACAGAATGGCGACGCGTCGCCTAAAAAAGAAACACTGCGGGCAGAATGAAGGGCGCATGAAGGACGTATACAGCACGTTGTGCTTTGACCTCATGAGAGTCTACCACACTCTGTTTATTTTTTTGGCTACGTGTTGCAGCTTCTAGGCAGCTCCCTTTCCCTGTCCTTGGGCTAAACCTGAAGCTAGCTAGTGCGTCTGAAAGCTGCCATAATAGGCATTCCAATGCAGCTGGAAGCTATGGGGTGGGGTGTGGAAGCTGGGTTGGGGGGGCGGGGAGCTGGGTAGAAGCTGGTAGGTTATACACTCTGATGGTGACTTTCCCCAGCTGCGGCGTACGGGAGGGTCCCCTTATAACCACGCCCCTCAAGGCGTTTTTTTTTTACACACCTTGCATGCCTTCTTGCCCTTTTCCAAAGTGTCCTTAGTATAGTTCCTGAAGCCATCGGACTGGATTCTTCTTCTAGGCAGCTCCCTTTCCCCGTCCTTGGGCTCAACCTGAAGCTAGCTAGTGTGTCTGAAAGCTGCCATAACAGGCATTCCGATGCAGCCGGAAGCTATGGGGTGGGGGGTGGAAGCTGGTTGGTTACACACCTTGCATGCCTTCTTGCCCTCTTCCAAAGTGTCCTGAGTATAGTTCATGAAGCCATCAGACTGGAGGAAGAAGTCATGTTCCGGGCTCCATTCTTCGTAATCCATGCCGTTCACAATACCTGAAAGCTTCCACTCTTCTTCATTCAAGAGCTCATGGAGCCCCCATCCACCCTCCTGCGGGCATCGATAGAATGAGTGTACACACACGAGGGATAAACATTATAGGGGTAGGACCTCATGAACATCCCATCCACCCACATGCGGGTATTGATAGAATGCGTGTACTCACAAGAGGCTTAAAATAACAGGGCAAGGACCTCATGCACACCCCATCCACCTGCTTGCGGGCATTGATAGACTATAGATTAGAAGATCCCCCCTAGGATTTGTGAAGCAGGAAACCACCACCACCACCACTACCACCTCCGCCACCAGATTTGAAGGCACTCTCTGTCCCCCCTTCACCCCCTTCTCTGTCCCCCCTCACCACCACACCCACCCCCACCCCCACCACATGCTTTCAAAGCCCTCACCGTTGTCTTGCACTCCCATGCATAGCCATCTGAGACAGCCACCACCACCACCACCATCACCACCACCACCACCTGATGTTAAAGCTCTCTCTGCCCACCACCACCCCACTCCCACCACATGCTTTCAAAGCCCTCACCGGTGTCTTGCACTCCCATGCATAGCCATCTGAGACAGCCACGAGTCTCTGTGATGCCATGATGCCTGCCTTCAACACATTCATGTGCTTTCCACCCACAGGGTCATCTAGGAAGAACGTGCTCTTGTACTCATCACTGAGTTCCAGGTTATCTACCTACAGGGGTTGGTGGGTTGATGGATGGTGGGTTGGTGGGTGATGTTCTTGTACTCATCACTCAGTTCCAGGTTATCTACCTGGGGGGGGGGGGGGGGGGGGGGGGGGGGGGGGGGGGGGGGATGGTGGGTTTGTGGATGGTGGGTTTGTGGATGGTGGATGGTGGGTTGGTGGATGGTGGGTTGGTGGATGGTGGGTGGTGGCTTGCTGGGTTGGTGGATGGTGGGTTGGTGGATGGTGGGTGGTGGCTTGCTGGGTTGGTGGATGGTGGGTTGGTAGGGTGGTGGGTGATGCTCTTGTACTCATCACTCATTTTAGGTTGTCTACCTATGAGGTTGGTAGGTGGTGCGTGAATGGATGGTGGGTTGGTGGGTGATGGGTTTGTGGGTGGTGGGTGGGTGATGCTCTTGAACTCGTCACTAAGTTAGAAGTAATCTACCTATGGGGTGGTAGGTGGTGGTTTTGTAGATGATGGGTGATGGGCTGGTGGTTTTGTTGGGTGGTGGGTGGTGGGTGGGTGGTACTCCCCTTTTCGCCTCTAGTTTGTTTCCTCTTTTGAACTGACCTAGTTTGTTTTTCAGGTTTGTGGGGGTGCTTTAAAAACCCTAGTTCTTCCTGTTATAAAATTTGATGGTCGGAAGGCTGTACTGCTGTCCTGGCTCGGCAATGATTTGCTGAGTTTATGTAACATACCCTCCCCCCACCCCCTCTCCCTCCCTCTTTCTCTTTCTCTTTCTCTTTCTCTTTCTCTTTTTCTTTTTCTTTCTCTCTCTCTCTCTCTCTCTCTCTCTCTCTCTCTCTCTCTCTCTCTCTCTCTCTCTCTCTCTCAGCAGGTGTTCTTGCCTGAGTTCAGATCAAGATAAAATAGTCAAATTAAGCATGAAAAAAAATACTCTGGTCCTTACCGCAGCGAATGGGGCCCTTCCTTGGTGGGCCATGTTGTGGATAACAAAAATGCATCGGGCATAGGTCATATGTCCGTAGTCGCGGTAGTGAGCCTGCAAGAGCAAAGCAGAGACTGGTTATGTTGCCAGTAGCTGGTCATGTTGGCAGTAGCTGGTCATGTTGGTAGTCGTGGTAATGAGCCTGCAAGAGCAAAGCAGAGACTGGTTATGTTGGCAGTATCTGGTCATGTTGGCAGTAGCTGGTCATGTTGGTAGTCGTGGTAATGAGCCTGCAAGAGCAAAGCAGAGACTGGTTATGTTGGCAGTGGCTGATCATGTTGGCAGTAGCTGGTCATGTTGGTAGTCGCGGTAGTGAGCCTGCAAGAGCAAAGCAGAGACTGGTTATGTTGGCAGTAGCTGATCATGTTGGCAGTAGCTGGTCATGTTGGTAGTCGTGGTAATGAGCCTGCAAGAGCAAAGCAGAGACTGGTTATGTTGGCAGTAGCTGATCATGTTGGCAGTAGCTGGTCATGTTGGTAGTCGTGGTAATGAGCCTGCAAGAGCAAAGCAGAGACTGGTTATGTTGGCAGTAGCTGGTCATGTTGGCAGTAGCTGGTCATGTTGGTAGTCGTGGTAATGAGCCTGCAAGAGCAAAGCAGAGACTGGTTATGTTGGCAGTAGCTGGTCATGTTGGCAGTAGCTGGTCATGTTGGTAGTGAGCTTGCATGAGCAGAGACAGGTTATTAAGAAAAAGAAAAAGAATAAGAATTGCCAACATGGCAAGGGTAATTTCCAACATGACCATCTACTGCCAACATGACAAGCTATTTCCAGCATGACCAGCTACTGCCAACATCACCAGATCAAAATGACCTATAACACCACCACTGCCATCGCCATGGTGTTGGTCCAGACCATGATGACCAGTGACATCACCAACATCTACTGCCTTAGCCCGTTTCAGTGATATGATTGGTCTAGTGGTACACCTAATTGCTTAAACGGAGCGGGGTTGGGGGTTCTATTCCCCATATGGTCACCCTGAGCGTTGCAGGTCGTTGTCAACCGCGATGGTAGCTTGCCCAGTCGAGGTGGTAGACCGTTCTCTGTCCGCGTACGACGGGTTCCTTTAATACCACGCCCCACCAGGCGTTATCATTACTTTTTCTACTGCCATCGGCATGGTGTTAGTCTCGACCAACATCATGAAGCAAGTGCTAACACGATGCAGAGACAGGTAGTGCCAAAATGAATACACAAAAACGTTAGTAAGGAGATAAATAAATATAATAAATACAATAAATAAATAAATACATGATAGGAAGGAGATAAATAAATATGATAAATACAATAAATAAATCAATACATGATAGTAAGGAGATAAATCAATACATGATAGTAAGGAGATAAATAATATAATAAATACAATAAATAAATCAATACATGATAGTAAGATGATAAATAAATGAAATCAATCAATCAATACATGATAGTAAGGAGATAAATACCATAAATACATTGTAGTACTGAGGTATTCAGATCACCTCACAAAGCACTACAAGCACTGCCACAGCCACCTCCATCACCCTTACCACCACAACCATCATCACCCTTACGACAACCCTTAACACTCTCACCACCCATCCCCAGCCTCAGCCCCAACCCCTGACCCAGCTCCAGCCCCAGCCCCAGCCCCAGCCCTAGCCTTGTGCAAAGCTGTGTGGGTGAGTTGGTTGTGGGGGGGGAGGGTTTGGAGTGTGGGCTTTGGAGTATGGGGCGCTAGGTGTGGAGATCAGGTTGTGTGGCGTGGGTTGGTTGGTGGTGGGTGGTGGATGGTTGATGCATGTTTAGCGTGAGGCCCTACCTGCAGGCACACCGGGAGCAGAGCCGTGTGCCCCACACCCTACGCCTCACACTCCCCCCCCCCCCCCCCCCCTCCACACACTGCTTTGCTTCCTGCGTACCTGCAGATACACCGGGAGGAGAGCTGTGTGCCAGTCATTGGCGATGAATGTGAGGTTGCTATCACCATAGGTGACACCGCCACATGGCACGTGCCACACCGCTTCTATGGCGGCCTTGGAGAGAAGAGCACAGCGGAAGAGGAGGGCTTCTTGATCCCCGCCCCCGTAGATGTCTTGCTCACGGCCATGGTAGCAATGGTGGTCGATGAAAACGTAATCAACTGATGTGGGGGGTGAGTTGGTGGTTGGTGGTTGGTAGATGGTCGATGAAAACGTAATCAACTGCGGTGGGTTGGTGGTGGTTGGTGGTTGGTGGGTTGGTGGGCTTGGAGAGAAGGGCGCAGCGGAAGAGGAGGGCTTATTGATCACCGCCCGCGTAGATGTCTTACTCGCGGCCATGGTAGCAATGGTGGTCGATGAAAACGTAATAAACTGTGGTGGGTTGGCGGGTGGTGCGTGGTTTGGTGGTTTGGTGGGTGGGTTGGTGGGTGGAGCATGGGTTAGTGGGTGGTGGGTGGTGGGTGGGTGGGTTGGTGGGTTGGTGGGTGGTGGGTGGTGGGAACAGTGGAGGTTGTATTCTAGCATGAGCAGTTAGATGGTTCTGTTTGTTTCAAGCACAGCAGCAAGGACGGTGAATGAAAGCATGATGTGCTGCCTTACACTAGGGAATGTAGTTCAGTACCGGTGATGACCAGTTGGGAATCATGAGGCCAAGCCAAGCCAAGCCAAGCCAAAGATAGGATCATGAGGCCAAGCCAAGCCAAACCAAAGTCAGGATCATGAGGCCAGACCAAGCCAAGCCAAGCCAAGCCAAAGGCAGGATTATGAGGCCAGGCCAAGCCAAACAAGGCCAAATACAGGATCATGAGGCCAGGACAAGCCAAACCAAAGTCAGGATCATGAGGCCAGGCCAAGCCAAGCCAAGCCAAGCCAAAGACAGGATCATGAGGCCAGGCCAAGCCAAACAAAGCCAAATACAGGATCATGAGGTCAGGACAAGCCAAACCAAAGTCAGGATCATGAGGCCAGGCCAAGCCAAGCCAAGCCAAAGACAGGATCATGAGGCCAGGCCAAGCCAAACAAAGCCAAATACAGGATCATGAGGCCAGGACAAGCCAAACCAAAGTCAGGATCATGAGGCCAGGCCAAGCCAAGCCAAGCCAAGCCAAAGACAGGATTATGAGGCCAAAGACAGGATCATGAGGCCAAAGACAGGATTATGAGGCCAAAGACAGGATCATGAGGCCAAAGGCAGGATTATGAGGCCAAAGACAGGATCATGAGGCCAGGCCAAGCCAAACAAAGCCAAGTACAGGATCATGAGGCCAGGATAAGCCAAACCAAAGTCAGGATCATGAGGCCAGGCCAAGCCAAGCCAAGCCAAAGGCAGGATCATGAGGCCAGGCAGAGCTGAACCAAAGTCAGGATCATGAGGTCAGGCCAAGCTAAGCCAATCCAAGCCAAAGACAGGATTATGAGGCCAAAGACAGGATCATGAGGCCAAGCCAAGTAAAGCCAAGCCAATCCAAGCTAGTGACAGGATCATGAGGCCAAGCCAAGTAAAGCCAAGCCAATCCAAGCTAGTGACAGGATCATGAGGCCAAGCCAAGTAAAGCCAAGCCAATCCAAGCTAGTGACAGGATCATGAGGCCAAGCCAAGTAAAGCCAAGCCAATCCAAGCTAGTGACAGGATCATGAGGCCAAGCCAAGTAAAGCCAAGCCAATCCAAGCTAGTGACAGGATCATGAGGCAAATCCAAGCCAAGCAACTCACCGTTGTCAATGCAAGCATGGAAATAGCGAACCTGCAAAGCAGTACACGGGAGGCTCACGTTAATTTGTCGTCAGGTTTTTTTTCCATTGTAATCATAGTTCCCTTCGATGTTCCATTTTTGGGCTACGCGTAGCAGCTATCACCCAGCTCCATTAGCATGAGACCGAGCCAAGCCCTAAGGTTACAGCTGCATTGGAACGCCTGTCACGTCGGCTTTCAGGCGCACTAGCTAGCTACAGGTTTGGCCAAAGGGTGGGTGAAAGGAGCTGCCTAGAATAGAATAGAATAAATATATGCTCAGAATAGAATAGAAATATGCCTAGAATAGAATAAACCTAGAATATGCCTAGAATAAACCTAGAATATAGAATAGAAACCTAGAATATAGAATAAACCTAGAATATGCCTAGAATAGAAATATGCCTAGAATAGAATAAACACATGCCTAGAATAGAATAGAATAAACATAGCCCTAGAACAAAACAGAGGTTCCCTTATTGGTGACTGGCCCAAGTGCAAGCAAACGGGCTGGCCCCCTCAACTTCACGCCTCGTAATAAGGCTTACTATTTTATTTTGTATAAGGGACCTACCCTTGGTGGTTGTCCCCGGTGCAAGCAAACGGGCTGGCCCCCTCAACTTTACTCAACTTTACTCAACTTTATGTTTTCCTGCTATATACAGCGATTCCTAGTTTTTACCCCGTTTTAGCGAAATTATGGCTATACAAAAGTTTTAAAAAAAGTTTGTGTTCCTTTTTTTTGCCTTAAATCGCCCTTAAAAGCTTAAACACAGCTGTAGAAGCAGGTAGAAGCTTTAAAAACTATAAAAAGCACTAAAACGCTGCCCCTGGAGGAGGCCAAAAACCATTAAGCTAGAAAACATCCACTTTCAGATTTGAAAAAGAAATCACATGAACAAATAACCACTGCTTTCTGTTGAAGGCACAGTCAGTCAATGCCACCGTCTATTCTAGGGCTACGCTCAGGAGAGCAACAGATCGAAGCATCTTCTAAAACATGTTGGTAAGTAATGATGACGCTTGGTGGGGCGTGGTGCTAAGGGAGCTCGTCGTACGCGGGTAGGGAGCGGTCTTCTACCTAAACTGGACAAGCTACCATCGCGGTTGACAACGACCTGCATCGCCAAGAGCGACCGAAGGAAGATTCGATCCCCCGGCTCTTCATCCTCAAAGTGATTTGGTCTGCCAGTAGACCAATGTATATCACTGAAAGGGGCTAACGTTTTGGTAAAATAGTCAAAGCTTGTTGATTCACCTGAAATCGGCAATGCCTCTTTTGGGGACTACACATAGCACCTTTCCGGCAGCCACATTTCCCTGCCCTGGGGGAAACCAGAAGCTAGCTAGAGTGACTGAAAGCATAACAAGCTGAAAAACTGCATGAGGGAGTGGTCATGTGGGGGAATTCTGACTGGACCGCCTTCCTTTGGCAGTCGCGGGCCAGTCTGAAGCATTTTAGAAACTCAATTTTAGACAAGTACCGGCCCTCTGGTAAGCTAGTACTGAAAGCATAACAAGCGGAATTTTTGATGCACCTGAAAGCTTTGGGCTTGACCTAGTGGCTGGCTAATGGAGCTGGCTGGAAGCTGCCATGAAAAGACGCAGTGATTATCAGTTTGACTCAGTGGCTGGCTAATGGAGCAGGCTGGAAGCTGCCATGAACAAAAAGAGTGATTATCGGCTTGACTCAGTGGCTGGCTATCCTGAATCTCACCCACCTCTTGCAACTGGTCAAACATATTGATCTGGACACACACGCCAGTGTCAACGGCTTCCTGGTAGTCGCCATAACGAGGGGCAACAACCATCACGCGATGACCTCGTCTGCACAGTCCCTTGGGCAGTGTGCCAACAACATCACCCAGCCCGCCTGTCAACACGAAATTTGGTACGAGATTTGATTTCAGGTTTGGGGCAAGTGTAAGATTCTTGAACTTGAACTTGGACTTAAACGGGAACTTGGATCCATAACGAGGGGCAACAACCATCACCCAATGGCCTCGACTGCGCAGTTCCTTGGGCAGTGTGCCAACAACGTCACACAGCCCACCTGTCAACAAGAAAGTTTGAGGAGAGTCAGGGCAAGAGCAAGTTTCTTGAACTTTAACTTGAACTTGGTAACATGGCTCCAGCCTTGGGCAGCGTGCCAACAACGTCACCCAGCCCACCTGTCAACAAGAAAGTTTGGGGGAAGTCAGGGCAAGAGCAAGTTTCTTGAACTTGAACTTGAACTTGAACTTGGTAACATGGCTCCAGCCTTGGGCAGTGTACCGACACCGTCGCCCATCCTGCCAGTCAACAAAAAGGTTTGGGGCAAGTGTTAGAGACTTGAACTTGAACTTAGTAACATGGCTCCTGCCTGTTCACCAGTGCTTGTTTCTTAAATTGCCTTTCCCGCTTTCAGGTTAGGCAAGTCTGTTTAAACTGTAAACATGCACACATGTCTCCAGCCTGTAAACATACACACATGTCTCCAGCCTGTAAACATACACACATGTCTCCAGCCTGTAAACATACACACATATCTCCAGCCTGTAAACATACACACATGTCTCCAGCCTGCAAACATACACACATGTCTCCAGCCTGTAAACATACACACATGTCTCCAGCCTGTAAACATACACACATGTCTCCAGCCTGTAAACATACACACATGTCTCCAGCCTGTAAACATACACACATGTCTCCAGCCTGTAAACATACACACATGTCTCCAGCCTGTAAACATACAAACATGTCTCCAGCCTGTAAACATACACACATGTCTCCAGCCTGTAAACATACACACATGTCTCCAGCCTGTAAACATGCACACATGTCTCCAGCCTGTAAACATACACACATGTCTCCAGCCTGTAAACATACACACATGTCTCCAGCCTGGGGCAAGTGCTTGTTTCATTCATTGCACGGTGGTGGAGAGGCCAGGGAAACCCACTGTTTCTTTTGTGATTGTGATTAGGGTTTCACGAGGAACAACTATGCTGCTCTAGGGTTTCACGGGGTACAACTATCCTGCTCTAGGGTTCCATGAGGTACAACTATCCTGCTCTAGGGTTTCATGAGGAACATCAATCCTGCTCTAGGGTTTCATGAGGTACAACTATCCTGCTCTAGGGTTTCATGAGGAACAACTATCCTGCTCTAGGGTTTCATGAGGAACAACTATCCTGCTCTAGGGTTTCATGAGGTACAACTATCCTGCTCTAGGGTTTCACGAGGAACAACTATCCTGCTCTAGGGTTTCATGAGGAACAACAATCCTGCTCTAGGTTTTAATGAGGTACAACTATCCTGCTCTAGGGTTTCATGAGGAACAACTATCCTACTCTAGGGTTTCATGAGGTACAACTATCCTGCTCTAGGGTTTCATGAGGTACAACTATCCTGCTCTAGGGTTTCACGAGGTACAACTATCCTGCTCTAGGGTTTCATGAGGTACAACTGTCCTGCTCTAGGGTTTCATGAGGTACAACTATCCTGCTCTAGGGTTTCATGAGGAACAACTATCCTGCTCTAGGGTTTCATGAGGTACAACTATCCTGCTCTAGGGTTTCATGAGGAGCAACTATCCTGCTCTAGGGTTTCATGAGGTACAACTTTCCTGCTCTAGGGTTTCATGACGAACAACTATCCTGCTCTAGGGTTTCATGAGGTACAACTATCCTGCTCTAAGGGCACCTGTCTGTGTGTGTGTTTTACAGTCTAGCCGGTATAGGCATAGTCAAATACGCGAAGTAGAATTGCCCAACCTCAAAATCACCCATGCGCACCTATCTTGGACCAGGGTGCACACTCTGCCCCCATCATGACCACGTTCATACCATCATACCATCATACCATCATATGTAGGGAATGGCAATATGATATCCTATGCACACCTGTCTTGGACATGGGTGCACACTCCGCCCCCATCATGATCACGTTCATAACATTCATACCATCGTATGTAGGGAATGGCAATATGATATCCTATACACACCTGTCTTAGAGCAGGGTGCACACTCCGCCCCCACCATGACCACATTCATAACCTTCATACCATCATACCATCATATGTAGGGAATGGCAATATGATATCCTATGCACATCTGTCTTAGACCAGGGTGCACACTCTGCCCCCACTATGACCACGATCATACCATTCAGACCATCATACCATCATACCATCATATGTAGGGAATGGCAATATAATATCCTAAGCACATCTGTCTTAGACCAGGAAGCACACTCCGCCCCAACCATGACCACATTCATACCATTCAGACCATCATACCATCATAAGTAGGGAACGGCAATACAATATCTTATGCACACCTGTCTTGGACCAGGGTGCACACTCCGCCCCCACCATGACCACGTTCATAACATTCAGACCGGCAAGTGGTTCCTCCACGTCCTTGGTTGGAGGAGGAGAAGCAAGAGGCCCCTCCAAGTCTTCTGTTGGCAGAGCAGGAGCAGTTGGGGCACCAATAAATGCCGAGACAGGGATGATGTTGTTGAGGCAGGGATTGGGAGCGGGGGGTGTTGGCTCAATCTGAGGAGCTGCTTCCTTCTCCCGCTCTGGGATCCTCTTTGGGATTCGGACCGGGGCTCGGACTGGGGCTACCATCTGTTGTGGGGAGTAGGGTGCAGGGTGTGGGGAGTAGGTTGCAGGGTGTGGGGTGTAGGGTGGGTGGTGACTCCGGATTGGACTGGGGCTTGGACTGGGGCTACCATCTGTTGTGGGGAGTAAGGTGCAGGGTGTGGGGAGTAGGTTGCAGGGTGTGGGGAGTAGGTTGCAGGGTGTGGGGTGTAGGGTGGGTGGAGACTCCGGATTGGACTGGGGCTTGGACTGGGGCTACCATCTGTTGTGGGGAGTAAGGTGCAGGGTGTGGGGTCATTGGGGTGTAGGGTGTAGGCTGTGGGCTGAAGGGTGAAGGGTGCAGGTTGTTGGACGTGGGGTGTAGAGTGGGTGGTGGGTGGTGATTTGGGATTGGACTGGGGCTTGAACTGAGGCTACAATCTGTTGTGGGGACTAGGATGTAGGGTGTGGGGTGTAGGTTTCAGGGTTTTGAGCTGGGGTGTAGGGAGGGTGGTGGGTTGTGACTTGGGATCGGCCTGGGGCTCCGACTGGGGCTACCATCTGTTGTGGGGAGTAGGGTGTGGGGAGTAGGGTGTAGGGTGTGGGGTGCAGGGTGCAGGGTGCTGGGCTGAGGTGAGTGATGGGTGGTGACTTGGTATTGGACTGGGGCTACCATATATTGCAGTGAGTAGGGTGCAGGGTGTTGGGCTGGGTGGGTGGTGGGTGGTGGGTGGGGCTCGGACTGGGGCTACAACCTGTTGAGCACAGGGTTGCTCTTATAGCAATTCAACGGATGATTTGGATTTTGATATTTCGAAACAGGTCCTACTTCGTAGTTTGTACCTCAGATTTATGAGTTTGTAGTGTGTACCCTCAGAGTTGGCTTGAAATTCTGAGAATTCTGAGAGTCTCCCCTGTTGGGGAGAATTGTTGTAAATTGGTCCTGGAGAAGTAGAGGTAAGAGGTACGACCTGCGGCTACTGATTCCAAATCTTATGCTGAATTGCTACACGGAAAGAAACCAGTCAAGCGTGTTATGCAGCACCATGGTTCTCCGAATGGCCTCCAGGGTGATGCTAGCAGCCTTTTTTTTAAGGTAATATTTATTACAAATTCGAATTCTTTGCGAAACATTTATTGCACTTGGCACTAAAATTATGTTGTTTGTCCAACATATAACCATAGTAATTCATGTTCTGGTGTAAGCTCCAAATCGGTCCTTCGACGGATTTTGACACATAACGAGTCCACCAAATGTACCCAGACAGGGACCCCTCAGGGTGATGCTAGCAGCTTTTTTTTACGGATTTTTTTACGGATTTTACGGATTTTTTTGGCGGATGTTTTAGATTCACCCCGTTGTCCGTCTGTGCGTCCGACGACCGAGATGAGGCCTGACATGTCAGCCAACTGTCTCATAACTAATTGGCTTTGGTCAGCTCCATTCTGTTGCCACCTATCGTTCCGTTGCCAACGCTCTCCGCCAATTTTCCGCGTCGCTTGCGACTTTCAGTTTTTTTTCTTCTGGGAGACCATATTTGAGAGAGTGTTTGGTGTTTAGAAGGCCTGTTTTTTGCTTGCGACGCTGCATAGTCTTGTTTTACCCGAGAAAGCGACCCTGCAGGGCTCTAACGTCACACCCCAAAATACCAAGCCTTGGTATTACTTGTAGCACAAGTGCTACGTTGCACACCTTGAAGGTGTGCAATATAGCACTTGTGGTATTACTTGTAGCACAAGTGCTACGTTGCACACCTTGAAGGTGTGCAATATAGCACTTGTGGTATTACTTGTAGCACAAGTGCTACGTTGCACACCTTGAAGGTGTGCAATATAGCAATTGTGGTATTACTTGTAGCACAAGTGCTACGTTGCACACCTTGAAGGTGTGCAATATAGCACTGTGGTATTACTTGTAGCTCAAGTGCTACGTTGCACACCTTGAAGGTGTGCAATATAGCACTTGTGCTACAAGTAGCATTTGAAGTAAAATCCTGGCTGGGTTGTGTTGTGTTGTGTTGGATTGGATTGGACTGGATTGGATCAGATTGGATTGGATTGGATTGGATTAAATTGTTGCATGGTTTCTCAGCCAACTCCGGGCTGCCCACCGCCTTCCAAGTCCAAGTCCCCCGTGCCATAGCCACGAAAAGTAGGGAGCACGCTAGACTGGATTGACTAGGATTCCGTTACCTGCGCTGTTGTTGTCACAGTCATCAGTCAGTCAGGTAGTTCAGAGCAGAAGCAGGGATTTTTTTTCCGACGACGCGTCGCCATTCCGTCGCCATTCCGTCGAATGCTGCACCCACCAGACCCCTCGATACCAGAACGCGCTGCCCCCCCGACCCCTCCAGGCTCCGCGCTTCGCGCTCCGCCATACGATGGCTACGCAACTGTCCTGAAATGAGGGTTGAGTAGCTCAAGTAGCTACTCAACCTGGACAGCAGAAATCTGAAATAAAAAACACTGAGAGCAGAAGCAGGGATTTTGTTCCCCGCTCTATATGGCGATCGCTAGTTTTGACCCTGTTTCAGCGAAATTATCGCTATAAAAAAAGTTTATTTTTATTTTGTCCTTAATAGCCCTAAAAAGCTACCAAAAGCTACAGAAAGTACCAAAACGCTGTCCCTGAAGGAGCCCTGAAACCATAATGATAGAAGAACCCCACTTTCAAATTTGAAAAAAAAATCACAGAGCAGAAGAGATTAGCCCATGCGTAAAGTTTATGAGGTCATTTGATTGGTTACTTGATCATTTGAATAATCGAATAGTGACATATTTCATTGTCTGATTGTTTGATGGTTTGATAGTTTGATCATTTGTATAAATAGATAAATTGATCAACTGATAAATTGTTGTCTGAGAAATTGATTATTTGATTAATTAGGTAAATTGGTTGTTTTGATTGTTTGTTTCGATTAACTTTGGGTGTTGCACAGCAGCCTGGCCAACACGCTTCTTCGAGAGTTACCTGGCCATGCAACCCCATAACGGCTGACGCTATAATGAGTAGGGATAGGCATATCATATGATGGTGACCAGTGTCGTTGTGATCACCAGCGCCGTCACCATCATATGATAGGGACCAGCATATCATGTGATGGTGACGGAAGGAGAACTCACTAGAGCTCTGGAGGACAACGCATACAGCTTGGAAGGTACAGGGACCAATGAGTAGGGACCGGCATATCATATGACGTTGACCAAAGGCGAGTATGATATCATATGATATCATACAAATTGCATCATTTGATATTGTACATGAATGGTAACTTAAGCCTAGTCAGACTGACTGCATCATATGATATCATATCATGACATGTTATCATATGATATCATATTGCCTGTCCCTACTAATGAGCCCGCTGCCATGCTCACCTGCAAAGTCGCCGATCTATCTGCTATCAGGTCCATCCTCCGCATCAGCTCAGCCTGCCTCGCCCGTCGCTCTCCGATCTGATCATGGGGGGCGTGGGAATTCTAGATCAGTGGTGCATGGTGCCCGGATGGCGTAATGGCGCGGTACAAGTACAGTGTCCAGTCGACAAACATTACGCAATTGAAGGGCAGCGTTCGACCTCGGCGACGTTGAGCGCCATAGGAAGGACCGAAACAACAACTAGGGAAACCCTAATGGGCATGGACAGGACACCGGATTCCGACAGTTCCAGCCACCTAGGCGCATGCGGCCAGCTGCAGTCCAACCCGGCATTCCCATGGATCTAAAGCACTGTATACAGCGCAAAGCACTGCACAAATCGCATGGGACGCTATTTAGCAACGTATGAATCCAGAGTATTGAGTGATCTGTCCCCCGCCAGGGTGCGCCCTTGTTAGACGACCGTCGATTCCAACAGAGTCGTTTAGACAGCTCGAGACAACCACGGCATGCAAACCCATACGCACCACCTCCTTAAGAACCTGGTGGTGAACATCCTCGGCTACTCTGGGGACTGTAGGGGAAAGGTGGTGGTGGTGGTGGGTGGGGGGTGGGTGGGGTGCGTGGGGTGCGTGGGGGGCGTGGGGGGGGGGGGGGGGGGGGGGGGGGGGGGGGGGGGGGGTCGAAACAAATGCATTGTGAACTTTCGCCGCCCAGGGATAGCGGTTCGAGCGTCCACGCAAAGCATGTGAACGTTCATCAGTCGTGGAATAGTCCACCACCGCGTACCTAGGCTCGCACTGCGGTCCCTGTGCAGCTTGGTACCCAGCCCTCCATGGCGCGGGCCTTAGCTTGCGAGTTGAGCGTTGCCTGCAAGCATTCTGCTACGTGTCTCCAGAGGGCGGACTAGGAGTAAGGCACACGAAACACGGAAGTGGCTAAAAGTGGACAGGCGAGGCCTAGGTTTGTAATCGATGTCAGGTTACAGGGAGCGTGGAGAGAGCTCTTGGTGGTGAATGGTTGCAGATCCGGTTGAAAGCGAGGCTCCGACACCCTTCGGATGAGGGACCAACGCCAACGGCCACGGCGGGAATTCCGGGCGGTTTGCGTTGTGTTGAATTGTGCTGACCAGGTGCTGACTTGGCTTCCTGGTTAACGCTTTGATCTATGGTGCCCGAGCTACCGGTGTTTATCTGGCCTTGTACACCGGGGGGGGGGAGGGGGGGGGGGGGGGGGGGGGGGGGGGGTCCCCACTGTCCTCTCTTAATCAACCGAATATAGGTTTGTTAAATAAATAGAGCGCCTAGAACATGAAATGCGTTTCAAATTATAATGTCCTGTATCTGACGAGGATAAAAATATTTTTCTACAAACTGGAAATGAACCTGAATTAAGCTGAATTGGTTGATGCAGACTCAGACGCTGATCATGAATCCCAATTCCTTTCAAGGACGGAAATAATTTAATGGGAATGGGATGACGATTTAATAATATTACAGAATGAAATCATAACTGTAGCACTACCTCAGGGCCACCATCCATAACACTATTTCTTGGGTTCATGTCATCAATGCCTTTTCTCTTCAGCATTTCCTGTCACGGTTGGGCAAGTCCCTTTATCTTATATTGCCTACCCTTGGACTGTAACATACATATATATATACATACTCATACACCTTATCTGAGGCGAGAGCTTGAGGGGGCCAGCCCGCTTGCTTGCACAGGGGCGGACCACTAGATATCTTATTATATTGACAGAAAGCTTACAGTACGAACTTTGATGGGTCCATTCAATAAAGAACATGTATAAGTCCATTCAAATGAATTAGTAAGCCATACAGCAATTTTAGTACGAAGCGTCAAAGCTGGTATAAATTTAAGAAAACAAAACAAACAATCGGCTCTCAGGTGGCCACGGGAGATTAGCGTGCGGATGTCAGTTGCCCTGCTTTCATTCGTGTGCTATACAGTACGCGACTTAAGTAATGGCAAGAATCTGTGTTGAAAAATGGGTCCATTTTCCCTCAAAAAACGGGTCCTAGAAAAGCATGGCAAAAAATACTTGGCAAAGGGGTCCATGGCTGGAACTGACTCAAGTTGAGACATGAGATGCAGTTGGCAAAATGACGTTTTGCTTACATGTTCTTGTTACATTCCCTTATTACATGTTTACAAGTGTGGCACTTAGGTCCTATAGTCTGACCAAGCTTGAAGTAAAACCATGCAACAAATCGGTTCCTAGCCATATTCAATGCATATAACAATTCAAATCAGGAGCAAAGGTGGGCTGAAGGACCGTCTAGTCCTGTGGCTTGCTTATGGGGCTGCCTAGAAGCTGCTGCTGGTAGCTGAAAATAAAAACAAAGTCCCAACAGCTGAACATGCTATGGCTTTATCTGCTGGTGAACCTTGACATCAAACCTGGGCGGCTTGATCAAATCTGGGAGACACGAGACAAGAGACATGAAAAAGGAGACAACCAAAGCAAATCGAAGAAACCAAATCATATCGAGTGGGAGCGTGAAAGGGTCCGAACCCAGACTGATTATAACATAACATGACTGGACATGCTATGGATTTATAAGCTGGGGAACCTTGGCATCAAATCTGGGCGACATGAACAAATCTGGGAGACATGAGATATGAGAAAGGAGACAACCGTAGCGCATCGAAAAACCCAAACCCAAATCATATCAGGTGGAAGTGTGACAGGGTTCGAACCCCGACCGATTAGAACATAACATAACGTAACATAACTGAACTTAACATGCTATGGATTTATAAGCTGGTGAACCTTGGCATCAAATCTGGGCGAGTTGATTGGCAGAGTGAAGAACGGGTTGGAGAAGGCATCTACGTACAAACCATGTAATTGGCGTAGGACCTGGAGAGTGTAGGAAATGCATACTAAATTAGGTGTCAAACTTTGAAACATATTATACTGTTTGTGACTATAGCTAGCTCCGGCTTACGCTATGGTGTCCTTAACTTCACGTCCTGTGAGTAACGGTGTTACACGGATGTAACAATTTCAATTTCAATTATACTGTTTGCACATAACAAAGCATTGTCATAGACAGGCCATAGTTGACGCAAAACAATCAAGGTGGGGTGGGTGGGGTGGGGGGGATATTTTTCCCCCGTAATATATTCCGATCGCAATACGAGACCGGAATATGAAACCTAAAAAAAAGTTCTTTTATTTGTTGACTGAAATTGACTAAAAATGACCCATACCGATCAAAATCGGAATAAGGATCCTATTTTGAGAGGGAAAAGGGAGGGAAAAAACAAAAAGGAATAAGATTTCCTCTTTTTGATTTGAAAAAATATCCCTGGGGGGGGGGGGGTCTTCCAACCATGAGTCCATAAGGTTTTCACATGAGCACAGTGAGTCTTACCTTTAGACACAAGTGAATTACAATACATCACATAACGTCGTTATAGACAGGCCACAGTTCACCCAAGGCAAGCCCTGTTGTACGATATACCATATGAATATATAATATCATTGATATATCATACAATACATCTATACCGAGATCTATACTATTTATATATATTAATCTCAACAATATCGTCATGACAACCCTAATCATGTCACACACCTTTTAACACACATACACATGTTGACGGATGCACTGTGGACTCAATGATCGACACATTTCACACATGTCACACACTTTTCTAATGGCACACACATACAAACACACATGGTGACTGATGCAAAGTTGATTCAATGATTGACAAGTTTCACAAATGTCACACACCTACCCAATGACACACATACACACGCACACACATGGTGACTGATGCACTGTAGATTTAATGTCTGACAAGTTTCACACAAGTCACACTCCAACCCAATGACACGCATACACATGCACATACAAACACACATGGTGACCGATGCAATGTTGATTCAATGATTGACAAGTTTCACACAAGTCACACTCCAACCCAATGACACGCATACACACGCACACACACATGGTGACTGATGCACTGTAGATTCAATGTCTGACAAGTTCACACATCACACACCTTTCCAATGACACACACACGCACACACACATGGTGACTGATGCACTGTAGATTCAATGCCTGACAAGTTTCACACATGTCACACACCTTTCCAATGACACACACACGCACACACACAAATGGTGACTGATGCAATATTGATTCAATGATTGACAAGTTTCACACACGTCACACACCTTTCCAATAACACACATACACACGCACACACACATGGTGACTGATGCACCGTGGATTCAATGATTGACAAAATTAACACATGTCACACACCTTACCAATGACACACACACACATGGTCACCGAGGCACCATGGATTCAATGACTGACAAGTTTCACACATGTCACACACCTTTACAATGACACGCATACACACGCACACACACAAACACGCATGGTGACTGATGCAATGTTAATTCAATGATTGAAAAATTTAACACGTCACACACCTTTCCAATGGCACACACACGCACACACATGCACACACATGGTCACCGATGCCCCGTGGATTCAATGACTGACAAGTTTCACACATGTCACACACCTTTCCAATGACGCACACACACATCGTGACGAATGCAATGTGGATTTAATGATCAACACATTTCACACATCTCACACACCTTTCCAATGGCACACACACACACACACATGGTGACCGATGCACCGTGGATTCAATGAATGACAAGTTTCACATGTCACACAAGTTTTAAATGGCACACACACACACACACACATGGTCACCGATGCACCGTGAATTCAATGACTGACAAGTTTCACACATGTCACACACCTTTCCAGTGACGCACACGCACATACACACACATGGTGACCGATGCAATGTGAATTCAATGATCGACACATTTCACATACGTCACACACCTTTCCAGTGACACACATACACACGCAAAAACATGGTGGACGATGCGCTGTGGATCCAATGATTGGAAAATCCACACATCAAGTTTCACACATGTCACACCTTTCCAATGACACACACACACATGGTGACTGATGCAATGTGGATTTAATGATCGAAAAATTTAACACATGACAAACACCTTTCCAATGGCACACACAGACACACATGGTGACCGATGCACCGTGGATTCAAAGATTGACAATTCCACACATGCCACACACCTTTCCAACTGCATCTTCTTTCATGACGCTCCCTTTGTCATTCACGGCAGCAATAAACTTGACGTTGGCATTACTGATGTACCTGCCCACAGGAACCATGGAGGAAGCATTTAGCGATGCAGGTATTTAACAGTCATAGATGATGCGAATCGTTGAAGAATCGATGATTTAAAGGTAATATATACACACACACAAGGTATACATCCTATAGACACACAAGGTATACATCCTATAGACACACAAGGTATACATCCTATAGACACACAAGGTACACATCCTATAGACACACAAGGTATACATCCTATAGACACACAAGGTATACATCCTATAGACACACAAGGTACATATAATGTATGTACACACACACAGTTGTAGATCATTGTTATTTGAAGTATTAATCTTAATGATGATGATTGTTATTATCGCAAAATTAAATTATCACTGTAGCGGGAACTCAGGGCCCCTGCCGATAAAACGATCGTTTGGTTCGTCAGTGCCTTTTTTGTTTTAGCCCCTCCTGATATCGCGGTTGGGCAAGTCCCTTAAGCCTATCTGGCTACCCCTGGACTGTAACGACATACGTACATACAATGCAGATATGGGAAGGCCAGGCAGTCAAGGTACTTCGGGGCTACACACAGCAGCTTCAATCCAGCTTAGTATGCGCCCTGCTTTCTGTGGGTAACGCATGGGGGGCTTGGAATTGGAAGACGGTGAGCAGTGCAGAGTTGGTTGAAAAACCATGTAACAGTCTGGTTGGAGGAGGAGGGTGCGGGCGAAGAGAAGGTAGCAGATTCGAAGGTGCTGCGGTGCAAGAGATGCGATGGTGGCATGAAAATAAATATAATAAAAGAAAATAAACGCAATACACCATGTCGGCGTGATTAAGGAAGCTGTCCAAAGGGGGTCCTCGGACAACACCAACATGGACAACACAGTGAGTGTCTTGTTCCTCACCCGTACAGCTTGTTCTCCTCGGTGGGGTACAGAAGCCCGAGGTACAGATCAGTTGGCTCAGTGGGTCTTTTCACAAGCACTGCAGGAGACAGGCATACAAGATACATGTCTCGATAGGGGAGGTAAGCAGCAAGGATTGCTGAGTGGCCGTGCATGTCTGAATACATGGAGGACAGAGTCACACGCACGCACATGCTATGTGCATACACGTACTTGAAAGACACAAAAACACATGCACATGGACAAATACATATTTACATGCGCACACACACACACATGCATGTAATCGTACATGCATAAAAGAGCACAGGCATAGCCGATATACCTAGAATGTGCATGTATACAAGCACACAGCCGTTGGACTGATTTACCCGGACGTAAGATCGTAAACACAAACGGACACGAGGCACAGTTCTGTGCACTTGCAAGGGTATCGCAGGGTCACAGGTCATATCTAGGCACAGATTCAGGCCCAGTTATCCAGGTAACAAAGGTCATAGCCATGCACAGATCAAGCCTTCTGCCACAGGTGTATGCATTCAAACTCGGTATTCAGGTGTTTGGCAGGCGTCACCATACCCATCTTGGAAGGGGGCACCCCCCAGATAGAAAATGAAAGGAATAGCTCTGCAAGGTTCAGATTTACTTGGCCTCATGCCACCATTCCAAATTTCCTATCTAGGCTGACTTACATTTCTCTTCAATGGTGTCTAATGAGCAATGGACCATGTAGTGGACCTTGAGCGCTTCATCTCCTTCCGAGTTGGGGAAGGTGCGAACGTACAGAGGATTGTTCTATGGAAGGAGTTGAGGGTTTGGAGTGCACGCGTGTTAGATCCCTCTGCAGCTCTGGCAAAGCTCAATGTATATTTTCCATGAGAAAGATGCGACAAATGGGCATCGCACCTGCGCCCCGACAATCGCCACGGCAGCGATCATCTAACGTGGTCGTGCGACGAGAGTGGTTGTGGAGCAAACCCGCACGACTGCAGCATGGGCGTGTTCAGGCCTCCAGAGATTGAATGAACCTCTAGTGTAACGGAACTCTAAACAATCCAGGACCTCCGCCACCGGGACCTCAGGACAGGACAGCCTGGACTTCGACTGACGCGACTTCGAATCGACCCACCTAACGTTTCTGCGTATGAAGCACAAGCATGCACCTCGCTTTCGTGCAGGCAATAGCTAGCTACTAGCTCGAAACTCCTATACTCCGCAGACCCGCCCCAGGTTATCGCCTAAGTGTTTGCCCCGACTTGATCCGATGTCGGACAACACAAAAAATAAGTATGTCTGGCCCCCAGCCGGCCGACCTAAATACGAAAGCTCGGGATCAGACAGAGATTGGCTGACGGCCAGGATGAGCACGGAGCGCTTAGGACCGGTTACACCTCCCCCCCGGGTAAGATCAAGCCGGCCAAGGTCACTCCCTCGTCTCTCCCTAACCCCACCCAGCCTGCACCCTGTGCAGGGTGTTATTAATAGGTGTCCAGGGTGTTATTAGCACGTGTTCAGGGTGTCCAGGGTTTATTAACATGTGTTCAGGTAGTTAAGGGTGTTCAGGGTGTTATTAACAGGTGTTCAGGGTGTTCAGGGTGTTATTAACAGGTGTTCAGGGTGTTCATGGTGTTATTAACAGGTGTTCAGGGTGTTCAGGGTGTTATTAATAGGTGTTCAGGGTGTTATAGACAGGTGTTCAGAATGTTAAACACCTGTTTATGTACATTATTGGTCAAGCATGCAGTTGTTGAACAGGTGTTTAATACCCCGAACACCTGTTTAACAGCCTGAAAATGGTGTAGGCTGCCATAGGGGAAGTCTCCCTTGACTCAGTCAGGCCGCGAGCACCTTTGGAGTCCCGTAGGGCACCAGGGAAATATAATTCTCACCATCATCACATCCATGAGTTGTTTGGTAGCCAGGATGCGGGCAAGGCAAGGCAAGGCAAATGTAATGTGCACCTAACGATGTAGAATGGAGTTGAAGTGCTAGTGCCGGTAAGGCCTGGCCTTTGATGGCTGTGGGGGGGCTGTGGACACGTGCTGTGGGGGGGCTGTTGACACGGGCTGTGGGGGGTCTGGATGGCTGTGGGTGGCTGTGGGGGAGCTGTTGACACGGGCTGTGGGGGGGCTGTGGACACGGACTGTGGGGGGTCTGGATGGCTGTGGGGTGGCTGTGGGGGAGCTGTTGACACGGGCTGTAGGGGGGGCTGTGGACACGGACTGTGGGGGGCTCTGGATGGCTGTGGGGTGGCTGTGGGGGAGCTGTTGACACGGGCTGTGGGGGGGCTGTGGACACGGACTGTGAGGGGCTCTAGTTGGCTGTGGGATGGCTGTGGGGGAGCTGTGGGATGGCTGTGGGGGGGCTGTGGACACGGACTGTGGGGGGCTCTGGATGGCTGTGGGGTAGCTGTGGGGGAGCTGTGGACGCGGGCTGCAAAATATTTGGGTGACACAAATGATGAAATGATGCAGAAGCATGCATGCATCTATGTGGCATGTGGTGGAACCTGCCAACTCGCTGTGGCTGTATCCTGGGCAGACTTGCTTCGCGAGCTATCCACGTGTGAGCCCCGCGTGTGAGCTGATCCCATATTCATACACCCATGTACCTCAATGCTAAGACAGAGCCATGCATGTATCTGTGCGGCATGTGGTGGAACCTGTCGAATCAAAGTGGCTTCATCCTATGTAGGCTTAGTTGACGGGTTGGCTGGCTCCATTTAAGGTGTACCCATATACATATACACACATCCATCCCCACCCACCCAAACACCCCCCCACCCCTCCACACCCACCCCCCCACTAGTTGACGGGTTGGCTGGCCCCATTTGAGGTGTGCCCATATACACACACTCCCCCCTCCCCCCCCCCCCCCCCCCCCCCCCCCCCCACACACACTAGTTGACGGGTTGGCTGGCTCCATTTAAGGTGTGCCCACATACATATACACACACATCCCCCCCCACCCCCCCCCACCCCCACCCCCACCCCCACCCCCCCACACACCCACACACATTAGTTGACGGGTTGGCTGGCCCCATTTAAAGTGTTCCCATATACATAAACACTCATCCCCCCCTCAGACCCCCCCCCCCCCCCCCCCCCCCCCCCCACACACACACACACACTCACACTAGTTGACGGGTTGCTAGCCCCATTTAAGGTGTACCCATATACCCCCCCCCCCCCCCCCCCCCCCCACACACACACACACAGACACAGACACACACTCACCACCACCACCACACACCACCACCACACACACACACACTATTTGACGGGTTGGCTGGCCCCATTTAAGGTGGACCCATATACACACAGTTCCCCCCCCTCCCCCCCCCCCCATCCCTGACACACACACTATTTGACGGTTCGTGAAACCTGTCCAATCATTCTGACTTCATCCTAGCCAGGCCTCCTTGGCAGGCTGGCTGTCCCCATTAGAGGTGTACCCATATACATATACCTGGGGAACGGCAACTAATATTAGTGTTTGAAAAACTAATAGTAACTAATATTATTACTGTGTAACAATAATATTAGTTTTTCAAATAATTTGAAATTTTGGTGGGACGGCTCGTCCGACTAATATTAGCTAATGCAGGCTAATGTTATATAATATTATTTATTCACTATTATTATATAACATAGCCGACCCCTACATATACCCATATACCTCCCAATGCTGACACTAAGCCATGTTATAATATGTGTGGTATATGGTGACAGATGTCCAATCATAGTGGCTTCATCCTAGGCAGGCTTGCTTGACAGGCTGGCCGTCCCCATTAGAGGTGTACCCATGTACATATACCCATATACATATGCCCATATACCTCTCAATGCTGACACTGAGCCATGTTATAATATGTGTGGCATATGAAACTTGTCCAATCATCGTGGCTTCATCCTAGGCAAGCTTACGTGTCAGGCTGGCCGTCCCCATTAGAGGTGTAACCATATGCATATGCCCATATACCTCTCAATGAAAACACAAAGCCATGTTATAATATGTGTGGCATATGTTGACAGATGTCCAATCATAGTGGCTCCATCCTTGGCAGGCTTCCTTGAGATGCTGGCCGTCTCCATTAGAGGTGTACCCATGTACATATACTCATATACATATGCCTATATACCTCAATGCTGACACCAAGCCATGTTATAATATCTGTGGGGGCACATGGTGAACCATTTCAACTTATAGAGGCTTCATCCTAGGCAGGCTTACTTGAGATGCTGGCCTTCCCCATTTTCTTTTTAAGCCCTTCCTATACGGTTGGGCAAGTCCCTTTGGCCTATTTGGCCTACCCCTGGACTGTAACATACATACATGGTGAAAATGTCAACACATAGTGGCTTCAACCTAGGAAGTCTTACTTGACAGGCTGGCTGCCCCCATGACAGCTGGGCCCGTATAAATAGATCGTTGTACAGCGCTAAAAAGGAATGACAACGCCTGGTGGGGCGTGGTATTAAGGGAACCTCGTCTTACGGCGGTAGGGAACGGGCTGCTACTTTACCTGGACAAAGCTACCATGGCGGTTGACAGCGACCACAAACACTTAAGTGCACCCGTAGGGATTCGAACCCGGCACCTTAGTCATTCTAGGAGCTCTTCCACTGAGCCATTTGTCGAACGGGGATTGTACAGTGTTAGATCACACAATGTTTGTACAGTGTTAGATCACACAATGTTTGTACAGTGTTAGATCACACAATGTTTGTACAGTGTTAGATCACACAATGTTTGTACAGTGTTAGATCACACAATGTTTGTATGAATGTACACATGAAGAGACCACATTTTCAAATTCAGAAAAAAACAAAATCAAAATTTCAAAATCAAAACAGATTAGCAATGTTTTATGGCTAGGGATCGGAAATATGATATCATATGATATCATGTCATCATATGATATGATATGATATCATATGATGCCAGCTGTCTGACTAGGTAACTTTGGCCTGGGGCATCATATCATATGATATTAAATCATATGACTTTTGTATGATATCATATGATATCATATGATATCATACTCGTCTTTGGTCAACATCATATGATTTGCCGTTCCCTACTTATGGCACTTGACCTCAACCCACACAGGATCCATTGTTGTACAGCTGTGTACCCCAACTCTGTGTGTCCCCTGTCATATGACTTTTGTATGATATCATATGATATCATATGATATCATACTCGTCTTTGGTCAACATCATATGATTTGCCGTTCCCTACTTATGGCACTTTACCTCAACCCACACAGGATCCATCGTTGTACAGCTATGTACCGCAACTCCGTGTGTCCCCTGTCCGCCCCCATCTGAAGGCTGAGGGAAAGAGAAAACAGTCTCAAAATCGTATTTTTCAAAATCAAAACTGATTAGCAATTTCTTATGGCACTTAATCTCAACCCACACAGGATACATCGATGTGCTGTTGTACAGCTATGTACCGCAACTCTGTGTGTCCCCTGTCCACCCCCAGCTGACGGCTGGGGGAAAGAGAACACATTTTTAATATCACAATTTCAAAATCAAAACTAATAAGCAATGTCTTATGGCACTCCACCTCAACCCACACAGGATCCATTGTTGTACAGCTATGTAGCGCAATGCCGCGTATCCCCTGTCCGCCCCCAGCTGACTGATGGAGGACAGAAAAAACAGTATCAATATCTTTTATTTCAAAATCAAAACTGATAAGCATTGTCTTATGGCACTTAACCTCAACCCACACAGGATCCATCGTTGTGCAGCTATGTACCGCAACGCCACGTGTCCCCTCTCCGCCCCCAGCTGTCTGGTGGTGCTGCCAAGCCTCGGAAGTCAGTCAACACATTTGGTGCCAAGAACACTCCTACCAAGTGGGTTGCACCATCTCCTCCCATTCCTGCAATGGGGATGTGCCAAGAGTGCAGCTGCAGTGGGGGCAGTGGAGCATGGGTGAACAAATACGTTGGCGGCCCGAGTCAGAACACAAAGAACAGGTCAGTCCTCCTATCCCTCACCGGTGATCAGAGCACAATGAACAGGTCAGTCCTCCTATCCCTCACCGGTGATCAGAGCACAATGAACAGGTCAGTCCTCCTATCCCTCACCGGTGGCCAGAACATCCTTGATGGTGCTGTTCGTGTTCGGGGTCCCACTTTCTGGGTGAGAATCCTTTCAATACTAATTAAATAAATAAATGACAGGGGTTTATTTACACCCTGATTAACATGTGGGCCAGTGTGGGCGCTGTCTTTGTTTGTGCGATGTTTTGTTTGTGCGCTATTATGTTTGCCACTCCGTCACCGCATGGCGACGCATGGGTCAGGCTAAACGAGTCAGAAATGCCCCCCTGACCCCCAGGGCTTCGCGCTTCATGCTCTGCGGCGTTCGGGTGGGTTGCACGTCGCACTGGGGTCGCACCGATTCACTCAATTTGTGACACGTCGCACGGGAATAAAACAGTGCATGGGGGCGTATACCATATATGTGGGCATGAAGAGTCGGGGGTTCGACTCCCCCTTCGGTCGCTCTTGGCGTTGCAGGTCGTCGTCAACCGCGATGGTAGCTTGTCCAGTTGAGGTAGGAGACCGCTCCCCACCCGCGCAGTTAAGTTAGACTCAGTTAAGTAAACCTAAAATCACCTTTAACCTGAACCCTAAACCTAAACCCTCTAAACCCTAAACCCTTAAATCAAAACCTAGACCATTGAACCTTAAACCCTTGAACAATCATACCATCACACCATCACACCATCACACCACCATACCATCATACCATCACACCATCACACCGCCATACCATCATACCATCACACCATCACACCATCACACCATCACACCATCATACCATCATACCATCACACCATCACACCACCATACCATCATACCATCACACCTTCACACCATCACACCATCATACCAACATATGCAGGGGATGGCAATATGATACCATATGATATCATATGATGCCGGCAGTCTGACTAGGTTAAAGTTACCATTTATATACAATATCATATGATGCAATTTGTATGATATCAGATGGTATCATACTCGCATTTGGTCAACATCATACCATCATATCATCTTGTAGCACAAACTCAGGGCCCCCGTCGGTAAAAACATTGTTTGGGGTTCAGTTCATCAGTGCTTTTTCTTTATTAGCCCTTCCTATCACGATCAGGCAAGTCCCTTTAGCCTATTGGGGCCTGCCCCTGGACTGTAACATGCATACAATCACACCATCCTATGCCGGTCCCTTCCAGTAAGTAATGTTTGTTGGCAGAGTCCCCCCTTCTGGGGGGCGTGAGCCCCCATAGCCACCATAGTCACCATAGTCATCATCACACTATCATACCATCATACACTCATACACTCATACCATCATACCATCATACCATCCTAAGCACAGGTCATCAGCTGCTTCCCCTCCAGAGCCCCCTCCCAGTCAGAGCCCCTCCTCCATCCCATTCTGGGTCTGTCCCCGTGGGTCACTTCACCAAGTGCAGAGGATCTAACCCCCCCGTGTGGGATGTTCTGCCAGTCCAACACCCACACAAAGGTGTACATGCCACCATCAAAAAGCGTGCCTATGCTGAGCCGATCTGTGAAGGTAAGTCATCAATGTTTTGTGTTATTTTGTGTATGTTGTTACAGTCCAGGGGCAGCCAATTAGTTTGGTTTACCATGGCTTTTAAGTGGGTTGGAACTGTTTTGGGGGTGGGGGTGGAGGTGGTGGCGGGGGTGGGGGTGGCGGTGGGGGTGGTGTGGGGCAGGGTGGTGTGGGGTGGGGTGTGGGTGTGGGTGTGTGGTGTGGGTGTGTGTATAGGGGGTGGTCAGCCAGTCCAACACCCACACAGAGGTGTGTATGCTACCATCAAAAAGTGTGCCTATGCTGAAGTGGCTTTCAAGTGGGTTCAAGTGGGTATAAGTGGGTTTCGGTGGGCATCATGTGTGTAAGTGGGTTAAGGTGGGCTTTCATGGGTTTCGGTGGGCATCATAAGGTGTGTAAGTGGGTTAAGGTGGGTTTTAATGGGTTTTCATGGGTTGTGAGTGGGTTTTGGTGAGATATAAGTGGGTTACTGTGGGTTTCAGTGGTTTTTAGTGGGTTTCGGTGGGGTTCTATGTGGGTGTAAGTGGATTTGAAGTGGGTTCAAGTGTGTATAAGTGGGGTTTGGTGGGTTTCAAGTGGGCATATGAGGTTTTCGGTGGGATTTGTGTGAGTGAGTGAGTTTAGGTGGGTTTTAACGGGTTCTAAGTGAGTTTCAGTGGGATATAAGTGGGTTTCGGATGATTATAAGTAGGGTTGGGCCGACATATAAACGTATGATATACGTTTATACGTATAAATACGCCGTCTAGTTTTTCTCAAATCGTCCTTATATACGTCGTATAAAAAACGTATAGTCTGTACTTCGAGAAGTACAGCACATGTCACGACACTTAACTTTCTTGGTTTTCATTATATTTTGGATTTAGATAGCTCATTGGAAAGCTTTTGATCTCCTCTATCACAATATGCAATACAATGCACCATTCACATGCACCATTTTATAAACATTTGGCCCTAAAGGTTGATCTAGATAGCCAGGATGGCACACATGACACATATCAGAGCGCCACCGAGCCTTCCATTCCACAAGCTGTGCTCCTATGTGGGCTTGAAGGATTGATGGTGCAAGCCTAGTGCAATGTGAACGGGGACAATATTGCAATACCAATATGTACTTATATTATTATACACTTATACAGTTATATAATAGACCAACAGGCATTTAATGGCTAGTAAGATTGGCACCACCGCATTTCTTGGCCGACGCGCTTTCTGGTCGATTTCTTTTCTGAGATTTGGACAGCCTAAACTTGCCAGATTATTTTTCTGAGAGATGATATGTGATGCCAATGAAATTAGCTACGCGGCAATACCTTTAAACCCATGCAAAAGTATTTTCTCAAGAAGTGCCTAATTTTGATATAAGTTTGTATACATTTATATGCATACGTTTATACGTTTATACGGCTTATAAAAATAAAAATATACGTTTGCTTCCCAACCCTAATTATAAGTGTGCTTCAATGGGTTCTAAGTGGGTTTCAGTGGGTTTTCAGTGGTCATAAGGGGTTTTCGGTGGATTTTAGGGGGTCTAAGTGGGTTTTGGTGGGTTGTAAGTATGTCTCAGTGGGTCTCTGTGGGTTGTCAATGGGTTCAATTGGGTTTCGGTGGGTTATAAATGGATTCAGTGTATTTCGGTGGGTTGTAAGTGGTTCTAAGTGGGTTTCTAGTGGATTCCAACCAACCCATGTGGGATGTTCAGCCAGTCCAACTCCCACTGTGTACATGCCACCATCAAAAGCATCTCATCACAGCACCTCCTCAACCACATACATTACAAGTGAATCAGCCCCAGAACATCACTCTCGCTACCCTCTCCATCTCCTCCCTCCCCTCGCTCATCTCAACCCTGTACCTCCTGACATTGGAATCAGCCCCAGAAACATCACCCTCGCTACCCTCTCCGTCTCCTCCCTCCCCTCGCTCATCTCAACCCTGTACCTGCCTGTCATTGGAATCAGCCCCAGAAACATCACCCTCGCTACCCTCTCCATCTCCTCCCTCCCCTCGCTCATCTCAACCCTGTACCTGCCTGTCATTGGAATCAGCCCCAGAAACATCACCCTCGCTGCCCTCTCCATCTCCTCCCTCCCCTCGCTCATCTCAACCCTGTTCCTGCCTGTCATTGGAATCAGCCCCAGAAACATCACCCTCGCTACCCTCTCCATCTCCTCCTTCCCCTCGCTCATCTTAACCCTGTTCCTGCCTGTCATTGGAAAATACTAAAAATAGGCATATGAGCACCCAATCCAGTAAAATATAAGACGAATTAGTATGGGCGCGTTCATATAAAAGACCCACCAGCCCCAGAAACATCACCCTCGCTACCCTCTCCATCTCCTCTCCTCCCCCTCGCTCATCTCAACCCTGTTTCCCTGCCTTTCATTGGAAAAATACTAAAAAATAGGCATATGAGCACCCAACTCCAGTAAAATATAAGACGAATTAGTATGGGCGCGTTCATATAAAAGACCCACCAGCCCCAGAAAAATCACCCTTAGGGCTATCTCCATCTCCTCCCTCCTTCCTACCCTGGGCCTGTCCCAGTGGGTCTGTTCCACTGCTTTGTGGAGGTGGACAAATCCTTTTCGTTATTGCAGCCCTTGCAGCGTCTCAAGCTATGTGGAAAATTGGCTGAGTGTGTTGGCAACGGAACAAAAGGTGGCAACGGAAATGGAGCTGACCAAAGCCAGTTAGTAATGAGACAGATGGCCGACGTGTCAGGCTTCAATTTTTCGGTCGGACGGTCAAACGGACAACGGGGTAACCCTGGGGGCTCCTGCCCCCCAGAAGAGGGGGCTCCTCCCAAAAGAGCGCTGAGTGTTTTTAAGGGGGAAAGAAATATCTGGGGCCTTAATCCAGATGCAAGGAGTATAAATGGTTTTCAGTTTTAAGTTCTGTCTCTAAATTATATTTGTACACAGATTTTCTTCTTCTTCAACATTGTTTCTCTGCCATCTCCCGCCACCACCACCACCACCACCACGTAGGTATCCATGTGTAGTGACTTTGGCTAAACCATTTTTTCTGTAACATCACTTCTCTGCCATCTCCTGCCATCACCACCACGCAGGTAGCACTGCTCTGTAACTTTGGATTCGTGGAGGTGAATGAGCGCTGAGTGTTTTAAAGAAAAAACGTTAGGGGCCTTAATTATGTTTTTCCAATTTAAGGAGTATATAAATAAAAATAAAAATAAAACATATATAATTAATTAAATATTGAAGGAGTACAAATGGTTTTGGTTTGGAAGTTCTGCCTCTAAACAGCTCTAAATTATGTTTTTCTAAAACACTCTTTTCTTTAATATTACCTTTCTGCCATCTCCCGCCACCACCACCACACAGGGTCTCCTGCCACAGTGACTTTGGCTAAATCAAATGCTTTCTGTAACATTACTACTCTTCCATCTCCAGCCACCACAATGACCACCACCACATAAGTATCCATGTACAGTGACTTCGGCTAGAGAAACTGTTGTCTTTGACTTGTTTCTCTGCCATACCCCCCCCCCCCCCCCCCCCCCCCCCACCACCACCACCCCAACTCACCCACCCCACCCCACCACCACCACCACCCACCACCCACCACCACCCCACCACTACCACCATCACCACCACGTATAGGATCCATGTCCTGTGACTTTGGCTTGGTGGGTAAAGGTTCAGACCATCCCAAGGCTATTTATCTAAACCCCGGTCTCTTCAATTATATTCTTCAGCACTTACGATGCCCTCAGTTCTACCTAACCTACCCCTACCCCCCCCCCACCCCCCTTTTCCACCTATATATGTAATCCTAAGTCTTCTAAACCTTATGTCTTCTAAACCCTAACCCCTAAGCCCTACACCCTAAGCCCCCCCTACCACCACGTAGGTCTCCATGTACTGTGACTTTGGCTTTGTTGAGGTTAAAGAGCGCTGTGTGTTTGGCGCTTCATACATTTTTTCTTTACATTGGTTCTCAGCCATACCCCCCCCACACCCACCCACCCACCCCCACCCCACCCCACCACCACCACGCAGGTCTCCATGTACTGTGACTTCGGCTTTGTTGAGGTGAAAGAGCGCTGTGTGTTTGCCGCAATGCCTGTACAGTGCCACGGCTGTCAGTTTGTGATGCCCATGCCCAAGAATTCAGTCTACGTGGGGTGAGTTGTGGTGGTGGCGGTTGTGGTGGCGGTGGTGGATGTTGTGGTGGTGGCGGTTGTGGTGGCGGTGGTGGCGGTTGTGGTGGCGGTGGTGGATGTGGTGGTGGCGGTTGTGGTGGCGGTGGTGGCGGTTGTGGTGGCGGTGGTGGATGTTGTGGTGGTGGCGGTTGTGGTGACGGGGCGCGCGTTGTGGGTGGGCGGTGTGGAATTTGTTTTGGTGGCGGTTTGTGTGGCGTGGTGCCAGTTGTGGTTGGCGGTGGTGGATGTTTGGTGTTGGCCCGTGTGGGTGTGTCTGTGGTGGCGGTTGTGGTGGCGTGGTGGATAGTTTTGTGGTGGTAGGCGTATATGTGGTGCGGTGGTACCCGGCGTTGTGGTCGGCGGTGGTGATGTACTGTGGGTGGTGGATATTTGTGGTCGCGGTTCGTGCTGGCGGTGGTGGTGGCGGTGGTGGGGTGGCGGTTGTGGTGGCGGTGTGTTGTTCTGGGGGTGGCGGTGTGGTGGCGTTTTGGTGGCGGTTGGTGGTGGAGGCGTTGTTGGTGGCATGTGGGTGGATGTTGTGGTGGTGGCGTAGTTGTGGGTGTGTCGTGTGGTGTGATTTTGATGGGTGGTGGCGGTGGTAGGTGTGTTGGTGGCCGGTCTGTGGTGGCGGTGGTGGATGTGTGCGTGGCTGGCGTTGTGGTGGGCGTGGTGGTTATGTGGCGTTGTTGGTGGCGCTGTGGTGGATGTTTTTGTGGATGTCGCTTGTGTGGGCGGCGGTGGATGTTGTGGTTGTGTCGCTTTTGGTGGCGTTGTGTGGCGGTGGTTGTGTGCGGTGGTGGTGGTGTCGTTTGTTGGGCGGTGGTGGTGTTTTGTAGGTGGCCGTTTTGTTGGGTTGGTGTTGTATTTTTAGTGTTGCGTCTTGTGTTGGCGTTGTGTGGCGGTGGTGTGGTGGCTGTTGTGTTGGGCGGTGGTGGTGTTGTGGGGTGGCGGTTTGTGGTGAGCGGTGTGTGGATGTTTTGGTGGTGGCGTTTGTGGTGCGTTGTGGTGGCTGGTGGTGGTGGTGGCGTTGTGGTGGCGGTTGGTGGATGTTGTGGTGGTGTGCTTGGCGGCTTGTATGGCGTGGTGGATGTTGTGGTGGTGGCGGTTGTGGTGGCGGTGGTGGATGTTGTGGTGGTGGCGGTAGTGGATGTGGTGGTGGCCGTTGTGGTGCGCGGTGGGGATGTTGCCTGGTGGTGGGCGGTGTGTGTGGCGGTTGTGGTGGCGGTGTGGGGGCTCGGTTGTGTGGCGGTGGTGATTGTGTGTTTGGCTGGCGCCTTGTTGGTGGCGTGGTGGGATGTTGTTGGTGTTGGGCGCATTGTGAGTGCGGTTTGTGTGCCGGTGGTGTAGTGGCGTGGTGGTGGTGGTGTTTGTTGGTGGCGGTTGGTAGGAGTTTGTGGTGTGGTCGATTTTTGGTGGCGGTGTGGATGTTGTGGTGTGTGGCGCTTTGTGGTGGCGACATTTGTGTGTGGCTGATGGTGGTGGTGGCCGGTTGTGTGGCGGTGGGTGGATGTTGTGGTGGTGCGGTTGTGTGTGGCGGGTGTGGTGGCGGTGGTGAGGGTGGTGGCGTGTGTGGTGGGTGGGGGTGGTGCGATGTTTGGTTAAGGGGTGGTGGTCGTTGTGGTGGCGGTGGTGGAGTTGGATGCTCGGGTGTCGGTTGGTTTTGGCGGTGGTTTCGTTATGGGGTAGGCGTTTGTTGGCTGTGGTGGAATGTTGTGGTGGTGGCGGTTGGTGGTGGCGATGTGGATGTTGTGGTGTTGCGGTTTTGGTGGCGGTGGTGGCGGTTGTGGTGGCGGTGGTGGATGCGGTGGTGGTGGTGGTGGTGGTGGCGGTGGTGGCGGTTGTGGTGGCGGTGGTTTGGATGTTGTGGTTGGTGGCGTATTTTGTGGTGGCGGTGGTGGCGGTTGTGGTGGCGGTGGTGGATGTTGTGGTGGTGGTGGTTGTGGTGGCGGTGGTGGATGTTGTGGTGGATGTGGTGGTGGTGTGCAATGTGTGTGGTCAGAATCTCCTAGAGCAGCAGAAGCCTTGCATCTACCTTGCGTAAGGTTAGATTGCATCCCCCATCTGCATGTGGTGGTGGTGGTGGTGTGGTGTGGTGGTGGTGGTGGTGGTGGTGGTGGTGGAATGTGGTGGCGGTGGATGTGGTGGTGGTGGTGGTGGTGGTGATGGATGTGGTGGTGGTTGTTGTAAGGGATGTGGTGGTAGTGGTGGATGTGGTGGTTTTGGTGGCGGAATTCGGTCTATGTGGGGTGAGCTGTCACTATTTAAATTTATAGTATAATATTATGCTCTATTATAAGGCGTGAGGTTGAGGGGGCCAGACAGTTTTGCCAATGGGGCCAACCACCAATCATGTCATTTGTGTTTGCGCCTACTGTTTCCTCGCCCCCTTTGGCCGTGGGTGGGTGGGTGGGTGGTGGGGTGGGACACACCCCCCATACCCCCCCCCGCCCCCCCCCCCCCCCACACACACACACACACCACATCACACACACACACCCACACACCAAAAACACACAAACCACACAAAATTACCCCACCTTCCTCCCACCGGTCCCCCCACTCCACAGCACACACAAATTCACCCCCCCCCCCCCCCCCCCCCACACACACACACACCACACCCACACAAATTCACGCGCACCAACTCACGTTCTGTCACACAGACCCATTCACCATACCCACCCCGCACATCACCCACCCCTTCAACACCACCCATACTACCCTGCTACCACCCCTACTCACATTCCCCACCCACATTATCCACCCACTCACCCACGCACCCATACCCATCCTCCCAACCATAACCCACCATCATACCTCCATACCACCCTACTCCCCATGTCACCCACCCACATACCCACAATTTCATACCCACTCATACCCATCCATCCATACCCATACCAACCACCCGTACTCACCCATAACCCATCTCTTACCACCCTTCACCCACCCATCCATACCACCCATCTCACTCCCTAAACCCATCCATACCACCCATTCACCCACCCACCCATACCCACCCACATTACCCACCCATTCACCCCCCGTCTCAAGTGGTGTCACTGAACTGCCCTTGTCAACACTCACTCAATGGTGGTCTCAGAATGTCATTTGGAGGTCTGAGTAAAAAGATAGCAGTACTATGAGGTGGGCTGCCCCCCCCTCCCCCCCCCCCACCCACCCACCCAAAAACAATGAGGTGCTCATAATTACCTGAAAATTGCTCTTATCATAGTCACGAATCATGCCATTATAGCCCCATTCTCAGAAAGACCACATGATCGGCCTTAATGACAAGTTGGATGCAGCGTCGCCTTCCGACGCTAAACAAGGGCGGAGAGTGATCGTCGCGACGGAGCTACGTTTCATGGTAGCGCAGTTAGTTAAGAACCGTTGGCTGTCGTGTCTGGACATTTAATCATGGTCCAGACGGTCGCCTACCCGCAAATGGGTAAACACTGGGGGCTGTCCCACCCCCAGAAAGGGGGGACTCCACCAAAAAACATGCATGCGCTTAGGATCCTCCTCATTTATTCATTTATTTATTTTAGTTATTACATTCAGATTCCAGGCACAGATTGGCAAAACTAAGCTACTTGGACAAGCCTGTTGGAAAACACCTCCATGCATCCATCCATCCATCCATCCATTACATTCAGATTCCAGGCACAGATTGGCAAAACTAGCTCGTGGACAAGCCGTCCCTGAAACACCATCCTCCCAGGACTGAGGCGGATTGCCTACGGCATATGAACAGAAGCTAGGCAAGTGGAGGGTCCTGCTGATTACTCTTGCTTCCGGCTGGACCTAGCAGACATAGGAGAAAATACTCAGAGCATGGTGCAGGTGAGATCACGTGATGAGCATGGTGGTGGTGGTGGTGGTTGTGATCATGGTGGTGGTGTTGGTGGTGTTGGTGGTGGTGATGATGATGGTGGTGATGGGTGTTGTTGTTGTTTTGTTGTTGTTTGTTTTGTGGTTGTTTGTTGTTGTTGTTGTTTGTTGGTGGTGGTGTTGGCTGTACTTTGTTGTGTTGTGGTTGGTGGTGAATGGTGTGGTGTTGGTTGTGGTGGGGTAGGTAATAATGGAGGTGGTCGTGATGGTGAGGTGGTGTTGGTGCATGGATGATAGGTTACCATCGCTGGTAACCCACCACCCCACCATCATCACTGTACACAGGCTAAGCTCTTGGTGCTGCTGCAGGAGCAAGCCAGCCACTTGGAGTATGTATGTGCATTCCCTTATTGGATACCTAAAACAAACCCAGACCCCTGCCAACACGCACCCTATTCTTTTTTGCACTGATATTACTCCCCAACCACACACCACCACCACCCCCACCACACCACTCACTCACCCCCACCACCACACACACACACCTACCCCCCCCCCCCCCCCCCGCCCACACACCACCCACCACCACCGCCCACCACCACGCCCCACACCACAACCCCCACCCCCTCCCCGCCTCCCCCCCCCCCTACAACCCCCCCCCCCCACCTCTCATCGTACACACGGTGAGCTACATGGCTATCCTGCAAGGAGCTGGCCATTAATTGGAATCTGAGCATGTGCTGAGTTGGATCCCCCCCCTTCCCCCCCCCCAAACTTCCCTGACTAGAACACCCTATTCTTTTGCATCTCAGCACCACCACCACACCACTTACACCACCCACCACTTACCTACTCACCACACCACCACTCACACACCCACCACACCCCCCCACTTCCCTACCCCCCACCACCACCAACACTAGCACCACCACCCACCCACCCACTTACATACCCGCCACCACCACCACCACCACTACCATGGTACACAGGTGACCTACGTGGTGATGCTGCAAGGAGCTGGCAACTACTTTGAGTTTGAGCATGTGCTGAGTTGGCTCCCCATAACAAAGATGAGCATGTGAGTTGTGTGCACTGTTTCATTTTTTTGCTACTCATGGCAGCTTCCCACCAGCTCCAGTGGCCAGCCACTGGGACAAGCCCAAATCTCCTGGACCCTGTATGATATCAGCCACATGATGTTTTCAGCCATACTTGGCAAAACTTAAAACTTATTGGGGGAGGAAGGGGATACATTTCGAAGACTGCTACTAGCTTTTGTCTTTTTTCATGTTCACCATTTTGGAGATCGCAATAAAATGTACAGCATCTATTCCAAGAAAATTAAATTTAATTAAATTTACAGCATTAAATTAAATGTACAGCACCTATTTCAAGAAAAGTTTGGATTCGTGGATTCCGCGGATTGCTTTTGTAACATTGAAGAGACATGGTTAATGGGTCGTGATCGGTGACTTTGGCACCCTCCAAATAATATCTCCATTCTGTAAGCGCTTGGTCAATACCGACTTCCCCCCCATCCCTCAATTGCATGTCCTCATAAGCTCACTACCTCGAAACATTGAACACACATTGTTGATGGGTTGCGATCGGTAACCAAAGTGACTTAGGCACCCTCCAAATAATATCTCCATTCTGTGAGTGCGTAGATAATACAGAATTCCCCCCATCCCTCAAATGCATGTCCTCCTCATAAACTCATTCTCTGATCACGACCACACTCTCTAATCTCCACAACATCAAGCTAGTGTGTTCGCAAAGAAGAGCATTTTTTTTTTAGATTGTTTTTTAGATTAATGAAATCAGAGTTTGGCAGGGAGTCTTTATTTCTTTAAGTAGCAACTTCTAGGACTAGTTCCGCAGCCAGCCACCTGGTATGCCACGCACACTTTCAGATGTTCTAGAGCTGCTGATTGTAATCAGCTCAAGTGCCCACCCCCCCCCCCCCCCCCCCCTTCCGCCCACCCTCCTTCTCTCCTCATCCACCCATCACTCCTTCACACAATCCCCCCCCCCCCCTTGCCTCCACCCTCCTTCTCTCCCTCCCTCCACCTCTCTCCATTCACACAAGCCCCCCCCCCCCCCCTTTCCTCCCACCCTCCTTCTCTCCCTCCCTGCCCACCTCCCAAGCCTTCACACAAGCCCCCCCCCCCCCTTCCTCCCACCCTCCTTCTCTCCTCCCTCCACCCGTCCTCCTTCACACAAGCCCCCCCCCCCCCCTTCCTCCCCCCTCCTTCTCTCCCTCCCTCCACCTCTCCCTCTTCACACACACACAAGTCCCCCCCCCCCCTTCCTCCCCCCACTCCTTCTCTCCCTCCCTCCACCCTCTCCTCCTTCACACAATCCCCCCCCCCCCCATCCCCCCCCCCCACTCCCCCCCCCCCCCCTGGTCCCCCCCCCCCCCTTCCTCCCCCTCCTTCTCTCCCTCCCTCCACCTCTCCTCCTTCACACAGTCCCCCCCCCCCCCTTCCGCCCACCCTCCTTCTCTCCTCTCCCTCCACCACTCTCCTCCTTCACCAATTCCCCCCCCCCTTCCTCCACCCTCCTTCTCTCCCCTCCCCTCCACCTCTCCTCCTTCACAACAATTCCCCCCCCCCCCTTGCCTCCCCCCCGCCTTCTCTCCTCCCTCCCTCCACCTCTCCTCCTTCACAACAAGGCCCCCCCACCCCTTCCTCCCACCCTCCTTCTCTCCCTCCCTCACCTCTCTCGTCACACAAGCACCCCCCCCCGCCTTCCTCCCACCCTCCTTCTCGCCCTCCTCCACCTCTCCTCCTTACACACAATCCCCAGTCCCCCCCCCCCCCTTTCTCCCCACCCTCCTGTCTCTCCCTCGCCTCCACCTTCTCCTCCTCCTTCACACAAGTCCCCCCCCACCCCCTTCCTCCGCACCCTCTTCTCTTCCCCTCCCTCCACCTCTCCTTCCCCTTCACCAAGTCCCCCCCCCCCTCCCCGTATGTGTAATGTTATGTTTTACAGCCGTCCAGGGTACCAAATAGGTTAAATTTGAAATGCCACAACCTGAGAACTGGGATGGGCATGAGGGAGTGAGTTAGTGTTTGTCCTGGGTGGGCGTGTATGTATGTCATTTTACAGTCCAGGGGTAGCCAAATAGGCTAAACGGACTTGCCCAACTCTAAAAACAGGAAAGGCAGTTTAAAAAGCAAGCTCATATACACACATACATACACACACATACATACACACACATACATACACACATACATACACACACATACATACACACACATACATACACACACATACATACACACACATACATACACACACATACATACACACACATACATACACACACATACATACACACACATACATACACATAGGGCAGTATGCTTCATTTATTTTATTAAACTGTATAAAGGGTGGTATGTTTTATTTTATGTTATTAAAATGTGTACAGGGCAGTATGTTTTATTTTATTTTATTAAACTGTATACAGGGTGGTATGTTTTAATTTTTGTTCTTAAAATGTGTACAGGGCAATATGTTTTATTTTATTTTATCAAAATGTGTACAGGGTGGTATGTTTTATTTATGTTATTAAACTGTATACACGGCAATATGTTTTATTTCATTTTATTAAAATGTGTAAATGGTGGTATGTTTTATTTCATGTTATTAAAATGTATAAAGGGTGGTATGTATTATTTTATGTTATTAAAATGTGCACAGGTCAATAAATTTTATTTTATTTTATTAACATGTGTACAGGGTGGTTTGTTTTATTTATGTTATTAAAATGTGTACAGGTCAATACATTTTATTTTATTTTATTAACATGTGTACAGGGTGGTTTGTTTTATTTATGTTATTAAAATGTGTACAGGTCAATACATTTTATTTTATTTTATTAACATGTGTACAGGAAGGTATGTTTTATTTTATGTTATCAAACTGTATAAAGGGTGGTATGTTTTATTTATGTTATTAAAATGTGTGCCGGGCAATAAGTTTTATTTTATTTTATTAAAAAGTGTACAGGGTGGCATGTTTTATTTTATTTTATTAAACTGTATAAAGGGTGGTACGTTTTATTTTATGTTATTAAAATGTGTGCCGGGCAATTAGTTTTATTTTATTTTATTAAAATTATATACAGGGTGACATGTTTTTATTTTATGTTATTAAACTGTATAAAGGGAGATATGTTTTATTTTATTTTATTAAAATGTATACAGGGTGGCCGCAGGGCAATATGTTTTATTTTATTTTATTAAAATATGTGAATGTGTGGAATGGTAGTACACGTCTACAAATGTTCAAATTTGAACATTTAAAAATGTATAATGGTTGGTATAAGGGGAGCCTTGGCTAGTGGGGCTTAGCTGTAGCAGCCAGGCCATGTTAGAGCTTTAGCTATCAAACATAATATTCCCGCTCTCTCTATATACGTTAATTTATGTATTTATTTATGTATCTATTTATTTATTTATTTATTTATTTATTTATTTATTTATTTATTTATTGTTTAACCCCTCTTGGCTGGTATATTATTGGCTACCCCCTGGACTGTAACATACATACATAAATACATACTAACATACCCTCCTGACTTCTAATACACTGACAATACACTGACAATACACTTTGAATACATTTATATTATATATCTCGGTGTGTGGTACCACCCACCACCCACCACCCAGAGCGGCATCCACACATATCATACTTCTACTTCCACATGCTCCCTTAAATGTGAGCTATCATGTTCATGTACTGTACTTCTTATGTACTGCAGGTTGTCTCATCCTAAGCCAACTGCGCTAGATGTGAGCTATCATGTCCATGTACTGTACTTCTTATGTACTGCAGGCTGTCTTGTCCCAAGCCCACTCCACTAGATGTGAGATACCACGTCCATGATGTGTCTCTTAATGAAAGGACTGTACTTCTTATGTACTGCAGGCTGTCTCATCCCAAGCCAACTCCGCTAGATGTAAGCTACCATGTCCATGTTGTGTCTCTTAATGAATGTACTGTACTTCTTATGTACTGCAAGCTGTCTCGTCCCAAGCCAACTCCGCTAGATATGAGCTACCACGTCCATGTTGTGTCTCTTAATGAGTGTTCTGCACTTCTTATGTACTGCAGGCTGTCTCGTCCCAAGCCAACTCCACTAGATGTGAGCTACCATGTCCATGTTGTGTCGCATCAAGGCATATCACTTGTGGAGAGCAAAGAGCTGCTGCCTGATTCTGACCGCCTTCTGTTTCCAAGATTCAAAGGAAGGGGTCCAGATGCAAGGCTCATTCAGTACGAAGGAAAAGGTACGGTGTAGTGTGTTGGTTGGTGTTGGTTATGTGTTGGTTGATGTGTTTGCTGGTGTTGGTTGTGTTGGTTGACCGCCTTCTGTTTCCAGGATTCAAAGGAAGGGGTCAGGATGCAAGGCTCATTCAGTACGAAGGAAAAGGTACGGTGGTGTGTGTTGGTTGGTGTTGGTTATGTGTTGGTTGGTGTGTTGGTTGGTGTTGGTTATGTGTTGGTTGATGTGTTTGCTGCTGTTGATTGTTGTGTTGTTTGACCGCCTTCTGTTTCCAGGATTCAAAGGAAGGGGTCCGGACGCAAGGCTCATTCAGTACGAAGGAAAAGGTACGGTGGTGTGTGTTGGTTGGTGTTGGTTATGTGTTGGTTGGTGTGTTGGTTGGTGTTGGTTATGTGTTGGTTGATGTGTTTGCTGGTGTTGGTTGTGTTGGTTGACCGCCTTCTGTTTCCAGGATTCAAAGGAAGGGGTCCGGACGCAAGGCTCATTCAGTATGAAGGAAAAGGTACGGTGTGGTGTGTTGGTTGGTGTTGGTTAGGTGTTGGTTGGTGTGTTGGTCGGTGGTCGCCTGCCAACTCAACAGTGACCCAGCGTCTGATGACGTCCAAAGTGTGTGTCACTCTCAACAGATAATACTTTGCCTGAATAATACTTTGCCCGAATAATACTTTGCCTGAATAATACTTTGCCTTCCAACTCACCAGTGACCAAGTTGCTGATGACATCCAAAGTGTGTGTCACTCTCAACAGATAATACTTTGCCTGAATAATAATTTGCCTGCCAACACACTAGTGACCAAGCGTCTGATGCTATCCAAAGTGGAAGTCCAACGCACCGGCACACCAACACACCGAGATACCAACCAACACACCCGACACAAACCAAACCACACACAGACACACCACACCTCAACCAATACCAAGCTTCTGATGACGTCCCCAATGACGAAGTCCCAACACAGCACCGGCATGCCAACACACCAACAAACTCACCACACACCAACACACCAACACAGCCCCCGACAACATAACCACCATCCTGTACACACCACACAACCAACACCCAACACACCCCATACCCACCACACACCAACACATACCACACCCAACACAACGCCCAACGACACCAACACAACCGACATACCGACACACCAACACACAACACACCACGACACCAACAAACACACCGCAACACACCACACAACCAACCACCAACACACCACAACACACCAAACACCACCCCCAACAACACCAACACCCCACACACCCCACACACTGACACTCCAACACCCAACACATCCAACACCACCACACCAACACCCCAACACCACTCAACACAATCCAACACACCAACCCCTACCACCCCACCACCACAGACCCCAACACACCACCACCTTAAACGCCCAACACAACCAACACCCCAACCCCCCTCCCTACACCCCCCCCCACGCCCCCCCCAACCCCCCCTAATCACCCTACCCCTCAAACACACCAACACCCCAACCACAACCCCCCCACCCCTCTTACCCAACCCACCCACCCCCCCACACGGAACCCACCCCCCCCAACCACCTCACTCCCCCACCACCAACACCATAACCATACCCCACCACCCACACACCAACACACAGACCCTCCACCCCACACCAACCACACCGACAACACCCGACACAATCAACACACCGACTACACCCCCACACCCAACACACCAACACATCCACCACACCAGACCACATCAACACAACAACACATCACAACACCCTACACTACCAACACATACCAACCACACCTAACACCACCACACAAAACAAAAAAAAACAAACCACCCCACACACCAACCACACCACACCAACCAACACCAACAACAACCAACCCCCCAACACCACCAACACACCAACACACCAACACACCAACACACCAACACACCAACACACCAACACACCAACACACCAACACACCAACACACACACCACACACAACACACCAACACACCAACACACCAACACACCAACACACCAACACACCAACACACCAACACACCAACACACCAACACACCAACACACCAACACAATACACCAACACGACCCAACCTGTTAAGGTGTCCTACACATCGTAACAAACCCTACACACCAACACTCGCAACGATCACCTCACACAAAACACCCCTACCTACCGACACCCAACACACCAACACACCAACACACCAACTCCACCAACACACCAACACACCAACGACTAAACCGCACACCAACACACCACCCACCCAACACCCAACCAACACCTCCTACACATCACACATTCACCAGTTACCAGCTCCCATATTATTACTTCCGTAGAAGTCCAACAAACGTTCATCCCAACACACCAACAAACACACCACACTCCACCATCACACATCACCAACAACAAACGCACCACACACCAACTAACACACCAAAACACCAACCAACACACTTTCCCAAAACACCAACCAACACACCACACACCAACCGACACACCAAAACACCAACCAACACACCAACCAACAAACCAACACACCAACACACCAACCATCACACCAACACACCAACACATTCACCAGTGACCAAGCGTCTAATGACGTCCAAAGTGTGTGTCACTCTCAACAGCGCACCTGCATCCACCCAAGTGCTGCTCGAGCGCCTTCCTGATGTTCCTCCACACACAGTGGGCAACTTGCCTGATCCTATCCACCTGTCACATGTGCCTCATCACATTGTTTGCCCCAAGGTGGCAGTCAGAAAGGAGAAAAGAAAAAGTCAATCCAAAATCCCCCCCCCCACCCCCCCTATCCCCCATCCCCCATCCCCCATCCCCCCCCCACACACACACTGAAAGCTGTGTGGTGTGTGTCTGTGTGTCTGTATGTTGTCTGTGTGGTTGTGGGGGTGGGGGGTGGGGGGTGGGGGGGGGGGGGAGGGGTAGAAAAATACAGAATAAGGTTGGCTTCATCGAGTTTGTCTAAAGGTGGGCAAGTGGAGACCAACACACCAACACACTAACCAACACATCAACAGACCACCAACCAGCACACCAACAACCAACACGCCAACACACCAACACCAACAACAGTTATTGACAACAGGTGCCCTACAAGCAAAAACAAACAACTGTTACGTAGGGTTGGGAAACAAATGTATACTCATATTTGTATTAGCCGTATTTGGTATATTTATATATATTTATTAGCCGTATTATTTATATATATTTATTAGCCGTATTATTTATACATATTTGTATTAGCCGTATTCCGTATATTTATAAGCCTTTTTCATACATCGGCCCAAACCTAAAAATGCGGTATGGTAAGCTTACTGTCTTTGTCCGCCCTACCCTAAAAATGCAGCTACCACCAGCAACACCTAACTGGTATTATGTCCCTGTCCTTTCAGATATTATCCATCACTATACTGGGAACCCAAGCACACCACAAAAAACCAACACACCAACTAACACACCAACCAACACAACAAACAACAAACCAACCAACACACCAACCAACACATCAACCACAAACAAAACCTACACACCAACCAACCAACACACCAACCAACACACCAACCAACACACCAACACACCAACACACCAACACACCAACCAACCAACACACCAACCACAAACAAAACCAACACACCAACCAACCAACACACCAACCACCAGGGATGAGCCATCACCTCTACTGGGTGACCCACTGGATGTGTGGATACTTGTGGACAGCACGTGCCCTGCAAGCATGAAGCTTATGCATGTCTTCCTCAATCAGCTGAAGAAGGCATTGCTGCCGAGAGGATACGAATACATGGGTCTGGGAGATGTGTGTGTATCTGTCTGTCTGTCTGTCTGTTTGTTCTGTTCTGCCTGTACGTCTCTGTCTGTCTGTCCTGTCTGTCCTGTCTGGCCTGATCTCTCTCTCCGTCTGTCCTCTCTGTCCTGTCTGTCTGTCTGTCCTGTTCTTCTGTCTGTCTGTCTGTCTTCTGTCTATCCTGTCGTGTCTGTCTGTCTGTCTGTCTGTCTGTCTGTCGGTCTGTCCGTACTGTCCTTCGTCTCTTTCTCTCTGTCTGTCTCTCTGTCTGTCTGTCCCCGTCTGTCTGTCTCTCATCTGCTCTCACACTCTGTCCTTCTGTCTATTCCTGTCTGTCCATGTCTGTCTGTCCTCTCCTGTATCTGCTCTGTCTGTCTGTCTGTCTGTCGGCCTTCTGTCTGTCTCCTCTGTCTGCGTCCTGTCTGTCCTTCTGTCTGTCTGTCTGTCTGTCTGTCTCGTCGTCTCTCGGTCCTCTCTGTCTGTCTGTCCTCGCTGTCTCCTGGCGTCTGTCTCTCGTTGTCTGTCTGTCCTGTCTGTCTGTTCCATGGTCTGTCTGTCTGTCTGTCGTCCCTGTCTGTCTGTCTGTCTGTCTGTCTTTTCCCTGTCTGTGCTGTCTGTCTCCTCCCTGTCTCTCTGTCTCCCTGTCTCCCTGTCTCCCTTTCTCCCTGTCTCCCTGTCTCCCTGTCTCCCTGTCTCCCTGTCTCCCTGTCTCCCTGTCTCCCTGTCTCCCTGTCTCCCTGTCTCCCTGTCTCCCTGTCTCCCTGTCTCCCTGTCTCCATCCCTGTCTCACCTGTCTCCCGTCACCTTCCCTGTCTCCCGGTCTCCTGTCCCCTGTCTCCCCTGTCTCCCTGTCGCCTCCCTTCTCCCTGTCTCCCCTGTCTCCCTGTTCTCCCTGCTCTCCCTGTCTCCCTGTCTCCCTGTCCTCCCTGTCTCCCTGTCCTCCTGTCTCTTCTGTCTCTCTGGTCTCTCTGTCCTCTCTGTCCTCTGTCTCTCCTTCTCTCCTCTGTCTCTCTGTTTCTCTGCTAGTCCCTCCTCTTTCTCTCTTTCTCTCTGTCTCTCAGTCCTCTCTGTCTCTCGTCTCTCTGTCTCCGTCCGTCCGTCCGTCCGTTCCGTACCGTCCGTCCGTCCGTCCGTTCCGTCCGTCCGTCCGTCCGTCCGTCCGTCTGTCTGTCTGTCCTGTCTTTCTGTCTGTCTGTCTGTCTGTCTGTCTGTCTTTCTGTCTGTCTGTCTGTCTGTATGATGTATTTAACACCATGAGCAACAGACGACTAGTTGGCGGAGCCCCCTCGTCAAGGGGGCTGGAGCCCCCAGGGTTACCCATTTGTCCGTTTGTCCGACCAAAAAAATTCTTGCCCGACACGTCAGCCAACGGTCGCGTAACTAACTTGCTTCTGTCAGCTCCATCGTTGCTACCTTTCGTTCCGTTGCCAACACCCTCCGCCAATTTTCCGCGTCGCTGGCGACGCTGCATAGGACTTGTCTATTGAATGCTTGGGGGATACGTGCACACTATACAGTCAGTACAGTTGTTTCCTGTCCTTGTCCTCCTTTGTCCCTTTAGCCGCCCTTGCGGTTTGTGTCCCTTAGCTGTTCTTGTCTTCCTCTGTCTTTTTTCCATGGTCACAAAGGGCTATGTTTTATCAGATGCGTCCTGTCCTGGTCCCTCCCTTCAAAAGGGGCTTTGTTTTATCAGATGCGTCCTTTCCTGGTCCCCCCCTTCAAAAAAGGTTATGTTTTATCAGATGCGTCCTTTCCTGGTCCCCCCCTTCAAAAAGGGCTACAACATGGGAATGACCCGGGGTGGCTTACTAAATGTAAGTCAGTATTAAGATTACAAAAATTAACCTGGGTTTTGCAAACAGGTCAATATAGTAACTTTACTCTATCGTGGAGGGATGACATACGGAAAATATCTGGTGCCCCCCCAAAAAAGCTGGAAGAGTCAAAAAAGGGGGGGGGGGGGGTACCCTACCCCACTAAATTTAGATAACACCTAGCCCATGTTGTGGCGAATCATCTCCTTTAGTACCCTGCATTTTCAAAACCCCAGAGAATGTTTTGGATTGTTTTTAAACACGACCTGAACACAATTGCAAAATAACAGGTCAATATAGTAACTATACTCTACCGGTAAATATTATAGCGTATCCATAGGTCATAAATTGTAATACATGTTCTCGGCATGTTCACCAACAAAATAACTCCCACAATCAACCAACCAACCAACCAACCAACCAACCAACCAACCAACCAACCAAACAACCAAACAACCAAACAACCAAACAACCAAACAACCAAACAACCAAACAACCAAACAACCAAACAACCAACCAAACAACCAAACAACCAAACAACCAAACAACCAAACAACCAACCAAACAACCAAACAACCAAACAACCAAACAACCAAACAACCAACCAACCAACCAACCAACCAAACAACCAACCAAACAACCAACCAAACAACCAAACAACCAACCAAACAACCAACCAACCAACCAACCAACCAACCAACCAACCAACCAACCAACCAACCAAAAGCAAAAAAGGGTGCAGAAAAGGCTCTTTTTTGCCTGATTGCTTTTTGACCTGCTAGATATTTTGCTAGGTGGGTGACACTGCTAATTTGGGGGGGGGGGGGTTGTCCGCACCCTTTATTTGACTTAAAAGGGTGCACTATGGGTGAGAGGGGTGTCGCCCTGGGGTGCCCCTGGGTAGCAAAAAAGGGTGCAGAAAAGGCTCTTTTTTGCCTGATTTCTTTTTGGCCTGCTAGTTATTTTGCTAGGTGGGTGACTCAGCTAATTTAGGGGGTCTTCGACACCCATTATTGGGCTTCAAAGGGTGCACTATGGGTGAGAGGGGTGCCGCCCTGGGGCACCGCTGGGGTGCAGAAAAGGGTGCCTAAGACCCCATCCACTTGCCTAGTGAGTGGCTCTTCTTTGATCTCTTTGCTTTTTGGCCGTCTAGTTTCCCAAACATTTCCTGTACGCTCAACCCTGTAGGATCCATCTGCAACAGGAGGCAGGTCCAAAACATTCCCTAAACCCTAAACCCTTAAACCCAAACCCTAAACCCTAAACATAAACCCTAAAACCCAAACCCTAAACCCTAAACCCTAAACCCTGTAGGATCCACCTTCAACATGGGCGACCTATGTAGCAACGGAATGGGAACCACCCTCTACGACTTCCCTGAGCCTTTAGAGGAGCTGCTAAAGATGGGAGCAGAGCATTTGGAGATGCAGATAACTGGGTGGTGTGAGGAGGCCGCCCAGGTCTGAAATTTGACAAATGAAATTTGTTAAACGAGTCGCTTAAGCTTTTTTTAACTAGCTTTTTTTACCTAACTTTTTTTAACTAGCTTTTTATAACTAGCATTTTTTAACTAGCTTTTTTTAATCATTCGTCCCTTTCTCTCATCTCCTCTTAATGTGGATTTCTGATTTTGAAAATTTCAACTTATACCCCTAGTACCCACTGCCCGCGTTTATCTGTTACCCCCCCCACACACACACACCCACACCCACACACCCCCTACCCACACACACCCACACACCGCGCGCACACACCACCAACCTGCCACCAACCCACTCACCATACACACAACTCACACATACCCCCCCCCCCCCCCCCCCCAACACACACACACACATAGCCTCCCTGACCCCCCCAAACCAACCCACAACCCACCCACGCAACCCACACCCACCAAGAACAAACCCACACACACATACCCTCTCTGACCCCCCCCCCCCCCACACCACACACACACACACTCTCACACACACACACACACACACACAAAACTACACACAAAACTACACACATACACCATTCCTGACCTCTCCCTCCCCGCCCCACCCCCCCCACCCCCCGCGCCCAGGTCCGGAGCCCCAATGAAGAAGAAGATTACGATTATGATGACGACGATGATGATTATGATGATAATGAGTATGTGGATGACTCCAAGGATAATGGTGATGGCGGCAATGGCTCAGATCGTGGCAATGGCAGCATTGGAGTGTCTATGGCCTTGCAGGTACTCCTCTATGCCTTTTTTGTAGTTTTTGTAGTTGTTGTGTGTAGAATGGGGCAAATATAAAAAATTGCCCCAACCGATATATATATATATATATATATGGTAGATATATACAGCACACAAAAAGGCCTGTTTGTTTTTTGTGTGTGTGTGGCCAAATACAGATGCAGGTGCTATTCTATGTATTCAAAATATTGTTTTTTGATAGAAGATTTGTAAGAAAATCAACATTTAGATACAAAATCAAAAATTGTATTTGGCCACAATTATTGCAGTTACTATTCTAAGCCTGTTTGCATTTTAGTGTGTGTGTATTTTAGTGTGTGTGTGTGTGTAGAATGTGGCAAATAAATATGTATGGACCCAACCGATAGGTCTATGTATCTACCCCCATCATCAACATCATCATCAGTTCATCACCATCAGCAATTCAGCATACATCATGTCCTGGAAAAGTCCTTAAACTGTATAATTTGTTGAGTAAGTAAACCCATAACCCTAACCCTAAACCTGTCGTTGTTGTCGTCGTCGTCCTCATCATCATCATCATCATCATCATCATCATCATCACCATCAGCAGCAGCAGCAGCAGCAGCAGCAGCACCACCACCACCACCACCACCACCACCATGATGCCATTAGTGCCTGATCTGACAGTCATGAATTCATAATGAAGTAGCTCATACCTGGGTAGCAGACTAGTAGGGTTACATGGACACATTGTGCAGTCACCCTGAATTGTCATCAGGCAAGGCAAGGCAATAGGATAATCTATCAAGGCAATAGGATATTATTATGCAATGCTAATTTCATTGGCATCACAAATGAACAGTCAGAAAAATTATCTGACATGTGGTTGTACATATCTCAGAAAAAGACAGCTTGAGCGATGAACGATTGAATTGCGCGGTGCTGGGCTTTGTGGGCCTGGCATGTATAGAGATACATGGACACATTGTGCAATCACCCTGAATTATCATGTATACTTATCCTTATCCTGTTGGGCATGATCTATTGGTCCTCTGCCGCTCCCTAGTTGTGTTTGTATTTTTATGTTCGTATTTTTGTGTATGTATTTTTCGCGTATGTATTTTTACAGTCCAGGGGTAGCCAAATAGGCTAAAGGGACTTGCCCAACCTTCAAAAATGGAAGGTAGTTTAACAAAAACAAGCCCTGGTGAACTGAACCCCGAGAGCATAGCAGTGCCTAGGGCTTTACCAGAGCTTTTTTCCACTACCAGTAGCGATCGCTACCTGGGACCCTGTTTTGGCCAAACCTTCCTCTACCATGAGACTCGAATCTTGGCCCCGCCCCCCAAATCCCCTGGGCCTGTCCTTCAGGCCCCATACCCAAATCGCTACCAATAGCCCAACCTTGAAGGACACCAAATCCCTGATTGCTACCAGAGGAACCCCTTTCTGAGATGGAACAATAGTCACTGTAGCAAAGAGTCAGCTCTATATTAGCAGGTTTTTTTGCCAAACCTTCCTCTACCATGAGACTCGAAGCTTGGCCCTGCCCCCCGACCCCCCCGGGGCTGGAACTTTGGGCGGCCTACCCCAATTGCTACCAGTAGCCCAACCTTGAACGACACCAAATCCCCAATTGCTACCAGAAGACGCCCTTTCTGAGATGGACCAAAAGTCACTGTAGCAAAGAGTCAGCTCTATTTTAGCCCCCTGGGGCTGGACCTTTGGGCGGCCTACCCCAATTGCTACCAGGAGCCCAATCTTGAAGGACACCAAATCCAAAATTGCTACCAGAAGACCCCCTTTCTGCAAAACAAGCTCTGGGCCTTACAGATACTACTACAGGGATTTAATATTTCCGCTATATATAGCGATCGCTAGTTTTGACCCCGTTTTGGCGAAATCATCGCTATAAAAAAAAGTAAAAAAAAAGTTTGTTTTTCATTTTGCCCTAAATAGCCCTAAAAAGCTACAAAAAGCTGTAAACAGCTATAGAAAGCACCAAAAAGCTGTCCCTGGAGGAGGCTTAAAACCTTCAAGCTAGGAGAAACCCACTTTCAGATTTGAAAAAGAATTCACTGTACTACTATGCTTGTGTTCTTGCTCTATGCATGTGATCTTGCTTTTGGGCTTGAGCTTGGGATGGGGATGGGGATGGAGGTGGGGATAGCATAAATGAATAACTAATACAGGAACTAATATGCCTTATTACGAGGCATGAGGATAAGGAGTTCAGCCCATTTGATTGCACTGGGGCCAACCACCACCTTGCAGGAACTACTCTATGCCTGTGGTGTTGGTTTGGGTATGGGTTTGGGGAGGGAGAGGGGGGTGACGGGGAGGGGGAGGGGGGTACTTTTTTCATTCCTGTCATCTGTGCCATTTTTATGCTTGGGCTTGGGCTGGGGTTGACAGCTTCAGCTGTGGCCATATGGACAAAGACGGGGTCACCCTCAGGGGGCTAGTAGGTGCAGGGGGGAAGGTGATTGTGCTTAGTTGTGGCTTTGTGCTTGGTCTTGTGCTTGTGCTTGTGCTTGGTGGTTGACCAGCACAACGCTCAACCTCCCCATTCAATAACTATCCACCCCCATCTCACCTGCCCTTCAGGACCTCTACCTTCTAGGTTCCAACCCTGATGATGAGGGCAAGATACTGAACTACGCTGAGGGAGGCTGCATTCGAAAGGTGGATTTGAAATTCGAATTTGAATTTGGATTTGAATTTGAAAGGTGGAAACTGAACTACACCAAGGGGCTGTTAGGAATTCGTTTCTAGACCCAACGCTCATAATGTTTTGTTTTTGCATTATGCTCCCCCCCCCCCCCACCCCCCCTCCTACCACCCCCTTCCATGCTTGTAAGGCTCATATCTACTGCACCAATTATAATGAGGGGGTCAAGTATGAGGTATAGGGATCCTCTCAATGTGCTTTATCAATTTGTGGTCTTACATGGTTCGGGGGCTTACGTCCTCTTTGGGCACCGAATGGAGCGTACGGTACACGGTTCAGTTTGTCAATGCTTTTTCATGAGTGTTCTCAGGGCGAATTTTCAATGGTTGGTGGTGTCATTGTGTGTGACTAGTCGCTAAGTGTATGCGTGTGTTAGGGGGTAGGTGCTGTAAAATCTGCATTGGGCACCACATTGAGCGTACGGTACACGGTTCAGTCTATCAATGCTTTTTCATGAGTGCGCGCTTGGAAGTACACTGTACGGCACATGTGTGTGAGGCAGCTCTGACATGTTGATGGACGCTGCCATGGGAAACATAAAACACAAATCTGAAATAATTAAGAGACAGCTTATGACATGGTGACTGATGCTGCCGTGGAAAACATAAGCAAACTTCTGAAATAGATTATTATTCAAGATTAAAAAATAATTTCATTAAATTATTAATTGTCTCTGATCGTGAGGCAGCTTATGACGCAGTGACTGACGCTGTCGTGGAAAACATAAGCAAACATCTGAAATATATTATTATTCAAAATTAAAATATTATAATAAATCATTCATTATATAATTATATTAAATCGTTAATTATACAATTATATTAAATCATTAATTGTCTCTGATCATGAGGCAGCTTATGACGCGGTGACTGACGCTGTTGTGGAAAACATAAGCAAACATCTGACATATATTATTATTCAAAATTAAAATGTTATAATAAATCATTTATTATATAATTATATTAAATCGTTAATTATACAATTATATTAAATCATTAATTGTCTCTGATCATGAGGCAGCTTATGACGCGGTGACTGACGCTGTTGTGGAAAACATAAGCAAAACTATGAATTATATTATTATTCAAAATTAACAAGTAATTACATTAAATCATTCATTGTCTCTGATCGTGAGGCAGCTTATGACGCAGTGACTGACGCTGTTGTGGGAAATATAAGCAAACATCTGAAATAATTAATTATTCGAAATTAAAAACAATTATATTAAATCATTCATTGTCTCTGATTGTGAGGCAGCTGATGATGTGTTGAATGGTACTGTGGTGGAGTTAACACCATTACCACCACTACCACCACCACTCTCTCTCACACTCACAATCAAGTGTTACGTTACATGGCTGTAGGTCCTGCTCATCATTAGCTCCTCCCTCACTTACTCTGCGCCATGGTATGGCATGCTGACTGATGCTATATCATGGATAACAAATCTGAAACACACTTTTACGCACTTTTCTTCACCATTCCACTATGACATGGCAGTAGGTTCTGCTCATCACCAGCTGTTCCATCACTGACTGTGAGACATGGTATAGCATGCTGACCGATGCTACCATGGAAAGCATAAACACAATCTGAAATAATGAGCACTTTTTTTCACCATTCTTCTATGACATGGCTGTAGGTTCTGCTCATCACCAGCAGTTCCGTCACTGACTGTGAGGCAGCGTATGACATGGTGACTGATGCTGTCATGGAAAACATAAAACACAACTGAAATAACTAACACTGTTCTTCACCATTCCACTATGATGGGGCTGTAGGTTATGCTCATCACCAGCTGTTCCATCCCTGACTGTGAGACAGCTTATGACATGCTGACTGATGCTGACATGGAAAACATAAAACACAAATCTGAAACAATTGAGAGGCAGCTTCTGACATGGTGACTGACACTGGCGTGGTAAACACAAGCATTTTTATTTACCATTCCATTATGACATGGCTGTAGGTTCTGCTCATCACCAGCTGTTCCATCACTGACTGTGAGGCATGGTATGGCATGCTGACTGCCGCCGTCATGGAAAACATACACGCAAATCTGAAATAATAAATTAATCAATATTACAAAAAATCTGATCGTGAGGCTGCTTATGACATGGTGAACGGCGCTGTCGTGGAGTGACCACCACCACCACTTTGAAATGGCGGTAGGTCCTGCTCATCACCAGCTGTTCAATCACTGACTGTGAGGCAGCTAATGACATGGTGACCGATGCTGTCATGGAAAACATAAACAAAACACTGAACTAATTAACACGTTTCTTCACCATTCCACTGTAACATGGCTGTAGGTTCTGCTCATCACCAGCTGTTCTGTCACTGACTGTGAGGCCGCTTATGACATGGTGACTGATGCGGTCATGGAGTGCATCAAGAGAAGTGAGAATGGGGAAAATGTATCGCCCACCTTGCTTCACTCCATAGCCATTGGAAGCAAAGACAACCTTTTCGAGTTAAGAGGTGGGGCAAAAACTGCAAATACAATACAAGTGAAAGTGTTTATTTTTTACCCACCCCCACCCCCACCCCCACCAAACACCACCACTACCCTCCATTCACCCCCCACCCCCACCCCCACCCCCATCAAACAACACCACTACCTCCATTCATCCCCACCACCACCACCACCACCACCAAACACCACCACTACCTCCATTTACCCCCAACCCCAATAAGAGGTGGGGCACAACAAGGTGGTTCAAATTCAAGTGACAGCGTTTTATTTTTTACCCCACCCCCACCCCCACCACACCACACCAAACACCACTACCTCCATTCACCCCCAACCCCAATAAGAGGTGTGGCAAATACAAGTGACAGTGTTTTATTTTTTACCCACCCCCACCCCCACCCCATCCAAACAACACCACTGCCTCCATTCACCCCCACCCACAAAACACCCACACCCCCATAACCACCACCACCACCACCGATACCGGCACCGCCGCCACCATCATGATCACCACCATCATCACCACCACCACCACCATCATCACCATCACCATCATCACCACCACCACAATCAGCATCAGCATCTTCACAACCACCACCACCACCATCATCATCACCATCATCAGCAGCAGCACCACCACCAACATCAGCAGCAGCACCACCACTACCATCATCACCATCACCACCAACACCACTACCACCATCGTCATCACCACCATCATCATCAACACCATCACCACCGCCATCATCACCATCACCACCATCACAACCAACGTCATCATCATCATCACCACCATCACCACCACCACGATCATCATCATCATCATCATCATCATCATCATCATCATCATCATCATCATCGTCATAAGCATCATCATCATAAGCATCATAAGCATCATCAATCATAAGCATCATCATCATCATCATCATCACCATAAGCATCATCATCATCATCATCATCATCATCATCATAAGCATCATCATCATCATCATCATCATAAGCATCATCATCATCATCATCATCATCATCATCATCATCATCATCATCATCATAAGCATCATAGCATCATCATCATAAGCATCATAAGCATCATCATTATCATCATCATCATCATCGCCATCATCATCATCATCATCATCATCATCATCATCATCATCATCATCATCATCATCATCATCATAAGCATCATCATCATCATCATAAGCATCATCACCATCACCATCATAAGCATCATCCATCATCACATCATCATCAATCATCATGATCATCATCATCATCATCATCATGATCATCATAAGCATCATCATCATAAGCATCATAAGCATCATAAGCATCATCATCATCATCATCATCATCATCATCATCATCATCATCATCATCATCATCATCATCATCATCATCATCATCATCATCGCCATCATCATCATCATCGCCATCATCATCATCGCCATCATCATTATCATCATCATCATCGCCATCATCATCATCATCATGATCATCATCATCATCATCATCATCATCATCATCATCACCACCACCACCACCACCACCACCATCACCACCACCACCACCACCACCACCACCACCACCACCACCACAATCATCTTCTTCTCTGTCTTTTGACCTTCACAGAGGTTGCGCAGCAAAGCGGAGGCGGGGCACTGTTCTGCAACAGTGCGGATGACACTGATGTTTTGAAGCAGAGTAGCTTCATGTTGGATGTGATGACCAAACGGGGGTGAGTGAAGGGTGGTTAAGGGGGTGGAGGGTTGGGTTGGGGTGTGGGGGGGGGGGGGGAAGGGGGGAAGGGGTTGGTGGTGTGTGTGAAGGGGGGAGATAAAGGGGTGGGTTGGTGAGGGGTAAGGGTGTGGAGGGTTTGTGTGTGTGTTTTGGGGGGGGTGGTTGGTGGGGGGGTGGGGGGTGGGGGGGGGGAACTATTCTGCAGCAGTGTGGATGGCCCTGAAGTGTTGATGTAAAGATTTGTGTATGCCGTCACCTGCAGAGTCAAAAAAAAGAAAAAACTTTAGGTGTGCCACCTGCAAAATCAAAAAAGAAGAAATTAGTTTTAAGCAAACAGCCTATGCATCACCTCCAGAATAAAAAGGAAAACAAATGTTTTTTTAACTGTCTACGCATCACGTATTTTGAACTGCCTATAAATCACCTGCTGATTCAAACAAAAAAGATTTTTTTGTTTGTTAACAGAAGTGCCTATGCTTCCCCTGTAGACTCAAACAAATAGAAATGTTGGTTTTGTTTAAACTGTCTATGAATCACGTCAGGGGTCTTCTTGAGCCCCAGGTGGTGGTCAAACTCCACTCCCGCCAACTTTTTAACACTGTTAGCATACGTTGCAGTTTCCTTCTTGAGCCGGTTTGCTGGTCAACATCCAACTCAGCAACTTTCTTAACTGTCTATGCATTCACGTGCAGGGTCCCCTTCTTGAGCCCAGTGTGGTCAACGCCAAACTCCAACCAAACTTTTTAACTGTCTAGGCATAAGTGAGGGTCGTCTTGATCCAGGTTGTGGTCTAAATCAAATCCAGCCAAACATTGTTAACGTCTATGACATTAACGTGCCGGGTACATTCTTGAGCCCAGGTTGTTGGTCAACTAACTCCAGCCAAATTTTTAACTGTCTATGATCACGTGCGGGTCCTTCTTGATCCAAGGTTGTTGGTCAACTCCAATCCGCCAACTTTCAAATGTGTTATGCATCAGTGCAGGGGTCTCTTGATCCCAGGTGGTGGGTCAACTCCAACTCAGCCACGTTTTTACACTGTTTATGATCACGTGCAGGTCTTTGATCCCAGGTTGTGGTCAACGCAAAACTCCAGCAACTTTTTAAACGTATGCATTCAGGCAGGGTCCTTCTTGATCCAGGTTGTATGTCAACTCCACATCCAGCAAATTTTTATTTTAAAATGTCTATGCATCACGGTGCAGGGTCTTCTGATCCAGGTGTTGGTCAACTCCAACTCCAGACAACTTTTTAACTGTTCTATGCATTCACGTTGCAGGGTCTGTCTTGAGCCCAGGTTGGTGGTTTCAAACTCCAACTCAGCCACTTTTTAAACTGTCTATGCATTTCACGTGCAGGGTCTTCTTGATCCCAGGTTGTTGGTAACTCCAACTCCAGCCAACTTTGTAACTGTCTATGAATCAGTGCGGGGTCCTCTGAGCCCAGGTTGTTGGTCAACGTCCAAACTCCAGCCCAAATTTTTAACTGTCATGCATCCAATGCGCAGGGTCCTTCTTGAGCCAGGGTTGCTTGGTCAACTCCAAACTACAGCCAACTTTTTAACTGTTATGCAATCACGTGCAGGGTCCTTCTTGCGCCCAGGTGTGGTCAACTCCAAATACAGCCAAAACTTTTTAAAATGTTAGCATAACGTGCAGGCGTCTTCTTGATACCAAGTTGTTGGTCAACTCCAACTCCAGTCCCAACTTTTTAATGTCTCTGCATCAAGTGCAGGGTCCTCTGAGCCAGGTTGTTGGTCAACTCCAACTCCAAGCCAACTTTTTAACTGTCTATGCATCACGGTGAAGGGTCCTTATTGATCCAAGGGTTGTGGTCACTCCAACTCCAGCATCTTTTTTCAAATGTTAGCATCAAGGCCGGTCCTTCTGTATTCCCAGGTTGTTGGTCAACCCAACTCCAGCAACTTTTTAAACTGTTAGGCATCACGTGCAGGGTCCTTTTTGATAACAGGGTGTTGCGTCACTCCACTCCAGCCCAACTTTTTAACTGTCTATGCATCACGTGCAGGGTCCTTCTTGTTCCCAGGTTGTTGGTCAACTCCAACTCCAGCCAACTTTTTAACTGTCTATGCATCACGTGCAGGGTCCGATTTGAAGCCAAAGGTTGTTGGTCAACTCCAACTCCAAGCCAACTTTTTAAGTAGATGCATAACGTGCAGGGTCATCTTGAGTCCCAGGGTTGTTGGTCAACTCCAACTCAGCCCAAATTTGTCATGTCTATGCATCACGTGCAGGGTCCTTCTTGATCCCAGGTTGTTGGTCAACTCCAACTCCAGCCAACTTTTTAACTGTCTATGCATCACGTGCAGGGTCCTTTTTGATCCCAGGTTGTTGGTCAATCCAAACTCCAGCCAACTTTTTAATGTCAGCATCCACGGGCAGGGTCCTTCTGATCCAGGTTGTTGGTCAACTCCAACTCCAAGCAAAATTTGAACTGTCTATGCATCACGTGGCAGGGTCCTTCTTGCTCCCAGGTTGTTGGTCAACTCCAAACTCCAGCCCCACTGTTTTTAACTGTCGTGCATCCACGTTGCAGGGTCCTTCTTGAGCCAGGTTGTTGGTAACTCCCAACTCCAGCCAAACTTTTTAATTGTATATGCATAACGGGGGCAGGGTCCTTCTTGAGCCCAGGTTGTTGGTCAACTCCAACTCCGCAAACTTTTTAAATGTCTATGCCTCACTGTGGCAGGGTTCCTTCTTGAGCCCAGGTTGTTGGTCAATACAACTCCAGCCAACTTTTTAACTGTCTATGCATTACGTGAAGGGGTCCTCTTGATCCCAGGTGGTTGGTCAAATCCAAACCTCCAGCCAAATTTTTAAACGTCTATGCATCACGTGCAGGGGTCCTTCTTGATCCCAGGTTGTTGAGTCAACTCCAACTCAGCCAACTTTTTAAATGGGTCTCTGCATCTGTAGTTGTGCCGGGGCCTTCTTGATCCCGGTGCGGTCAACTCAACTCAGGCCAAATTTTAAAATGTCTATTGCATCAAGTGCAGGGTCCTTATTGATCCCAGGTATTGTTGGTCAACTCCAACTCCGCCAACTACTTAAAAAAACTGTCTATGCATATGGTGCCGGGGTCCTTCTTGATCCCAGGGTGTTGGTCAACTCCAACTCCAGCGCCAATTTTTAACTGTCTATGCATCACGTGCAGGGTCCTCTTGATCCAAGTTGTTGGTAAACTCCAAACTCCGCCAACTTTTTAACTGTCTATGCATCACGTGCAGGCAGGGTCCTTCTGAGGCCCAGGTTGTGGTCAAACTCCAAACTCCAGCCCAACTTTTGAACTGTCATTGCATCGGGCAGGTCCTTTTGAGCCCAGGGTTGTTGGTCAACTACAACTCAGCCAACTTTTTACGGTCTAGCATCACGTGCAGGGTCTTCTTGAGCCAGGTTGTTGAATCACTTCCAACTCCAGCCAAACTTTTTAACTGTATAGGCTCACGTGCAGGGTCTTTCTTGAGCCCAGTTGTGGTCAACTCCAACTCAGCCAACTTTTTAACTGTTATGCATCACTGCCAGGGTTCCTTTTGAGCCAGGTGTGCGTCAACGCCAACTCCAGCCAACTTTTAACTGTCTATGGCATCACGTGCAGGGTCCTCTTGTCCCAGGTTGTTGGTCAATCCCACTCCCACCAACTTTTTAACTGCTTGCATCACGGAGGGTCATTCTCTTGAGCCCAGGGTTGTCGGTCAACTCCAATCAGCCAACATTTTAAACTGTCTATGCCATCACGGCGGGTCCTTATGAGCCCAGGTTGTTGGTCAACTCCAACTCCAGCCAACTTTTTAACTGTCTATGCATCACGTGCAGGGTCCTTCTTGATCCCAGGTTGTTGGTCAACTCCAACTCCAGCCAACTTTTTAACTGTCTATGCATCACGTGCAGGGTACTCTTGAGCCCAGCCAGGGTGTTGGTAACTCCAACTCCAGCCACTTTGTAAAGTCTAGGCATCAGGTGCAGGGTCCTTCTTGATCCCAGGTGGTGGTCAACTCAACTCCAGCCAACTTTTAAACTGTCTATGCATCAAGTGAAGGGTCCTTTTGAGGCCCAGGTTGTTGAGTCAACTCCAACTCAGCCAACTTTTAAAGGTATTGCATCACGTGCAGGGTCCTTCTTGGAGCACAGCGCTTGTTGGTCAACCCAACTCCAGCCAACTTTTTAACTGTCTATGCATCACGTGCAGGGTCCTTCTTGAGCCCAGGTTGTTGGTCAACTCCAACTCCAGCCAACTTTTTAACTGTCTATGCATCACGTGCAGGGTCCTTCTTGAGCCCAGGTTGTTGGTCAACTCCAACTCCAGCCAACTTTTTAACTGTCTATGCATCACGTGCAGGGTCCTTCTTGAGCCCAGGTTGTTGGTCAACTCCAACTCCAGCCAACTTTTTAACTGTCTATGCAGTTTCACGATTGAGGGATCTCTGAGCCGGGTGTGGTCAACTCCAACTCAAGCCAACTTTTTAAACTGTCTATGCATTCCGTGCAGGGTCCTTCTTGGCACAGGTGTTGTCAACTCCAACTCCCAGCCAATCTTTTTAATGTCTATGATAACGTGCAGGTCCTTCTTGATACAGGTTGGTGGTCAACTCCAACTCCAGCCAACTTTTTAACTGTCTCTAGCGTATCACGTTGCCGGTCCTTCTATGATCCCAGGTTTTTGGTCCAACTCAAATCCAGCCAACTTGTTAACTGTCATGCATCACGTGCAGGGGTCCTTCTGGATCCCAAGGTTGTTGGTCAACCCACTCCAGCCAACTTGTTAACTGTCTATGCATCACGTGCAGGGGTACTCTTGACCCAGGGTGTTGCTTCAACTCCAACTCCAGCCAACTTTTTAACTGTCTATGCATCACGTGCAGGGTCCTTCTTGATCCCAGGTTGTTGGTCAAAATCCAACCAGCCAATGTAACTGTCTATGAATCACGTGCAGGGTCTTCTGATCCCAGGTTGTTGGTCAACTTCAAACTCCAGCAACTTTTTAACTGTTCTATGCATCACGTGCAGGGTCCTTTATTTGATCAAAGGTTGTTGGTAAACTCCAACTCCACCAACTTTTTAAACTGTCTATGCATTCAGTGCAGGGTATCTTGATACCAGGTGTTGGCCAACTCCAACTCAGCCAACTTTTCAAGTCTATGATCACGGTGCAGGGTCCTTCTTGATCCCAGGTTGTTGGTCAACTCCAACTCCAGCCAACTTTTTAACTGTCTATGCATCACGTGCAGGGTCCTTCTTGAGCCCAGGTTGTTGGTCAACTCCAACTCCAGCCAACTTTTTAACTGTCTATGCATCACGTGCAGGGTCCTTCTTGAGCCCAGGTTGTTGGTCAACTCCAACTCCAGCCAACTTTTTAACTGTCTATGAATAAGTGCAGGGCCTATTGAGCCAGGTTGTGTGTCAACTCCCTCCAAATCAGCCAACTTTTTAACTGTCTATGCATAAGTGCAGGGTCCTTCTTGAGCCGAGGTTGGTGTCAACTCCAACTCAGTCAAATTTTAAACTGTCTATGCATCACGTGCAGGGTCCGTCTTGAGCCCAGGTTGTTGGGTTCAACTACCAAACTCCAGCCAACTTTTTAACTGGTATATGCATCACGTGCAGGGTCCGTCTGAGCCCAGGTTGTTGGTCAACCTCCAAACTCCAGCCACCTTTTAATGTCTATGATCACGTGCAGGGTCCTTCTTGAGCCCAGGTTGTTGGTCAACTCCAACTCCAGCACAACTTTTTAATGTCTATTGCATCAAGTGAGGGGTGCATTCTGATCCAGGGTTGTTGGTCAACTCCAACTCCACCAACTCTTTAAGTCTATGCATCCGTGCAGGGTCTTCGTGAGCCCAGGTTGTCTGTCAACTCCAACTCCAGCCAACTTTTAACTGTCTATGCATCACGTGCAGGGTCCTTCTTGAGCCCAGGTTGTTGGTCAACTCCAACTCCAGCCAACTTTTTAACTGTCTATGCATCACGTGCAGGGTCCTTCTTGATCCCAGGTTGTTGGTCAACTCCAACTCCAGCCAACTTTTTAACTGTCTATGCATCACGTGCAGGGTCCTTCTTGATCCCAGGTTGTTGGTCAACTCCAACTCCAGCCAACTTTGAACGTTATGCATCACGTTGAGGGTCCTTCTACCCAGAGGTTGTTGGTCAACTCCAACTCCAGCCAACTTAACTGTCTATGCATCACGTGCAGGGGTTCCTTCTTGATCCAGGTTGTTGGTCACTCCAAACTCCGCCCAACTTTTTAACTGGTCATGCATCAGCTGCAGGGTACTTCATTGAGACCAGGTTGTTCGGTCAAATCCAACTCCAGCAATTTTTAACGTCTATGCATCACGGCAGGGCCTTTTGAGGCCAGTGTTGAGTCTCAATACCCGAAGCCACACTTTGTCAGGGGTAACCCATGCCACATGTTCGTTCCCATCCACAACTCAACGGTATAGGATATGTTTTCGTGTGTTGCAATACTTGCTTGGCAAGGTCAACCTCTATGTTATCCTATTCATATAACCCCAATATATAACTTATGTATGTCCTATAAAACCTATATATAACCTATATGTCCTATGTAACCCCTATATAACCCCTATACAACATATGTATGTCATACATGTACTATATAACCCCTATATAACCTAGATAAAGCCTATACATGTCCTATATAACCTTTATGTCCTATATAACCCCTATATAACATATGTATGTCATACATGTACTATATAACCCCTATATAACCTAGATAAAGCCTATACATGTCCTATATAACCTTTATGTCCTATATAACCCCTATATAACATATGTATGTCATACATGTACTATATAACCTAGATTAAGCCTATACATGTCCTATATAACCTGTATGTCCTATATAACCCCTATACGTCCCCTATATATCCCCCTAGATAACCATTATATAACCTAGATGTCCTATTTAATTCCTATACAACCTATTTATAACATAAATATGTCCTATATAATGCCTATATAACCTATTAAAGGTTGGGCAAGTCTCTTTAGCATATTTGGATACCCCTGGACTAGACAAATAGATGTTTAGCTCGGGGGTGACAGTATTAAAAATGATCATCATCGCCATCTATATTTGGTGAAAAACCTTAAGACTAACCCCCAAACCCTAAACCCCAAACCCAAACTCTAAACTGGTAACGGTTGCTTTCTTCGGAGGACTCCATCACAGTTGCGGGTCGTGTGAAAAAAGGGAAAAACGATTTTCAATTATATATACCATCACCTCTGTTTGGTGAAAACCCTAAACCCCAAACCCTAAATAGGTAACAGTTGCGTTCTTTGGAGACGGCATCTCTTCAGATGACTACATCACAGTTGTGGGTCATGTCCTGCAACCAATACATTTTGGGGTATACAAAAACATTATTTACCATGAGCATCATCTCTGTTCGTTGGAAGTCCGAAACCCTAAACCCTAAACCTCAAACCCCAAAACATACACAGGTAACGGTTGCATTCTTCGGAGACGGCATCTCTTCGGAAGACTCTATCACAGTTGTGGGTCGTGTCCCAGGCGCTCCCAAGAGCATCGACCCTCGCTCCACAGATAGAGACCCGGTGTTTATCTATCCTCGAATCACGGCACCGAACCCGCCCTTCCAGCTGATCCCACCCATCTCCAAGCCTTCAAGTGGTGCGTATCCTTTGGTTTGGCTTGGCTTGGCTTGGCTTGGCTTGGCTTGGCTTGTGGGTTTCCTTGTGGGTTGTCTTGGTTTGCGTTGCGTTGAGTTGGGTTGTTGGTTAGGGGGGGAATCAACATGTTCCAGGATGTATGAAAGGGTAAGCAAGTTGGTGTTGTATCTTTGTATCATTTGCGTCTGTTGTGCTCTTTATGTTTAATTGTGTGATGGAAAGAGGTGGTGTTGGTTTGTTTGGCTTGGCTTGGTTAGGGTGGCTTGGCTCAGCTTGGTTTGGGTGGCTTGGCTTGGCTTGGCTTGGTTTGGGTGGCTTGGCTTGGCTTGGCTTGGCTTGACCTGCATTGTATTGAGTTGAGTTGGTGTTTGTGTTGTGGCCCAGTGGACCCATGGAAGGTCCTTCTAACTCCAACTATATTTCTATATCCCCCCCCCCACACACACACAAACACACACACACACAAACACACACACAAACACGCTCTCACACACACACGCACGCACGCACGCACGCCGCACGCACGCACGCACGCACACTACACATGCAACACACACACACACACGCAACACACACACCACAGACATCCCCCCCCCCAACACACACACCATCACCCCCCACACACACACCACACACATCCCCCCCCACATCACATACACAACCACACAACACACACACACACATCCCCCCCACCACCACCACCACCACCACCACACCACCACACACACACACACACACACACATACACACACACACACACACACCACACACACCACACACATCCCCCCCCCCCCCCCCCCCCCCCCCCCCCCCACACACACACCACACCACTCAATCCCCCCACCCCACCACACACACACACACACCACTCACATCCCCCCCCCCTCCCCCCACCCCCCCCCACACACACACACATCACCACCACCACCCTGACGGGCCAATGAGAACTGCCTGCAGGTACTGTAATTTATATTGGTGATAATGTTGATGAATACTGGTGATAATGTTCCCGTGGGCCACACCCTCTCGGCTATCCACTCATCTAAGCTTTGGCCTATCAATCTCTAACTCTCTGTATACGTATGTACGGTGGCTTGCAGCGACTGGGGATAGTGTTCCCAAGGGTCTATTCGACTTTACATAATTATACATTTTAAATAATCGTAAACTTTATACATCACTATCACGCACGCGATTTTTTTTCTTCACTTTTTCACTTTTTCACTTCTTGGGTTGCCTCAAATACGAGGCATGACAGGACCCAACCGACCCAACCGAAACCAACCTTGGAAGCCACACATCTCCTCAAAAACTGCGCTGCTCGAGAAATTAGACAGATGCATGGGCTCGCATTTGCACGCTCTTTCATCAGCATCCAATTCGATTTTTTTTCGTGTAGGTCGACTTGTCTCTGAACCGCACTACCATGTACAGCTTGAAATCTCTAACTTTCTGTTTATGTATGTGTGGTGGCTTGCAGTGTCTGGCGGTGGTGTTCCCGTGGGCCACACCCTCTCGGCCATCCACTCATCTAAGCTTTGGCCTATCAATCTCTAACTTTCTGTTTATGTATGTGTGGTGGCTTGCAGTGACTGGCGATGGTGTTCCCGTGGGTCTATTCAACTTTATATAACTATACATGGGTCTATGCAACTGTAAATAAGCTTTGGCCTGCAAATTTCTAACTTTCTGTATACGTGTGTACGGTGCCTTGCAGTGACTGGCGATGGTGTTCCCGTGGGCCACATCCTCTCGGCCATCCATGCAATGAGTGCCATCTCCTCAGCCCTTCAGTCAGACGCCTCCCACATCACCACCCCATATTCCAAGGCAGATGAGGATGCGGATGAGGATGGGGGTGAGGAGGACACCCAAGGGGGCAAGGGTCTCACAGCATCTGAGAAAGCGGCAAACAAAAATCATGCTCAAGCAGGTGCTACAGGGGCAAACAGAAATCAGGCCCAATCAGATGCTAAAGCGGCAACCAGGAAGCAGGCCCAAGCCGATGATGAAGCGGAAACCAGGAAGCAGGCCCAAGCCGATGATGAAGCGGCAACCAGGAAGCAGGCCCAAGCAGCTGCTAAAGAGGCATCTGTCTTGGCACTTGCCTTGGCCCACAACCTGCCCATGCACCTGGTAGACTTCACTGTGGTCCCTGCTGGGAAGGACCCAGAGGGCCTGGCTTCAAGGATGAGCGTGTCGGTCAGTTCTCGTGTGTAGTGTTATGTTTAATGTGTTATGTGTTGTGGTATGTGTTATGTGTCATGTGTTATGTGTAGTGGTATGTGTAATGTTTTATGTGTTATGTGTATTGTTATGTGTAATGTGTTTTGTGTTATGTGTAATGTGTTATGTTTAATGTGTAATGTTTTATGTGTTCTGTGTAATGTGTAATGTGTTATGTGTAGTGTTATGTGCAGTGTTATGTGTTATGACTCATGTGTTATGTGTAGTGGCCACCACCACCATATGATCATCACCATCACTAAAACCACCATCATATGATCACCATCACCACCACCACCACCACATGATCATCACCATCACCATCACTACCACCACCTCCATATGATCATCACCATCACCACCACCATATAAATACACTTGCTACAGGTGCCCACCACCACCATATGATCACCACCACCACCACCACCATCACCGCCACCATATGACCACCACCATATGATCATCACCATCACCACCACCATATCAATGCACTTGCTACAGGTGCCCACCTGCTCCATGACTAAGCCGCCCCCTGATTCTGAGGAAGAATTTACATCAGTCGATCCTCCGTCGGAACGGCCAGGTAACACTTTGGCATTCTAGGAAGTGGAGGGGGGAGAGGGGGGGAGAAGAGGGAGCCAAGTATAACCACAGCCTGAAGAAGTAATAAGTAATTTATTGAGTGTGTGACTTATGTGATGTATGCTTGTATGTATGTTACAGTCCAGGGGTAGGTTAAATAGGCTAAAGGGACTTGCCCAACCGTGTAGGAAGGGCTTAAAAAGAAAAAGCTCTGATGAACTGAAACCCACACAATCGTGGGAGTTCGAAAGCTCTTCGTGATGGAAATACTTAATGGAAGGAAATGCTTAATACAAATTATAAAAAATGCGATAAGAACCACACAATTAAATAAATCATCCCAGATGAGATGATGATTTAATTATATTGTAGAATTGGCCTGCCCCTGGACTGTAAAATACATACATACATACATACATACATACATACATACATACATACATACATACACACACACATACATACATACACACATACGTACAAGCATACATTACAGGTTCTAAATTCCCTCAATGTACCTTCACTGTGTATATATGCATTTATTTTTGAACATGACGCACAAATTGAAATATAGTTGAATTTAAGTTTAAAAATTGATTTAAATAAATAAAAAATTGTAAAATAAAAAAGTATTATAATAATAATTATTATTATTATTATTATTATTATTATTATTATTATTATTATTATTATTATAAATTGTAAAATATTGAAGAATTTTTTTTTACTATGTAAGCAGCGCTAGAGGGATTAAAATTTAAAAACAATTAAAAAAACAATTAAAAAAACAATTTAAAAAACAAATTAAAAAACAAGCACTTTACTATGTATGCAGCGCTAGAGGGATTCCTGCTTCCCTTTCTTACGTACATGCATTTACTTATACACTTGACACCAGGGTACTGCAAAGCGTTTTCTTGAGAAAAAAACTTTACTATGTATGCAGCGCTACAGGGATTCCTGCTTGCCTTACTCGAGCAAGAGATCAAAAAGAGAGGTGAGGGCTGGAAAGCTGAGCTCTTCATGTCAGGCTTACTCTACTTTGCTCCAAAACCGCCTCCGAAACCACACCTGTATTCACGCCGGAAGGGGGCAGAGCGGGGGGAAGAGAAGGACGGAGCGCTGAAGGGAGATCAAAATAAGACGAGTCAGGCACCAGCGAAGGAATTGTACTTCAAGGATGCAATACTGCCTCTCTTCTTCGAGCCCGATCCCCCCAGCGAGAAGGGCACGCCAGCTAAGGACGACACGGTAGCAGAGGAGGATAAGCCAGCTGGGACTGACAAGACAGCAGAGGATGACAAGTAAGTAGGCTTCGGAGGTTAGGGCTAACATCGAACAAAATTAGCCCGATTAGGGCTATTAGCTCAATTATTCCTAATAGTAACAACTATTTGAGCCAAACTTAGCCAAAACAGCCCTATTAGCAGCCGCGCTAAGGAGCTACGACCCTCCATTCGAACCCTACAAGTCAGACCTGACACAGGGACAACACCAGTTGCTGTTTTCGACGACAACTAGGTTGCTACCTTGCTGTTTTTAGGCAGAGCCCCCCTTTCTGGGGGGCGGGAGCCACCAGGGTCACCATGTTGTCCGATTGTATGTTTGTCTGTTTGTCCGCATGTTCCAACCCTGGGCCTTACTGGCTCCTGGCCTTGTCATATACCCTGGCCTTGATCCACTGCACTTGATTCAGTTGGCACCTGTTGCCCCGATAGCCAACACTCTCCGCCAACTTCCCACGTTGTTTGTCCCGTGACCATACCGTCGTTGCATTGCGATGCATGAATCCCCCGCCCCCCCAGGCTCCGCGCTTTGCGCTCCACCATGCTATGGCTCTGCAACAATCCTGAAACCAGGCTAGAGTGGCCTAAGTAGCTACTCAACCTAGCCTACAGAAATATGAAATAAAAAGGGCACTTGACAATACGGTCCGTATCTGATGAAATATGTGGGAAACGATTAGAGTGCGTTGTATATTGTTGTTGTTGTTGTTGTTGTTCTTGATGTTGTTGTTGTTCTTGATGTTGTTGATGTTGTTGTTGTTGTTGTTGTTCTTCTTCTTGATGTTCTTGATGTTGTTGTTGATATTGTTGTTGTTGTTGTTGTTGTTGTTGTTGTTGTTGTTGTTGTTGTTGTCGTTGTTGTTGTTGTTGTTGTTGTTGTTGTTGTTGTTCATCCCCACACACCACACCTAGCCATACACCACACCTCCCCTTACACCACACCAAAACATAAACCTCCTCCACTTCCCACCCCACCCAACCCAATCCCCCACCCCAACCCACCCCACACAAATCTCCCCCCCCACACACACACACATACACACACACCCATCCAGGCCGTTTACAGACTTCAGCGCTTCTGACCTGGTTCACCTAGCTGCCTGCAAAGCATGGAAACCTCCACCCCACCACCCCCCCTCACACACACACACTCAGGCCATTTCCAGACTTCAGCGCTTCTGACCTGGCTCGCCTAGCTGCCTGCGAGGCATGGAAACAACGCCCTGAGGGTGTCAACGATGATCAGTGGGCCACCCTCTTTGCACTTGCATACCTCAGGCAAGTTTTGTGTTACGTTTGTATGTGACCACAGTGCCACTCATTTCGCACTGGCAAACCTCAGCGGACCTCAGGAACATGTTTTCACTCTTGTTTTTTGTCTCTTGTTTTTTGTTTTTTTACCTCAGTGGGTTCTCAGGCCTTGTTTCTTTTCATTTTTTGTTTACACCAGTGGGCCACCCTCTTCGCACTTGCATATCTCAGGCACGTTTTTAAAACTTCAGCCTGACTTCAGGAATGTTTTTTCCTTTTTTTACATTTCTGTTTGCCATCAAGCCACTCTCTTCGCACTCACATACCTCAGGCACCTTATTAGTCACTTCAGGCAAGTTTTGTGTTTATTTTATTATTTTTATTATTTTTTGGATTATTTTTTATTATTTTTATTATTTTATTATTTTGGATTATTTTTTATTATTTTTATTATTTTTGTATTACGTATGTTTGGTGACCAGTGGGCCACTCTCTTCACACTCGCCTACCTCAGTCACCTGACTTTCTAACTTCAGGAACATATTTTTACGCTTGTTTGTTGGCCAGTAGGCCACTCTCTTCGAACTCGCATACCTTAGGCAAGGTTCTTTTACTCCAGGAACGTGTTGTTGTTGCGTATGTATGTTGATCAGTGGGCCACTCTCTTCGCACTTGCATACCTCATGCAAGGTTCTTTTACTTCAGGAAATTGTTTTTGTTGCGTATGTATGTTGACCAGTGGGCCACTCTCTTCACACTCGCATGCCTCATGCAAGGTTCTTTTACTTCAGGAAACTGCTTTTGTTGCGTATGTATGTTGACCAGTGGGCAACCCTCTTCGCACTCGCATACCTCATGCAAGGTTCTTTTACTCCAGGAACGTGTGGTAGTTACGCTTGTTTGTTGACCAGTGGGCCACTCTCTTCGAACTCGTATACCACTAGTACATTTGTTTAACTTCAGGAACGTGTTTTTGTTACGTATGTTCGTTGACCAGTGGGCCACTGTCTTCGCACTCGCATACCTCAGGCACCTTACTTTTAAACTTCAGGAACTTTTTTTATGATTGTTTGTTGGCCAGTGGGCCACTCTCTTCGCACTTGCATACCTCAGGCATGTTTTTTTTAACCTCAGCGGGCGAAGTCATGAAACCTGCATTTACATCAGATGAAAATCGAAAAAAGAAAAGAACATATATGGAAGAAGAAAAAAAAGTGATTTATTCGAGTTTACATTTTCCTGGTAATATTTGTTTAACTGCCAAAGACGGCGGGCAGCCAAATTGCTGGCTGAAGCTATGTAATCAAGTTCAAGTTCAACTTACATCAGATAGGGATCATAAATCCCATTTGTGTTTTAGAATTGGCCTGCAATATAATATGGTGCCCTATGCCTTACCATAAACCATATTCTGTTTTTTTTATCGACGGGGGCCCTGACTTTGTGCTACAGTGATAATGGCCCCCCTGGACTGTAACATACACACACATGCCCATCCGTCATGTATATAGGTTGTTTGGAGTTCAGTGATATGGTGCCCTATGCCTTACCATAAACCATATTCTATTTTTTGTATATGGTGCCCTATGCCCCTTTTCCAAAACCCAGCATTGCCCAGGAAGATCTTTATAGATATATATCAGGTCCTTGCATTAACATTATCACATCACAACATCATATCACAACACCATATCACAACACCATATCACAACACCATATTACATCATCCTTTTTTATTTCAGGGTCAAGCATGAGCATAATCTCCCGCTCTTCGATTGGACGACACCTGCGTGGGAGTGGCTTGGCCAGACCTGGAGATCCCCTCTGCCCATGGGAAAGTAAGTTTGTCTGCCAAATGTACCAGCCAACCAACCGCCAACCAACCAACTAACCAACTAACTAAGCGACAAACCAACTGCTTGGGGGTGGCTTGGCCGAACCTGGAGATCCCCTCTGCCCATGGGAAAGTAAGTTTGTCTGCCAAGTGTACCAAGTGAACCAACCTACCAACCAACCAGCCAACCAACCAACCAACCAACCAACCAACCAACAAAAAAACAAAAAAACCAACAAACCAACTAACCGAGAAACCAACTGCTTGGGAGTGGCTTGGCCAGACCTGGAGATCCCCTCTGCCCATGGGAAAGTGAGTTTGTCTGCCAAATGTACCAAGCAACCAACCAACCAATTGACCGACCAACCAACCAACCAACCAACCAACCAACCAACCAACCAACCAACAAAATGCTTGGGAGTGGATTGGCCCAATCTGGAGATCTTCTCATCCCATGGGAATGTAAGTTTGTCTGTCAACCAACAAACCGCACTAACCCCATGCACAAATCAAACACATCATGTATGTACGTTTACAGTCCAGGGGTAGCCAAATAGGCTGAAGGGATTTGCCCAAACTTCAAAAACAGGAAAGGTGATTTAAGAAACAAGCACTGGTGAACTGAACCCCAACAATTTAGTTTGCCTGCCAAATGCGCCAAGCAGCAGCACCAGTCAACCCCACTACCCCCATGCATACATCAAATACATCATGCATGTATTTTTACAGTACACTGGTGAATTGAACCCTGACAAGTAAGTTTGCCTGCCAAATGCGCCAAGCAGCAGCACCAGTCAACCCCACTACTTATATGCATAAATCAAATATGTCATGTATGTAGTTTTACAGTACACTGGTGAACTGAACCCTGACAAGTAAGTTTGCCTGCCAAATGCGCCAAGCAGCAGCACCAGTCAACCCCACTACCCATATGCATAAATCAAATACGTCATGTCTGTATTTTTACAGTACGCTGGTAGCCAAGTACGCTGAAGGGACTTGCCCAACCTTCAAAACAGGAAAGGTAATTTAAGAAATAAACACTGGAAAACTGAACCCCGACAAGTAAATTTGCCTGTCAAATGCGCCAAGCAAAAAGCATCATCAGCCAACCACACTAATCCCTTTTTCATAGCAAATGATTAAATGAATCATATGCACCAACCCCGCCACATCAACCCAGCCAATCTACACTACAAAATGGATGGTCTGCGTCTTCTGCCTCACATCAACCCCTCTACACCAGTCGAATGAACCTAGTTAGTTGTTACATACCAGGGGTAGCCAAATAGGCTTAAGGGACTTGCCCAACCAGATATCAGGAGGGGCTAAAACGGAAAAAACTGGTGACCTAAAACCCAAACAATCAATAACCGACGGGAGCCCTGAGTTTGTGCTACAGTGATCACTGAGGTATACAATATATAATTGAGGTATTGCAAATATATTTTGGGTATAAAATAACTATGAACTAATATTAAAGAACTAATAACTTTGTAACATATCTCATAAAATAACTAAAAACTAAACACTCGTAAAATAGCTAATAAATTCGTGGAACAACGCACATCGCCTTCTTTAGGTGCCTCATGCAGGCAGAGAAGGCTCTCCAAGCCGGCTGCCCCCAGACCCCCTTGATCCAGTGTGGCGTCAAATTTGGGGAGCTGTTGAAGTTGGCAGAGAATGTACGGCTAGATCTGATAAGTGCAGAATTGGCCAGGGCAGGCAAGGTGCGAGCACCAATAAGCATGCTATTCTTTGCACGTGTATGTATGTGTATCCCGGTTTGGTGAATGGTTCAATGGTTTATCAGTTCACTGGACTGAAGAAGGTGATGGGTTTGAATCCCTACGGATGTGCTTGTGTTCGTGGTCGCTGTCAACCGCCATGGTAGCACTATCCTAACCTAACCCTACCTAGACCAAACGAAACGAGACTAAGCTAACCCCCAACCCCTACTCTTACACCTCATTTCATCTCACCTCACCCTATTTGTGATGCAGTGATAATTTGCTTTTGTTATATATATAGGGATCGGCACATCATATGATTTTGACCAAAGGCGAGGATGATGTCATATGATATCATACAAATTGCATCATATGATATTGTATATAAATGGTAACTTTGGCCTATTCAGACTGCCGGCATCATATGATATCATATGATGACATGATATTGTATGGTATCATATTGCCTATCCCTATATATAATTATTACTAACAATAATTATTTTAATGCACAGTATACTTTACTGTTCAGCGGTTTTTGTTGCATCTGCTCCCATATCCCTTCAGTTTATCCTTCATGGCTTTGCTGCAGTATTTAAATGTAAAAGAAATTCGAACCATACTAAACCAAACCAAGCCAAACCGAGTCAAGCCGAATCAACCAAACCCAAACCAAACCAAATCAAATTCAAACCAGACTAAACCAAACCAAACCAAGCCAATCCAAGCCAATTCAACCAAAACCAAAACCAAAGCAAAGCAAACAAAAGAAAACTAAACCAAAGCCAACCTAACCTTAAATTGCCACATTGACAACAAATTTAAAAATTTATTGTCTCACACACTTGATAGAAATTTGCTGCAGCCAAGCACAGGCAAGCAAGCACAGCTTTGCTCCAGGTAATTTCCATATCTTGCATACTTCCATCGGCTGAGTGCAGTAGGAGCCAAGCAAAGACGACCATAACCATAACCATACCAATTCAGACGTTTGACTCAGATTCCTTACAGTTGCTTTTCATATTTCCAATACATATAATTTACCCTCAAGGGTTGAGGAAATAAGCACACATGCAGGCTTCATCATTGTCAGTACTTATATTTGCAAAAGTTGGGGGCCTGCTTGCTGGACATTGAGTCACTGCCCGAGAGGTCCAGCGATCTTTCAGATGGGGCCCCCATTGGTACAAGTGCTAGTAGACATATTTAAGGTGTATGCTGGGCCTTGTAAAGATTTAGCTTCGTGTGTGATATTTCCCTTAATTAGGGGGTATATCACGACACTGGCTGGCTTTACTGGTCTTATCAGCTTTTACCATTAAATAAAGTCAACTGCACTATCTAGCTTGTAAGTCCAGACTGTTCAGGTCTGTCTTTGTGCTACTACCAATAGAGTCGCTACTGTCAAATAATAACAGAGTCACTTCCCCTGGGAGGCTCTGGTAGCTTCTGGAAGATATAACTCCTTGTGGGACAGAGGGATGGTGGTGGGAACTCGAAAAGTTGGTTAAGATCAAGGCTTAGCAACTTGGGGCACCAAGAATTTAGTGCCCCCAGTGACTGTGCACTTGATTAAATACCGGGCAGGACAGTACTGCTGTGAAAACACTGGCGGTGGTTACTCCTGGTTTTGCCCGGGGGTTTACGGGTATTTGAAATATGAAGGCGTCCTGCGGAATCTTACGTCGTGCGTCCAAATACTCCATTTCACCCACTACTGTGTGGGAAATGCGGCATTCAGACGGTTGACTCAGATTCCTTACAGTTGCTTTTCATATTTCCAATACATATAATTTACCCTTAAGGGTTGAGGAAATAAGCACACATGCAGGCTTCATCATTGTCAGTACTTATATTTGCAAAAGTTGGGGGCCTGCTTGCTGGACATTGAGTCACTGCCCGAGAGGTCCAGCGATCTTTCAGATGGGGCCCCCATTGGTACAAGTGCTAGTAGACATATTTAAGGTGTATGCTGGGCCTTGTAAAGATTTACCTTCATGTGTGATATTTCCCTTAATTAGGGGGTATATCACGACACTGGCTGGCTTTACTGGTCTTATCAGCTTTTACCATTAAATAGAGTCAACTGCACTATCTAGCTTGTAAGTCCAGACTGTTCAGGTCTGTCTTTGTGCTACTACCATATGCAAGAGTCACTGCAATTTCACACACACGTGCCCTCAGGATATAAAAATCAGTCCCACTAAGTAAAGGAAAGGAGTGTAAAGGGGGACTGGGGGAAAGGTGTAGGAGTAAGGAGCATGTACAGGACAGCAGGCTTGGCTAAGTGATGGGGTATCAAGAGAAAGAAAGAGGGGGGGGAGCTAGGCTCAGAGGCTGGAGGCAAAGTTCAACTTGACCGAGAGGTCTGGGATCAGATATGCCTTAATGGCATCTGATTTCTACCTACCTTGAGTTCTAATAGTCTCTAGATCTGCCCCATTAGCCCAAGCTGCTACTACACCTCCCCGTCTGAGGCTGTGCAAGGCAAAGCTAGCTGGATCTATGTCCAGTTTGGGGTGAGAGTGTGCAATAGCAGTGAGAAAAGACTTCAGTCTATAGGACAAAGCCTGACCTGAAAGAAGGGGGGACTACACTGACAAAAGTGGAGCAATAAGCTCACTCCTCCTAAGGAGGTCAAAGAAACCCATCACTAGCCAAGCTGCATCTTTAGTAAACACGTCCTCCATGTGGGGCAGCAGGGTTTTCAGCTTCCTCATGGTCTCCAGACACACAAACATGAGGGACTTACAACACTGCCCTCTTTGCCACATGCAACTCCCTTAGGCCCTGGAACACCCTAAAGGCCTTAGAGATCTGTCCCGCAACACTGGAAACCAGAATGCTAAGGGTCCAGTCCCTTGGGCCTGTGCCAATCAGCTAGTGCTGACATGGTTGTAATGGTGGCCGGTTGGTTATGACCTCCTGCCCAACCCATGACCAGTTTTAACTAGCATCAAAGGCACTTGTTCCTTGGGGGCAGGACGGAGTGCATTCTGCTCAGTAAGCAAGTAACTTCAGCCATGCACTTGGTGTCGCTTAAGATCACTTGCATAAGTGTCTTGTGAGCTTCCGTACAGCCAAGGTAGAGCCCTCCAACATCCCTAACTCCCTGGCCCTTGTTGGCCTTGGAAGCTAGTGATGTGGAGAGACACTCTTATAGTGTGCAGGCTGAGCACTTGAATGTACCACAGGACATGGCATTCCTGCCCAAGCTGATGCACTGGGGGTGGCTGTGCTGGCTGCAGCTGGTGCACCTAAGCATCCTTCCCTTGGTGCCTTGGTAGATGGTACATCCTATGGGGGGGTGGGAGGAAGATATGAAAGGGGTAAGCTTCTGGGCAGGTCTGATCACAAGCAAAGTGTGTCAATGGGTGAGGCCACCCAAGCATATAGGAGATCCACAGTTTTTCCTAATGCCGATAATGGGATGTTATCATCCCTGATGCGTGTTATCCCGGAACCCCCCTTATACACAGCTGAAACAGCTTGGACCTTATCCATGTAGCACAAGACTGACGTTCCTGCCAGTCTATGTGCCCAGTGCTGCAAGCAAATCATGCAAGCTTCGAGTTCCAGGACACCTATTGTGCACATGTACCCCTACCGACTCATGCCACTCCAGCTCCAGAGCCTTGTCCCAGACTCCAGGTCACTTAGTGTGCCCTTGTTAGATTTATTTAAAGTGTAGGCTGGACTTTGTAACGTTTTAGCTCTTGTGTGTGATATTTCCCTTAATTAGGGGGTATATCACACCATTGGCTGGCCGTACTGGTCATATCAGCTATGTTACCATTCAAATATCTATGGGATTTAAGCCTGTGCCTTGTAAGTGGTATGGTAGGTGGTGACAGGGTATAGGGCATCAAACAAGAGTTGGATAGTGCAGGTATCCCCAAGGGTGTGACCTTTGGGGAAGAGCTATCCATCTACCTATTTTTTACCTGTCACAGGGTTGTTTCAGGGGTGGTGAGTGATCAAGGTAACTTGCTCATACAACCATTACCCCAGTGAAGGAAGGTCTACTAGAAACCTAGGACAAGGGACACCTAATTCATCTGCCCAGTACTGCCATCTCTCTATATTCAGCTTGGTTCCAGTTGAGTTGAGCCACTTTTCCCTGTCTTCCAAGTCATGGGGTTGGAACATCTCAACCATCAGTCTCCCACAAAGGGTTGTGATTTGAATGCAGCTATGAATGTGAGTGGGTACTGTAGGAAGACAAATTCTAGCAAAAGCTGAACGACGCAAACTTCAAGGCGAACAGGGCTGCTGTGCAAAGGCACTGGGCAGAAAAGTAAGGCAAAGAAGGAGAACGCGATGGTCGACTACGAGTCGCGGAGCAGAGGGGGAGAGGGAAGGAACTCAATACTCTCACCTTTCTTCTCGATCTGGCTGGGAGGGAATCTAGCGGCATAGGCGCTAGAGGATTGGAGGTCTTGGGGGCATCAGGAGCTATAGGATAGGTCGATGAATGCAACTCTCGTTGCCCACTCATCTTGCGATGGTTTGGGATTACGGTGTAGCTTTTCAGAGCGAGCCTTGATCGGAGGCCCATGCGCCATCTTCGATCGTTTTGCGGGACCTGCGGGATGGGATCTCGACGCAACTCGAAAAGTTGGTTAAGATCAAGGCTTAGCAACTTGGGGCACCAAGAATTTAGTGCCCCCAGTGACTGTGCACTTGATTAAATACCGGGCAGGACAGTACTGCTGTGAAAACACTGGCGGTGGTAACTCCTGGTTTTGCCCGGGGGTTTACGGGTATTTGAAATATGAAGGCGTCCTGCGGAATCTTACGTCGCGCGTCCGAATACTCCATTTCACCCACTACTGTGTGGGAAATGCGGCATTCAAATTCAAGTTCAAACAAGACCAAACAAGACCAAACAAGACCCAAACAAGACCCAAACAAGACCCAAACAAGACCCAAACAAGACCACAACAAGACCACAACAAGACCACAACAAGACCACAACAAGACCACAACAAGACCAAACAAGACCACAACAAGACCAAACAAGACCACAACAAGACCACAACAAAAGAAACCATGAAATGCAAATACACAAAATGAAACAAACAATTCCAAGGCAACCCCCAAAATATTAAATATTAAATTTTAAATTAAAAACCGAATTCAAACGTATTCTTACTTCTGTGTCCAGGAGGAGGCGAGCAAGAGGACTATATACAAACCAAATCAAATTGAAAATCGAATTCAAACTTATTCTTGCCTCTGTGTTCAGGACGAGCCTAGTGAAGATGACCATAGACGTACCAAATATAATTAAAATTAAAATTCAGATGTATTCTTGCCTGTGTGGCCAGGAGGAGCCTAGTGAAGACGACCATATACATACCAAATCAAAATTCAAATTCAAATTCAAATTCAGATGTATTCTTGCCTCTGTGGCCAGCAGGAGGTTACCGAAGATGACCATATACATACCAAATCAAAATTCAAATTCAAATTCAGATGTAGTCTTGCTTCTGTGCCCAGGAGGAGCCGAGTGAAGACGACCATAGGCATGCCAAATCAAATTGTAATTCAAATTGTGTCCAGGAGGAGGCAAGCAAGGACGACCATAGACATGCCAAATCAAATTCAAATTTAAATTGTGTCCAGGAGGAGGCGAGCGAGGGTGACCATAGGTCTACCAAATCAAATTCAAATTATGTCCAGGAGGAGGCAAGCGAGGACGGCCATAGACATGCCAATCCAAATTCAAATTCAAATTGTGTCCTGGAGGAGGCGAACGAAGACGATCATAGACATGCCAAATCAAATACAAATTGTGTCCAGGAGGAGGCAAGCGAGGACGACCATAGACATGCCACAGCTGAGGCCGAGAATGTGTACAGCCAACTAAGCACGCAGGAAGTGGTGCTGAAGTACGTTGCTCCTCGGACCAAGCAGCGAGCCGAGCGTGACAGTCAGGAATCGGGAAAAATTGTTTGCTTTAGCGGATGCTTTGTAGATTCGCTGCCCCTTGAGAACACAGGAAAGCCAAAATTCTTTGTTTGCCACAGGTAGGTTTAGTGAATGTGTTTGTGCATGAGGTTGGTGTGGTTGCCTGGTGCTGGTGCTTGGTTGGTTGGTTGGTTGGTTGGTTGGCGCAAGCAGGTGTCATCCCCTTGATAACACCTAAATGCTAAACTTCTTTGTTTGTCACAGGTGAGTTTGATGAATATGTTTGTGCATGGGGTTAGTATGGTTGGCTGGTGCCGGTGCATGCTTGCGTACTTGCTTGCTTGCTTGCTTGCTTTGCAATCAAACACACAAAGACTATAACAACTGTGTTCACCTGCAGATGGGCTTCTCCTTTTTCAGAGCTCATACGTGCACTGTGTAGCTTTTTTGGCGTGTCGTCCAGCCAACTACCCCTCAGTAGTCTGGACTGGGGGGAAGCAGAGAACGAGATGATCTTTGTTGATTTCCTGGCCTGCCAGTTCTCTGAGATTGGAAAGCTCTTGTCCACTCTTGCTCTGGGACTTGACACAACCAAAACCAAGCAGGTGAGAAAGAGAGAGAGGGTTGGTTGCATGAACTCAGAAAATCATAGCCGTGCACACCTTAGGGATTGACACAACCAAAACCAAGCAGGTGAGAAAGAGAGAGAGGGTTTGTTGCATGAACTCAGAAAATCATAGCCGTGCACACCTTAGGGATTGAAACAACCAAAACCAAGCAGGTGAGATAGACACGGCACTTTTTGTTTAGGGTTTAGGGTTTTAGGAAGGATACGGCACTCTTTGTTTAGGGCTTAAGATTTGGGGGTTTTGGAAGGACACAGCATCTTTTGTTTAGGGTTCAGAATTTTAGGAAGGACTCAGCCCTTTTTGTTTAGGGTTTTAGGTAGGACACGGCACTTGTTGTATAGCGTTTCAAGTTTTAGGAAGGACAAAACACATTTTGTTAGGTTTAGAGTTTTAAGAAGGACAAATAACCACTTACCGCATTCTATTTCACAGGTTGTTCGCAGCTGCTCCAAGACACTGCCCATCACCAGCACCATCACCACCACCATGTACCCACTACCATCATCACCACCACCACCACCATCGTACACAGGTCGTACGCAGCTGCTCCAAGACTCTTCTAGTCATGGACAGCCATGCCGATGTGATGCGTGAGAGTGCTTGCCTCTACCAACTATGGACGGTTTTGTCGGTCCCCAAGCCTGAGGCTGCTAAGGGCCCTGCTCTGGACGCTGTCCCTGGCTTAGATGACCGGTTACAGGTCAGTGTCTTTTTTTCAGAAATCTGGAGGTCATTTTGGTAGCCACAAGTGTTGGTGCAACCTCTGCTGGCATGGCCTAGACCCGGGGCCTAGACCTCTGTAATACAGGTGTGTGTGTTTGTTGTCTGTTATGAATTTAAACAGAAGAAGTATTCTTCAGAATAAGCATACTTCAGTAGTCTTTCTGTTGTTGTTTCCGTCTTTCTGTCGTCCCTAGCTTAGATGCCCGGATACAGGCGTGTATGTATGTCAGTATTCTTAAGTAGTCCTTTCTGTTGTTGTTTTCTGTCTTTCTGTTGTTGTTTCCGTCTTTCCTGTTGTTGTTTCTGTCTGTTGTTGTTTCTGTCTTTCTGTTGTTGTTTCTGTCTTCTGTTGTTGGTTTCTGTCTTCTGTTGGTTGTTTGTGTTGTTTCCGTCTTTAGTTGTTGTTTCTGTATTCTGTTGTGGTTCCGTCTTTCTGTTTGTTGTTTCTGTCTTTCTGTTGATAGTTTCCGTCTTTCTGTTGTGTTTCTGTCTTTATGTTGTTGTTTCAGTCTTCTGTTGTTGTTTTCGTCTTTCTGACTGTTGTTTTCCGTATTTTTGTTGTGTTCTGGTCTTTCTGTTGTTGTTGTCTGTATGTATGGTTCCTTGTTTCTGTCTTTCTGTGGGGGTTTCTGTCTTTCTGTTGGTTGTTTAGGTCTTTATGGGGTTGTTTGGTTCTGTATTTCTGTTGTTGTTTCCGTCTTTCTGTTGTTGTTCCCGTCTTTCTGTTGTTGTTTCTGTATTTCTGATTTTGTTTCATTTTATGTTGTTGTTTCCGTCTTCTGTTGTGTTTAAGTTTTTTGTTGTGTTCAGTCTTTCGTTGTGTTTATGTCTTTAGTGTTGTTTCTGTCGTTATGTTGTGTTCTGTTTCTTTAGGTGGGGTTTCTGTCTTTCTGTTGTTGTAACTGTCTTTCTGTTGTTGTTTCCCGTCTTTCTGTTGTTGTTTCTGTCCTTTCTGTTGTTGTTTCCGTCTTTCTGTTGGTGTTTCCATCTTTCTGTTGTTGTTTCTGTCTTTCTGTTGTTGTTTCTGTCTTTCTGTTGTTGTTTCCCCGTCTTTCTGTTGTTGTTTCTGGTCTTTCTGTTGTTGTTTCTGTCTTTCTGTTGTGGTTTCTGTCTTCTGTTGTTGTTTCTGTCTTTCTGGTTGTTGTTTCTGTCTTTCTGTTGTTGTTTTTCTGTCTTTCTGTTGTTGTTCCGTCTTTCTGTTGTTGTTTTCTGTCTTTCTGTTGTTGTTTCTTCTGTCTGTCTTTCTGTTGTTGTTTCCGTCTTTCTGTTGTTTTTTCCGTCTTCTGTTGTTGTTCTTCTGTTTGTTGTTTCTGTATTTCTGATTTTGTTTCCGTCTTTCTGTTGTTGTTTCCGTCTTTTCTGTTGGTGTTTCCGTCTTTCTGTTGTTGTTTCCGGTCTTCTGTTGTTGTTTCTGTCTTTCTGTTGTTTGTTTCTGTCTTTCTGTTGTTGTTTCTGTCTTTCTGTTGTGGTTTCCGTCTTTCTGTTGTTGTTTCGTCTTCTGTTGTTGTTTCTGTCTTTCTGTTGTTGTTTCTGTCTTTCTGTTGTTGTTTCTGTCTTTCTGTTGTTGTTTCCGTCTTTCTGTTGTTGTTTCTGTCTTTCTGTTGTTGTTTCTGTCTTTCTGTTGTTGTTTCCGTCTTTCTGTTGTTGTTTCTGTCTTTCTGTTGTTGTTTCTGTCTTTCTGTTGTTGTTTCCGTCTTTCTGTTGTTGTTTCCGTCTTTCTGTGTGTTTCGGTATTTCTGTTGTTGTTCTGTCTTTCTGTTGTGTTCGTCTTTATGTGGTTTTTCGTCTTTCTGTCTGTTGTTTCTGTATTCTTGATTTTGTGTTCCGTCTTTCTGTTGTGTTTAGTCGTTCTGTTGTTGTTTCCGTCTTGTGTTGTTGTTTCCGTCTTTCTGTGTTGTCTGTCTTTCTGTTGGTGTTCTGTATTTCTGTTGTGTTTCTGTCTTTCTGTGGTTGTTTCCGTCTTTCTGTTGTTGTTTTGTCTTTTCTGTTGTTTTTCCTCTTTTGTTGTTGTTTTTTCTTTCGTTGTTGTCACGGTCTTTTCTGTTGTTGTTTCTGTCTTTCTGTTGTTGTTTCTGTCTTTCTGTTGTTGTTTCTGTCTTTCTGTTGTTGTTTCCGTCTTTCTGTTGTTGTTTTGTATTTATGTTGTGTTTTCTGTCTTTATGTTGTGTTCCGCTTTTGTTGTGTTTCCAGTCTTCTGTGTGTTTCTGTCTTTTGTTGTTGTTTCCGTCTTTTCTGTTGTTGTTTTGTCTTTCTGTTGTTGGGTTCTGTCTTTCTGTTGTGTTTCCGGCGTCTGTGTTGTTTCTGTCTTTCTGTTGTTGTTTCCGTCTTTCTGTTGTTGTTTCTGTCTTTCTGTTGTTGTTTCTGTCTTTCTGTTGTTGTTCCGTATTACTGGTGTGTTTCGTTGTCTGTTGTTGTTTCTGTCTTTCTGTTGTTGTTTCTGTCTTTCGTTGTTGTTCTGTCTTTGTGTTGTTCTGTCGTTCTGTTGTTTGTTCCGTCTTTTGTTGTTGTTCGGTATGTCGGTTGTTGTTTCCGTCTTTCTGTTTTTGTTTCCGTATTTCTGTTGTTGTTTCCGTCTTTTGTTGTTGTTCCGTCTTTTCGTTGTTGTTTCTGTCTTTCTGTTGTGTTCTGTCTTTTTGTTGTTGTCTGTCGTTTGTTGTGTTTTCGTCTTTCTGTTGTTGTTAGGTCTTCTGTTGTTGTTTCCGTCTTTATGTTGTTGTTTCTGTCTTTCTGTTGTTGTCACGTCTTATGTTTGGTGTCTGTCTTTTGTTGTGTTTCTGTATTTATGTTGTAGTTTCTGTCTTTCTGTGGTTTGTTTCCGTCGTTGTTGTTGTTTCGTCTTTCTGTTGGTAGTTTCGTCTTCTGTTGTTGTTCCCTTTCTGTTGTTGTTTCCGTCTTCTGTGTTGTTCTGTCTTTCTGTGTGTTTCGTCTTTTATGTTGTGTGTTCTGTATTGAGTTGTTGTTTCGTCTTTCTGGTTGTTGTTCTGTCTTTATGTGTTGTTACGTCTTTGTTGTTGTTTCTGTCTTTCTGTTGTTTCCGTCTTTCTGTTGTTGTTTCGTCTTTTGTTGTGGTTCGGTTTTCGTTGTTGTTTCGTCTTTCTGTTGTTGTTTCTTATTCTGTTGTTGTTTCCGTTTTTCTGTTGTTGTTTCTGTCTTTCTGTTGTTGTTTCCGTCTTTCTGTTGTTTCTGTCTTTCTGTTGTTGTTTCCGTATTTGTGTTGTTGTTTCTGTATTTCTGTTGTTGTTTTGGTGACAGGTGTGTATGTATGTTGTCTGTTATGAATGTAAACAGGAGAGTGTGCCAACCGAATGTAAACAGATCCTGTTCAAGTACAGTCGATAGGTGTGTATGTATGTTGTATGTTATGAATGTAAACAGGTGAGTGTACCAACAGTAAACAGAAGAGTGCAAACAGAAGAGTGTAAACTTATGTTTATGAATGTAAGCAGAAGAGTGTACCAACCGAAGAACAGATCCTGTTCAAGTGCAGTCGATAGGTATGTATGTAGGTCAGTATGCTTCCTGTCTTTCTGTTGATTTCCCTCATGTTAGTGTATATATTTGTTGTTGTTTATGGTTACAGTCCACGGTTACAGTCCATGGTTACAGTCCAGAGTAGCCAAAAAGAAAAGAATACAAAAGTGTCATCCCCCAAGCCTGAGGCTGCTAAGGGCCCTGCCCTAGATGCTGTCCCTGGCTTAGATGACCAGTTGTAGGTGTGTATGTATGTTAGTATTCTTCCTGTATATTTGTTGTTTTCCCTCACGTTAGTCAGAAGATGTGTGTGTGAGAGTATGCATGTGTGTGTGAGTGTGAGAGAGCATGTGTGTGTAGATGCTGTCCCTGGCTTAGATCACCAGTTGTAGGTGTGTATGTATGTTAGCATTCTTCCTGTATATCTTTTGTCTTTCTGTTGTCTTTCTGTTGCCCCTGTCTTAGATGACCAGTTGCAGGTATGTATGTATGTATGTCAGTACTCTTCCTGTATTGTTGTCAACTACATGTTTAACCAATGTTGTACAGAAACAGGTTTTTTACAGCTTGAACACCTGTTTAACAACCTGAACAGGGTGCAGGCTACCGACCTGCAACGCTAAGGGTGACTGTAAGGGGAATCGAACCCCCGACTCTTCGTCGTTAAAGCAATTTGGTGTACCACTAGACCAATCATATCACTGAAACAGGCTAACTGCTTCAGGGTGCAGGCTGCCGTACGGTAAACCCAATCACCACTCTTGTCAGTTACGGTTATGTAATGAATGCACTGTAACTCATTCATCAATTTTTACTGTAATTCATGCCGTACTGTAAACCCAATCACCACTCTTGTCAGTTCTGTATGGAATGAGTACTGGTAATGAAGCTTACTTGCCGCTATATTGCCTTTCTTTTCCTGAGGATTTGTAGGAAGCCCCCTTCCTGATGTTGTTGAGGGGGCAAGTCATGTGCCATCAATTGCCTGTTGATGACTATGTAATGTAATGTAATGTAATGTAATGTAATGTAATGTATGTAATGTATTGTAATGCAATGTAATGTTTAATGCCTAATGTAATTGTAATGGACATGTATTTGTAATGCAATGTAATTGCAATTGTAAATGTAATGGGTAATGTAATGTAATGTTTAATGTAATGGTAATGATTAATGTATTGTAATGCAATTGCTAATGTAATGTAAGTAATGTAATGTAATGTGATGTAATTGTGTAATGTAAGGTTTATGTAATGAATGCATGTATTGGAAGTATGTAATGTAATGTAATGTAATGAATTATGTAATGCAATGTAATGTAATGTAATGTAATGTACTGTAATGTATGGTGGTTACTGTAATGTATGTATTTGAGTAATGTAATGCAATGTGTAATGTAATGCAATGTAATGGAATGTAATTAATGAATGGTAACGTAATGTAATTTGTAATTGCCATGTAATGTAATGTATTGTAATGCAATGTGATGCAATGGATTGAATGTAAATGTTTGTAATGTAATGCAGGTAATGACATGTAATGAATGTACTGAATGTAATTGTAATGTTTATTGTAATGTAATGTATGTAATGTAATGTAATGTACTGTATTGTAATGCCCATGTAATGACAATTGTAAATGCACATGTATTGTAATGTAAGCAATGTAATGTAATGCATGAATGTAATGTTTGATGTATTGTAATGTAATGTAAATGTATTGTAATGCAATGTAATGTATGCAACTTGGTAATGTAATGCAATGCAGAATGCAATGTATTGTAATGCAATGTAATGTAATGTAACGCAATGTATTGTAATATAAAGTAATGTAATCCACTGCTACTTTGTTGCCAGGTCGTGCTTGTGCCCCCCCCACCCGAGGAGAGTCCCGAGGAGAAGGAGGAGGAGGAGGAGGATTGCAATGATTATGATGCAAATGACCCATTGGAGACAACATCGCGTGATTTGAGGTTGAGAGTGGAGATCATGAGGCATGGCATGATGCAGCATGCTTGTGAGGGCAGTGATGCTGACACCACAAGCTTGCGGAGGGATGTAGAGTCGAGTTGTGATGGCCTGGAGGAGATGGATGATGTGGTCTGCAAAGCTGTGATAGCCTCCTTGCTCACCTTTGATCACGATTCGGTGAAGAAGAGGACAGGAGCCAATTGAGGAGGAGGAGGAGGATGTTGATGATGGCGGTGCTTATGGTGATGACGATAATGCTGATGCTGATGATGATGATGAGGAGGAGGAGGAGGAGGAGGCACATGAGTGCATGACCCTTTTGTGAGACCACATTGCATGATATGAGGTTGAAACTAGAGATCATGAGCCGTTGAAGAAGAGGACAGGAGCAACTTCAGGATGAGGATGATGTAGGTGAGGAGGAGGAGGAGGAGGCACATGACCCTTTAGAGTCCACATTGCATGACATGAGGTTGAAACAGGAGATCATGAGTCGATAAATAGGAGGACAGGAGCAACTTGAGGATGTTGTATGTCACATGTTTTAGGATGTGGGCCGTGCTGAAAGCTGATCTCATTCATGAACTCGGGGATGAAGGTCTCAGACACTGCTTTCCTTTTCCGCTACGAGCAGCAGCTTCTAGGTCGCTCCCCCAAACAAGCCATTGGGCTAAGCTCCATAATTTCAGCAATACCTGGAAACTAATTATGCCAGCTGCAATGTGCGATTGGTTGCTTTAGGTATAGCTGGATAGCCAGCCAGGGAAAATGGCTAGAAGCTGCTGCTCATAGCTGACCAGGGTACTACATTTTGTCGAATTGGTCAGCGCTTAAAGTGCACAAACGTCAAATTGGTCGGCGCTTTGTAGTGAAAAAAAAGGAAAACCTGCGCGTTGCGCCCACAGGGGGTTGAAACAACTGCGAGAAACACAGTTGAGGGGGCTCAGGAAGCGTGCGAGAAATCGCACTGCCGCGCACGCTTTGTAGAACCCTACAACTGACAAGACAACCCTGTAGCTGACAAGACAAGACACCCTGTAGCTGACAAGACAAGCTGTGGTCTCAACACAAATGGTATAGATGAGATAGGCCATGGGATCAGCTTTTCAGAACAGCTGTGATAGATAGATGGATGTTAGGTCCAGAGGTAGGCCAAATAGGCTAAAGGGACTTGCCACACCGTATAGGAAGGGCTTAAAAAGAAATGGCTGCGGTAGAAGGACTTCAAGCTCACAGCAATGTACCACATCCACTTCACTCCATTCCACCGTCGAATCGTCTGTTCTCCGTCCCTCAGCAAAGGTGAGCTCCCTTGCTGACACACCCACAGGCTCCTATAACACACCCACAGGCTCCCCTGTCATACCCACAGACTCCCCTACACGCACTTCACTCCGCCCCTCAAAACAGGCGAGCTTCCTTGCTGACACACCGACAGGCTCCTCAACACCCACTCCACACCGCTCCACCGTCCAATCTTCTGTTCTCTGCCCCTCTGCTGTGGTAGAAGGCCTTCAAGCTCAAACCTCGGAGAGGTTAGTATAGTACCGCACTACGATTCAGCTGCACTGGGATTAAATTTGAGCTTTAAATTGGTGTAGCTAGAATATGTTTGGGGTTTGGATTGTTCCATGGTACTGGACGCACCCAGACCCTCTGAGATGCAACGGAATCTCCCTAATCAGTGTATGTGACGCAATGGAACCTCAAACATCTGTGTCTAGAATGCAGCAGACCCTCAAAAATCTCAAACCATTCTAGACCAGACCTTTTAATATCAAAATAATATCCTGTGTCTAGACTAGACCTTTTGATTTTTTATTTTATATCAAACATCACTGAGCCTATACAAGTTGAACTTGGTTATATGGCTCCAGCCTTGAAGGCTGCTCGCCGTCTTCGGCAGTTGCATAATAAATTCAAAAAAGAACTGAGCACAGAAGGCCATCCCGTAGGTATGGACAAACTTGGAAGGGAGTTTGTGTCAAGCTGTACCATGCGGCTGTACTCGGTTGCCATCTGCAACGGTTGACAACTGAGTACGGTGGCATTGCATAGCTTGACAGTTTGCACGCTGTCATTAAGATTATGAACTTGAATCGTTACATGGTTCTTCAGCCAACACTGGGCTGCTCACCGTCTGACAAGTCCAAGTCCCTCTCTGAGCAAGTAATGAACAGCGCAGCGGTCCCATAGGTAGATAATAGCACAGTTAGTTATTATCACAGAAGCCAGGGGGGTCAACCACGGGTGTGTGTATGTGTGTGTGTGCGTGTATTATTAGGATTCAAAACCAGGACGTCTGGGTGGCGGGCTCAGGATTGGCCATACTTCCAAAAATGGTTTATAAGTTAGCAAAAGGTTGCGTCTTCACCATGAGTGTACATTTAGTTGCTTATAATATGTTGCATGAGCCGTCAGTGGCGGCATCTTATGGAGGTTTAGATATCGGACCGGAGGGTTCCATTCCATGAGGACCCTACCGGGCAGTACAGATTATGACTCTAGTGAGTCATAGCATAGAAGTACATCATACGCATCTGCAACCAGGGTCTTTTTATACAACTGGCCTGGACAAGTCTTTTAACTGTCTAATCCCCTTCGTACGCTCCCTGGTTTCCATGGGTCTTGCATGGGGGGGCTCGGAATTGGAAGACGATTCAAATTAAAAAATCTTGACTCATTACATTACATTACATTACATTACATGTTAAAGTCTACTTGACACCGCGAGGGTGTATGAGACTCTGTGCTTTAAACAAAAAGAAAAAGCACCCACAAAGCAAAAAACCCCATTACATCAGGGGTGTGTCGAGGACAAACAAACCAAACTCCCAACCACCGTTTTGGTGGCGTAGGTATTAAACCCCTTAGAGCAGGACCCAGATCTCAACCACTTACAGTGGCGGAGGTAAGAAGCTAACAAATGAGAAGTCTCAAGAAGAAAAAAAAGGGATAATAAATTACGGTGCCACTAAGCAGTCCAGGGCTTCCTGTCTTGCTCTTCTACAAGTAGAAAGATAGTCGGCTAGGTTGCTCCAAAAAGACTTAGTGCCATTTCCATTCATAAAGGTTCTGAATGTGGAATCGCATAATTCCACATTCCATACGGTTAAGTCGGTATCCTCATGGACATGCCTATAAATATCTGTAAACAGATTCTGGTAGCGGAGGCGAATATCATTATAAAAAGGGCACTCAAACATATGCATTTCATCCTCAGTTTTTTGGAACCCACACATTTGACAGTGTCTCATTGAGCGAGGGATGTGTGCTCTCATGACTTTGCGTGGGCTGCAGCTGGATACCCATGAGGCCATGGGGGACTTGGAATTGGAAGACGGTGAGCAGCCCAGAGTTGGCTGAAAAAACATGTAACAATTCGAATTACAAATTATTGGCTAATGACTTCACGTGGGCTGCTGCTGGATACCCATAAGGCCATGGGGCGTTATGTCGAACAACACTTGCTGGCCTACAACCTGCAAACAGCAAATACACACAGGCAACGTTTGTTTGGGGTTTTGTTCACTAATGCTTCTTCCGTTAAGCCCATCCTGTCGTTGTTGGGCAAGTCCTTTTTGTATATTTGGCCTACCCCTGGATTGTAACATAAATATACCATATACATGGTATACCTGGGTAGACATGCATTCAGACAAGAATGAAATAATCGAGAAAAAGAAGCCCTAAGGGAAAGCTGTGGCAAGGCAAAAACACAGGTTTAGGGGGCAATCACAAAATAAATTATCCCTGTAGCGAGAACTCAGGGCTCCCGTCGTTAAAACGAGTTGGAGGGGGGGGGGGTGGGGGGGGGGGGGGGGGGGTGAGTTTATAAGTGTTTTTCCCGTGTTAGTTCCCCCTGACATCATGGTTGGGCAAGTCCCTTCAGCATTTTTGGCCAACCGTGGAATTTAACAACCAACATATATCCAATAAGATGATCAAACAACATGAAGACAGGAAAAGGCAACAGAAACAGACAGGTGGCAAATGCATACATACATACATGCATGCATGCATGCATGCATAAATATATACATACCGATAGAGGTGTCCGGCTAAGAGTGGCAGACTTGATAGAGCCTGCATGCTGTGCTAGCTGTAGCTGAAAGCTACATTGGTTACGCCACAGTTCACCAAGAGCAGGTTTCAGTTCAGAGCACATGCCTCTTGCACTGCTCCGTATCCTCCTGCATGGGTTGGATTGGGTTGGGTTGGGTTGGGTTGGGTTGGGTTGGGTTGGGTTGGGTTGGGTTGGGTTGGTACTCTTGCACTGCTCCAGTAATCCCCCGACATGGGATGGGTCGGGTCGGGTCAGGTCGGGTCGGGTTGGGTTGGGTTGGTCCTCATGCACTGCTCCGGTAGCCTCCTACATGGGGTGGGAACACACACGCGGGTCGGAGCGTGAGTGGGTGGGTGGGCATGGGGGGAGGGGGAGGGGGGGGGGGGGGGGGGGGGGGGGGGGCTGAGTGTATGTTTGTGTGCCTGCTGTGGCGGTATGAGAGTGTGTGTGTGTGGTGGTGGTGGTGGTGGTGGTGGTGGGGTGGGGTGGGGAGTCTGAGTGTGTGTGTGTGTGGTACGTGGTGGAACAGAGTACTGGCAAAACTTAGAGTCTCAGGATGCAAGCTGTCCAATTGGTTGTGTCTCAGGACGCAGGCTGTCCAATTGGTTGTGTCTCAGGACGCAGGCCGTAATATATATATACTAGTACGGTAGCCCGTGTGGCCGGTGGCCACACCTACTCTCACAAAGACCCCCCACCCCCCCCCCCCCCCCCCCCCCCCCCCAATCATAGTACGGTGCCCGTTTGTCCTTTGGCCACACCTAACATGGGGCTGGTTACATAATGGTTTACACTTGAAGCCCCCCCCCATTAACACACCACCACCAAACCATTATCCGCCCCTTCCCCCCTTCCCTCCCGTTGGCCACATCTGTTTTGGGCTGGGTTGCAAAACAGTTTTCTCTGCAGTGCATGCAACTTCAAACATTGACGGATGCATATCCCTTGCGATGGTCTCCCTTGCGCACCCATAAGCACACAAACACCACCGTACTCCCCCCCCCCCCCCCCCCACTCTCCCCCCCCCCAGTTATCTCCACCCCCACCCCCACCCACCATGTACCCCCCGCCCACAAACATACTCGCTTACTCTTCCTGACATATTTCCTGACTCCATCCCTTCCCCCACCACAGCCATCCCACCAGCCCCCACCCTCTCCCCACTCTCATCCCTCCCCTCCCTTCTTCACGCACACACCAGCACACACACTCCATATCTGCCTCCCTCCACTTCAGCTGTGGGCTTTGCCATAGCTGAAAGGCAAACGGGACGAAGAGCATCGACAACGTTTGCGCATCATCCGAATCTGCTAAAAGCATCGGACCTGCTTCCCTGCCACCTCAGCTGTGATCGATAGTCGACCCCACTGAAAAGGCTGAACCTTTACAATCGCAACCTTTACATAACTAAAGCTCCTTCTTAGCGAGCATGTATTCAGGTCGGCCGAAGAACAATCCTGTTCACCGCAACTGCTCCCGAAGTCAACTCGATCTGAGACTTGGAAACATCGCTAGGTACATCCATTCAACTTTGCCGCGTGCTCGCTATAGCACAATGCACAGCGACGACATGTTTCTCGATGCAGTGGGAAGAAGTTGCAGTCAAGTTGCTGATTTGAGATGTTCGGTCAAGTTAGGGCGAGAATGCCCAGCGAGATTTTTCATTCGGTCAACTTTGACGCATACTTGCTATGGCACAATGCGGAGCGACATGTTTCTCAATGCTGTGGGAAGAATTTGCAGTTTGTGACATGGGATGGATGGGATTCGGACATTTCTGACAGGTCGGCTGACTCACCACGTCACCTCCCGTTGTGCGCAGCGACAGGTCTCTTGACGCAAGGGAAAGGTTTTGCAGAGATGCAGGGGGAAAAGCTTGTAGGAAGACGAACTGTAGCGCTACCGAAATCAGGTGGATGAACTCAGGCGGAAAAGGAGAAATCGGGCGGGATGCGCAACAGGTAGAATACGCAGGAGGCGAAGGTTGCATAAGGCAGAATTCGCAGGAGGCCAATCAGGCAGAAGTTGAAGTAGGAGGGATTAAAGCGTGAATTGGCTGAGCAAGAATTGGCTGGGCGGGAAGTCGGTTAAGTCGGTTACGCGATGACACCACCACGACCACGACCGCGACCACGACCACGACCGCCATGATTCTTTATTATATATATATATATATATATATAGTATATATTATATATATATATAATATATATATATATATACTAGTACGGTAGCCCGTGTGGCCGGTGGCCACATCTACTCTCACGAAGACCCCCCCCCCCCTCCCCCCCACCCACCCCCACCCCCCAATCATAGTACGGTGCCCGTTTGGCCTTTGGCCACACCTATTTGGGGCTGGTTACATAATGGTTTACACTTGAAGCCCCCACCCATTCACACACCACCACCACCAAACCGTTATCCGCCGCCTCCCCCCTCCCCTCCCGTTGGCCAAACCTGTTTTGGGCTGGGTTGCAAAACGGTTTTCTCTGCAGTACATGCAACTTCAAACATTGACGGATGCATATCCCTTGCGATGGTCTCCCTTGCGCACCCACAAGCACACAAACACCACCGTACCCCCCCCCCCCCCCCCCCCCCCCCCCCCCTAGTTATCTCCACCCCCCACCCCCCCACCCAACCAATGTACCCCCGCCCACAAACATACTCGCTTACTCTTCCTGACATATTTCCTGACTCCATCCCTTATTCCCTTCCCCCACCACAGCCATCCCACCAGCCCCCACCCTCTCCCCACTCTCATCCCTCCCCTCCCTCCTACACGCACCTACCAGCACACACATACTCCATATCTGCCCCCCTCCACTTCAGCTGTGGGCTTTGCCATAGCTGAAAGGAAAACGGGACGATGAGCATCGACAACGTTTGCGCATCATCCGACTCCGCTAAAAGCATCGGACCTGCTTCCCTGCCACCTCAGCTGTGATCGATAGTCGACCCCACTGAAAAGGCTGAACCTGCACAATCGCAACCTTTACATAACTAAAGCTTCTTCTTAGCGAGCATGTATTCAGGTCGGCCGAAGAACAATCCTGTTCACCGCAACTGCTCCCGAAGTCAATTCGATCTGAGACTTGGAAACATCGCTAGGTACATCCATTCAACTTTGCCGCGTGCTCGCTATAGCACAATGCACAGCGACGACATGTTTCTCGATGCAGTGGGAAGAAGTTGCAGTCAAGTTGCTGATTTGAGATGTTCGGTGAAGTTAGGGCGAGAATGCCCAGCGAGATTTTTCATTCGGTCAAATTTGATGCGTACTTGCTATGGCACAATGCGGTGCGACATGTTTCTCAATACAGTGGGAAGAATTTGCAGTCAAGTTTGTGACATGGGATGGATGGGATTCGGACATTTCTGACAGGTCGGCTGACTCACCACGTCACCTCCCGTTGTGCGCAGCGACAGGTCTCTTGACGCAAGGGAAAGGTCTTGCAGAGATGCAGGGGGAAAAGCTTGTAGGAAGACGAACTGTAGCGCTACCGAAATCAGGTGGATGAACTCAGGCGGGAAAAAGGAGAAATCGGGCGGGATGCGCAACAGGTAGAATACGCAGGAGGCGAAGGTTGCATAAGGCAGAATTCGCAGGAGGCCAATCAGGCAGAAGTTGAAGTAGGAGGGATTAAAAGCGTGAATTGGCTGAGCGGGAATTGGCTGGGCGGGAAGTCGGTTTAAGTCGGTTACGCGATGACACCACCACGACCACGACCGCGACCACGACCACGACCGCCATGATTCTTTTATATATATATATATACATATATATATATATATATATATATATATATATGTATATATATATGTAAATATGTATAGTTACGTGGTATTAATGGTATTATTCTGAATTACCTGCCCCAGGCTGCACGTCCCCATCGTCCTCCACCTCCCGTCCTCCCTTGAACCCCCCGGCCGACACCATGTGGTTGCTGCCCAGCACCGCCAGGTTGTAGTGGCAGGCTGAGTGTCGTAGCATCCTCCCCAGGCACATCATCAGTGTGTGGCCCTGTTGGCGTTGTCGGCCGCCAAGGACAGGCGCGACAACTGAGGACACGGAGTCCACAACCAGCAGGGAGAAGCAGGCAGCAGATGCGCCTGGGGGGGGGAGTGTAGGGTGGGGTGTGTTGGTGTGTGTTAGGTGTGTGGTGGGGTGGGGTGGGGTGGGGGGGTCAAGGGTTTGTTGTGTGTGTGTGTTGGGTTGCGTTGGGGGTGTGTTGGGGTGTGTTGGGTGTGTTGGGAGTGTTGGGGTGTGTAGGTGTGGGGTGGGGTGGGGTGGGGGGAGGGGGGTGTTTGGGGGGTGTTTGGGGGGTGTTTGGGGGGGGGGGGGGGGGGGGGGGGGGTAGTGTGTACGCAGGCCAAGTGTCTGGCTGCAAGCTGCTCATAGACTAAAAGAGAAACAGAGCTACATTTGCCCCATTGGTCCGCCCCCAATGCTTTCTCTTTTTAGCCCTTCTCATCACGGTTGGGCAAGTCCCTTTAGCCCACTTGGCCTACTCTGGACTGAAGCATACATACATACATTGGTCCGCCTCCAAACCCCCAGCAGAGGCGCTGTAGTGCCTGTCATTCCTCCACAGGCCTGCTGGCGCTGCTTCTTTTGAATGTACACAAAACATAGCAAACAGCTTATTAATGCAAGCAAATGAAAGCTAAGCATAGGAACAAGCATGCCAATGTTGGCAACACATAGCGAATAACATGCATAAGTAGGCATAAGGGAGGTTTTAGTCCTACTTCATTGTTGTAAGCAAAGCATACCAAAAAGCATGCCAATTCATGCAAAACATAGCAAACAGCATGTAAAGTAGGCAAAGGAGAGGTTTTAGTCCTACTTCATTGTTGAAAGCAAAGCATATCAACAAGCATGCCAATGCATGCAAAACATAGCAAACAGCATGTCAAGTAGGCAAAAGCGAGGTTTTTAGAACTTCTACATCTGTTGTAAGTGAAACATCACAAAAAGCATGCCCATGAATGCAACAACATAGCAAACAGCACGCAAAGTAGGCAAAAGTGAGGTCAAATGTCCTACTACATCTGTCGTAAGCAAAACATAGCAAAAAGCGTGCTAATGCATGCAAAACATAGCAAACAGCTTCAAACAGCTTCAAACAGCTTCTAACAGCTTCAAACAGCTTCAAACAGCTTCAAACAGCTTCAAACAGCTTCAAATAGCTTCAAACAGCTTCAAACAGCTTCAAACAGCATGCAAAATTAGGCAAACATGAGTATTATTTACATCTGTCGGTCCTGGCCCAGCTCGTTCTGAACCTGTCGGCCCTGCCTTCAGATTAAATTCAATTTCAATATAAATTGAATATGTATTTATTTATTTGTGTTAAATTTAATTTGTATTTACCTCCTGCTCCAGACCCTGGCAGCCCTGCTGACCTTGACCCACCTGGACCTGGGCCTGCTGACCTTGACCCACCTGGCAGCCCTGCTGACCTTGAGCCACCTGGACCTGGGCCTGCGGGCCCGCCACCTTGTGTGCGCTGCTCATGTGGTAGTGCTTGACTCTGCTGGCTGCGTTCCATGTGGATGAAGACGGCATCCAGGGCGTTCATCGTGTCGTGTATGCTGTGGGCCTTGATGACCGTGATGTGTGACAGGATAGCCATCAAGTCAACCTGTGCAGCAGCAGCGGCAGCAGTGGCAGTGGGGTTACTTCTGTGCATGGTAGGTGATGCGTGGTGGTGATGAGGGGTGGTGAGGGGTGGGGGTGAGGGGTGGGGGTGGTGAGGGGTGGGGGTGAGGGGTGTGTGTGTGTGGTGGGGTGGGGTGAAGTGGGGTGGGGGGAGGGTATCAATGGTCATGTTGAGGTCCAAGGTATGAAGAATTCAGCTCCCTTTCAGAGGGATGGACTGACAAAGATCAACACAATGTTTATTTTGGGGGGGCTATGCATGGCAGCTTCTGACCAACTCCATTAGCCAGCCACTTGATCTTTAACTTCCTCAAATCTTAGCGGCACTGGAATGCTCGTCATGCCAGCTTTCAGGCGCACTTGCTAGCTCCAGGTTTAGACAGAAGATGGGGGAAAGGGAGCTGCCTGGAAGCTGCTAAGCTTGCCTAAAGAAGTCATAGGCAGCGTCGCAAGCGAGGCGGGAAATTGGCTGAGAGTGCCTGCAACGGAATCTATCGCAACGAAGCCAGTTAGTTACGAGACCGTTAGCTGCCTTGGGGGGTCGGTCGGTCGGTCAGACGGTCAGTCGGTCGGACGAACAACGGGGCGACCCTAAAACCCTAAAAACCCTGGGGGCTCTGGCCCCCCAGAAGGGGGGGCTTGGCCATAAACAAATGTTTTCACTTTTTCATACACAAATTATATTAGATAAGTGCTTGTTAATGAAGGCCCTCCGTATAGCCTAGAATTCTTCTAATAATGTCTTGATAATAATTAGAGCTTGGGCAAGTCCCTTTAGCCTAACTGTGTACCGCCCGGACTACTGCTACAAACACAGAGATCAGCATGATACATTTAGATCAGCATATCCTAAGTGCGCCTACTCTTTTGTAGGAGTGGCAAAGGCATTCAAACTGAATCCTTGTGTTGCTGGTTTGTGTCGGGAGACCCACCTCCTGGGGTTAGATACCTGTCACAAAAAGCAAAGCAAGCCCACCTGAGCACCAGGCAGGGCACGAGCTTGACACAGCTGGGCAGCCCGCTCTGTTTAGTCAACAAAAAGCATGTTGTATTGTAGACTTCAAAGATCACTGAAGCACGAACTCAGGGCCCCCATCGGTAAAACGATCGTTTGGGGTTCAGTTCATCAGTACTTTTTCTTTTAAGCCCTTCCTACTACGGTTGGGCAAGTCCCTTAAGCCTATTCCGCCTAACCCTGGACTGTAACATACATACATACAACAAAAAGCATAGCAAGCCTACCTGGGCACCAAGCAGGGCATGAGCTTGACACAGCTGGGCAGCCCGCTCTGCAGAGAAAGAATTACTCAAGTCAAGGTAGATGACATCCTCATCACGCAATGCAGCTGTCACTGCCACCTGTGGGGACGTGAAGGAAAATATTCAAAATCAAACGAGGTCCAGTCATGTACAACATTCCATGTACAGCTGTCACTGCCACCTGAGGGGACGTGAAGGGGAAATTCAAATGAGGTCCAGTCATGTGCACCATTCCATGTACAGCTGTCAAATGTGGGGATATGAAGGGGAAATTCAAGAATCAAATGAGGTCCAGTCATGTACAGCATTCCATGTGCAGCTGTCACTGCCACATGTGGGAAAGTGAAGAGAAACTTCAAATTCAAATGAGGTCCAGTCATGTACAGCATTCCATGTACAGCTGTCACTGCCAAATATGGGAACAGGAAGAGACAATTCAAAATTCAAATGAGATCCAGTCATGTACAGTATTCCATGTACAGCTGTCAAATGTGGGGACGTGATAGGCAAATTCAAAATTTAAACGAGGTTCAGTCCTGTACAGCATTCCATGTACAGCTGTCACTGCCACCTGTGGGGACGTGAAGGGAATATTCAAAAATGATATGGGGAAACTAAAATGGGGAACACGTGCCGCATCAAATTACAGCTGGAGCCAACAAGCAGAAACATATAGAGGAGGAAATACAGGTTTGTTTTACAGCTACGAGCAACAGCTTCTGGGCACCTCCCCTGCCTCGCTAACCGGCCAAACCCGAAAAAACCTAGTGCGTCTGGAAGCTGGTAGAATTAGCTCTCCAGCGCTGTTGAAATCTTGGGGCTTCTTCCAGTGGGTGGCTCAGGGAGCTGCCTAGAAGCTGCTGCTCGTAGCTGAAAAGAAAAGCTATGAGGGAATACACATGTATGTATGTTACAGTCCAGGGTTAGGCCAAATAGGCTAAAGGGACTTGCCCAACTGTATAGTAAGAGCTTAAAAAGAAAAAGCACTGATGAACTGAACCCCAAACAATCGTTTTAATGACGTGAGCCCTGAGTTCGTACTACAGAGTTGCATAACGCTTGTCCTCCTGTGCGTGTGCACTGAAGCAACCCAAAGATCAAGAAACAAATGAAAGCAATAGGGTCGGAGCAATATTACAGCCAGGAGGCAGCCGGCTTGGCAAATAAGAGTAATACGACAGACAGGAGGCAGTACTACAAAATAAGAGCAAGATTACATACAGGAGGCAGTACTGCAGACAAGAGGCAGTACTACAAAATAAGGCAGCCACCTTGGCAAAAGGAACCCGGGCAAAAGGAACCTGCAGGGCTTTTGGGCCCCTCTTTAAGGAGTGCCCCCGAGGGATTAGGGGGGTTGAAGCTAGCTTTATAATTAAAGATATAAGGGGGTGAAGCTAGCTTTATAATTAAGGGTGTGAAGGGGGGTGAAAGGGGGTGAAGCTAGCTTTATAATTAAAGCTATAATCAAACTGACTGCTCTTTTAAAATGTTCAACTTTTCTGAGCATCTTCTAGGCAGCTTCCTTAGTAAGCGACTATGCTACACCCAAATATTTCAGAAGTTCTGTAAACATGATCGTGTCAGCTTCAAGGTGCCCTAGGTTGCGCTAGATTTGGCTGAATAGACAGACAGGGGAGCTGCCTGGAAGCTGCTGCTGGTAGTGGAAAAGATGGTTACAAGACCATCACCACCACTATCACCACCACTGGCATCACCACCACAAGTAGCACCATCACCACCACTATCACCACCACTGGCATCACCACTACAAGCAGCACCACTAACACCAGCACCGGGAACTACCTCCACCACATACAGACGCGAGGAGTGTGGAAATTGAAATTGTTACATCCATGTTATACAGTTACTCGCAGGATGTGATGTTAAGGACACCACAGCGAAAGCCGGAGCTAGCTATAGTCACCGGCGAGGAGTATTAACAGATAACCATACTGGCCTACCTGCATGCACAATTGAGACTTTCCAGTGCTTGATTCCCCAACCACCTCAGTGTAGTGGCCCTCTCTCAGCCCTCCACCAAGAAGAATGTCCAGGCTGGGTACAGGAGGATAGGGGGAAATATGGGTAGACGGGAGATCAGTGTACGGGTAGGTAGGTGGGGGGGGGGGGGGGGGGGGGGGGGGGGGGGGGGGGGGGGGTTGTTAACGGGAATATCCAGACTGGGGGGAATTGTGGGTAGCCGGGAGATCAGTGTATGGGTAGGTGTGGGTGAGTGGGTGGATGGGGGGGGGGGGGGGGGGGGGGGGGTTCAACTGGAATATCCAGACTGGGTACAGGAGCATGGGGGGAAATGTGGGTAGACGGGGGATCCGTGTATGGGTATGTATGTGTGTGTGGGGGGTGGGGTGGGGGGGCAACGTGTATATCCAGACTGGGTACAGGAGCATGGGGAGAGAATATGGGTAGCCGGGAGATCAGTGTATGAGTAGGTATGTGTGTCTGTGTGTGTGTGTGCGTGTGTTGTGTGTGTGTGGGGGGGGGGGGGGTCACTGGAATATCCAGACTGGGTACAGGAGCATGGGGGGGAAATGTGGGTAGCCGGGGGATCAGTGTATGGGTATGTATGTGTGTGTGGGGTGCGGTGGGGGGGGGGCAACGGAAGATCCAGACTGGGTACAGGAGAATGGGGGAGAAAGGAAATATAGGGTAGCCGGAGATCAGTGTATGGTAGGTATGTGTGTCTGTGAGTGTGTGTGCGTGTTGTATGTGTGTGTGGGGGGGGGGGGGGGGGGTCAACGGGAATATCCAGACTGGGTTACAGGAGCATGGGGGGGAAATGTGGGTAGCGGGAGATGCAGGTATGGGTATGTATGTGTGTGATGTTGTGTGTGGGTGGTGGGGTGTGTGAGGGGTGGGGGGGGGGGGGGGGGGGGTCGCACTCTCTAAATTTTACTGGGGGGGGGGGGGGGGGCGCCCATGTGTGGGGGTGTGTGGGGGTGTGGGTGGGTGGGGGTGTGTGGGGGGTGTGTGTGATATGTGGTGGGTGGTGGGTGGCGTGGGTGGGTGTGGTGTGGTGTGGTGTGGGTCGACTGGTGGGTGGTGGGCTCACTGGGGCGTTGTGGGGGTGTGGGATGTGGGGGGTGGGTGTGGGGCGCTGCTGTGGGTGAGTGGTGTGGTGTGGGAGCTGTGGGATGGGTGGGTGTGGGTTCGTGGGTGTGGGTGTGGGTGGGTGTGGGTGTGGGTGTGGGGTGATGGGTGGGGCTGTGGGGTGTGGGTGTGGGTGTGGGTGTGGGGTGGGTGTGGGTGTGGGTGTGGGTGTGGGTGTGGGTGTGGGTGTGGGGGGGTCAACGGGAATGTCCAGACTGGGTATAGGATCATGGGGGGCGAATATGGGTAGACTGAGGATCAGTGTATGGCATGCTATAAAGGGAGATATCAGATATGAGATCAGATGAGGCATGCAGATGGATAAGGTATGGTACCAAGGGAGATATGAGATAAAATGAGGCATGCAGATGGATAAGTCATTGGGATTAATTTCACTGAATAGGGAGTAGGTGGGAGTAGGTGGGAGATGTCAGCAATGAGGTAAGACCAGGTATGATCTTCGGCATAAAACAAACGTACCAAGCAATATCCTTTGTCCATTTAGTCGCCCTTGCGGTCTCCGTCCATCAGCTCTTCTTGTCTTCCTCTGTCTTTTTACCTTGGTCACTAAGGGCTAGGTTTTATCAGATGTGCCATAACCTAATTCCCCCCTTGTAAAACAAACCTCATACCTGTCACACCCCGTGGGCAGAATGCGTTGCTTGTGCTTCACCTCGTCTAGCAATTCCAACCCAGACTGCTCTCTGGGCGCCCAGCATGCCCTGATATGATCATCAACAATGGAGAGGGCCTCCTTCTCGGCCCTGGGTATCAGTGATCAGTGCACAATCCTGCTTTCAGTAATAGCAGTATGCTTGTAGGGAGGAGGGTGGCTTCAATGATGACAGTGGCCTGGGGGTATCAGTGATCAGTGCACAATCACTGCTTTCAGTAATAGCAGTATGCTTGTAGGGAGGAGGGTGGCTTCAATGATGACAGTGGCCTGGGGTATCAGTGATCAGTGCACAATCACTGCTTTCAGTAATAGCAGTATGCTTGTTGGGAGGAGGGTGACTTCAATGATTAAAGTGGCCTGGGGTATCAGTGATCAGTGCACGATCACTGGTTTCAGTTATAGCAGTGTGCTTGTTGGGAAGAGTGTGACTTCAATGCTGAAAGTGGCGTTGGCGACGCAAACGTGTTTGGCAATGCTGGAGTGGCTAGACTACATAAGTAGCGGGGACTTTCATATTTTACATATCACTACAGTTGAAAAACAAGTCTGGACTAAGAGGAGAGCCTCAACAACATTTTCTCAACCATATGATTCCCCAGTCAATCATTCATTTGATTATCATTCATATGGTTGTATCGTCATTCATTTGATCATCATTCATATGGTTGTATCATCATTCATATGGTTGTATCATCATTCACTTGATCACTATTCATCTAATCTGATCATCATCCATATGATTTGATCATCATTCATTTGATCAACATTCATCTAATCTGATCATCATCCATATGATTTGATCATCATCCATATGATTTGATCACTATTCATCTAATTTGATCATCATCCATATGATTTGATCATCATCCATATGATTTGATCATCATCCATATGATTTCCCAGCCAATCATTCATGTTTTGAACAAAGGAGAAGCTGCTTTCAGTTTTCTGTTTCTCACAACAGTCATCATGGAGACAATGCAATGCAATTTGTGCAATACAAAGTAATGATAACGCCTGGCGGGACCGTGGAATGAAGGGAGCCCTGTCTTACGGCGGTAGAGAATGGGCTGCTACTTTACCTGGAGAGAGCAACCATGGCGGTTGACTGCGACCGTGAACACTAAAGCGCACCGTAGAATTTTGAACCCCGCACCTACTCGTTTTGACGTGCTCTACCATTGAGCCAGTCGTCAAAACGGGACCCCGTGCAATACAATGTGTGACGCTGCTAGCGTACATGGGCTTGAGCTACAGACTAAATTTCAGGGGGCAGTTCAGGGTAGCTCAAAGTACATTAAAATTTTAAATAAGTACATCAAAAACAGGTTAAACTTGATTTAAAATACATAAAATAAAAGTACATAAATACCAGATATACAATAGCTGTGTGGGCAGGGGGAACTGACATTGTCTTCTTCTTTTATTTGCTGTTATGCAAGCTATGGGTTGCGACAACAGGGTTAGGAAAGAAAGACTGGAAGATTTTATATTTCGCTTTGGATTTTTAAGGGAACTAAACAGTGTGTTCGAGTGACCATATCTGGCTTATCAATTGTGGGTACGCCAGCAGTTTGGAGGCAAGAAAGGAATATAAAGAGCATGCTTGAGTGCCCATACCTGGCTTAGCAATTGTGGGTGCGCCAGCAGTTTCGAGGCAAGAAAATGCTCCACTGCATTCAATGTCAGGGCAATAGCAGGAGTTAGCAATGGTCAGCAGAATGTGATCACACAATGGTCAGCAGAGTGTGATCACAGAATGGTCAGCAGAGTGTGATCACACAATCATTCGGCAACGCTGCAGCCAATCCACAATCTCCACACAGTCAGACAACACCCACACAAAATCAGAAACAAACAAAAAGTGTAGCCGTTCAAGTCCTCGGGAGTCCCTACACTCGCATGTCTAGGTGCTCCCAGACTTCCTGGCAGGATGAGGGGGGGCAAGATGAACAACCCTAAGCATGATGAACAACCCTTGCAGGATGAGAATGGGCGGGGTGGGCAGGATGGGGGGGAGGGGGGGGCAGGCCCCTGAGGGGGGGCAGGATGAGCAACCCTAAGCATGATGAACAACCCTGGCAGGATGAGGGGGGGCAGGGGGGGCAGGATGAACAACCCTAAGCATGATGAACAACCCTGGCAGGATGAGGGGGGCAGGGGGTGCAGGATGATCAGCCCTGAGTACGACCAGGGCTTTTCTTTTCGGCTTTTCTTAGCAGCTTCTCGTCAGCTCCCTTAGTCAGCCACTGGGATACACAGAACTATTTCAGTAGTTCTGGACAGCTGATTGTGCCAGCTTCATGGTGCACTAGGATGAGTCATGTTTGGCTGAATAGCAAGCATTCAGCCAAAAATGCATGACCACCCGAAGAAGTAGACTCTAATGTAGGGACAGAGGTGCAGTTTACTAACACAGGGAATTCACAAGATGTATAGCAGATGTGTGCGAGGCACTGCCATGAACATAAAGAATGCCTAATGGATTCACAGCCATAAGTGCTACAGATAACCTGAACTCTATGGCTGCACATGCATTACCATAGGCCATGGAACTGTCTCAAGGCATTATATGACTGAACTGGAGAGTAACTCATTATTTGCCTGCATGAAGTCGGCGATGTCTTGAATATACTGTTCCCCTCCCTTCATTATGTTCATTCAAGATTTGTAGAGCAATCATAATTTGTGGATACTCCAGAAGCTTGTCCTTAATCCAGGCTGTGATCAAACACAATTGTGAACACAGCTTACCTGTTGGATATCTGCAAGTAATGCAGGTCGCTACAGGGTCAAGCTGGTCTCCAAACTTAGGCATTTTCTTGTTCTGTTTCTACAGTAAGCTTGAGACAAGAGCCATCATGATAACTTCAAGCACCATTTCTAGATCTGCCAGCCGAGTATATTTTTAGGTAGGTGAATAGTTAACATCAGGACATTGAAAGCTGTACGGTTGACTGGTGCTTCTGGATCGAAATGTGGAATCAGGTGTAGAAAGAGTTGCGGTAGGAGGAGGCGTCTGATAGTGATCAGGGGTCACTGATCGTATTGCGGCAGAACTTGTCACCTCATCGAAACTTCGAAATGTATTTCCTGCTGAACTGCCCGTTCCGAAAAGAAAGCACAAGCCTCGATTGTAAGTACTGAGGCATCGACCGGTTTTGAATTTCCCAATGATCTGGGCCAGCGATCTAGACCTGACTGGAGTGGCCAGGGACTGCCTGGGATCGCGGATCGCCTCACCGGAATCGCCTGGATCGGACGGTTTCGAACGCGGACGGTTTCGAACTCACAAAACTACCTAGGCATGCCTTAATAGAGGTGCCTAGGCAGTGGCATGTGGCATATATTTGCAAGTATGAGGCACATGGTGCACACCTAGCAGCTCTACCTCCTATGGATGTGTACTCCATGCAACCCCTAAACATGCCACATGGGCACCCAAACATAGCTTGAAAAATGGTCCGTCCACTTGTATGTTTCACCCTAGATGTGTGTGTGTAATGTAAAAACGGTAGCCTATTTACATGTACTTCGAGGCATGGGAATACAAGGAGCACCTAGCAAAAGGATTGCCATGCCCCTCATCATTAAATTACTTGTAAATGGGCCGAACTGCAACCCATACCCAATGTGATTAATCCATCTTCACATGAGATATACACAAATAAACCTACATGGGCTTAAACCTTTGGGACCTGAGTATTATACAAGTATACTCGCTATACATTTCGATCAGGGGACCTAACCACCCACCATTCTTGGTTTCAGGACGCGGGAGGCTGGGGACTGTTTGCTATATTGTACTGGGGCTATATTGTGTGCTGAGGCGACTGGGGGCTACCATGTACTGGGGGCTATATTGTGTGCTGTGGCGGTTAGTTAAGTTCACTTTAATTGTCCAGAAATGCCCAAATCTCGTAAATATAACTAACATAACTCCTGGAATGGACGTTTGCAAACGTCAAATTGAAGTGGTGCCTATATTCCACGATGAAAGGCTCGGGAAGGTGTACTTAACTGATACACGCCAAATACCTTACCGTTCTACGGTACAGGTGAAATTATGAGATGCCCCCAACATATAGCTCTGAAAGCAACAGGGCAATTCTCAATCCACTCTTACTGGTTGAAATGCGTGATTAAATTTTGGAACTCCGTTTTGAAATACTCAAGTAGTATGAGGTGATGATTTAATTATATTGTAGAATTAAATGATCATTTTAGCCTGCTTTAGCACAAACTCAGGGCCCCCGCCACCCAAATGATTGTTCGCGGTTCAGTTCATCAATGCCTTTTCTTTTCTTATTAAGCCCTTCCTATCACGGTTGGGAAAGTCCTTTATTTATCCTATTTGGCATACCCTTGGAATATAACATTCATACATACGTAGTAGCCCTGATATGATGGGACGTTTGAACGTTTCCCTTGCTGAACTCACGGCTAGGGAACGCAATGACTGTTGGAGCAAGGATGTGTATGATGGCCTTATGATGTAATTTCAATTTCAATTTCAATTCCCTTACGATGCTGTATTCCTTGGAAGATTCCCAGGATGAATCTCTGGCCATCAATTTACATGGAGGTGTGGGACCTTTGAAACTTAAACAAGTTGTTTAGAACAAGTCGCTTTGAGGATGTAGGGTCAAGAGTTCGACTCCCCCTTATCGTTGCAGGTCGTTGTCAACCGCGATGGTAGCTTGTCCAGTTGAGGTAGAAGACCGCTCTCTACCCGCGTACAACGAGTTCCCTTAATACCACGCCCCACCAGGCGTTATCATTACCTTTACCTATAACAAAGTAGAAAAGGTCCTATTCTCCAATACATTTGTACTGTAGCACCAAGTCATCAGATACGCGCCCTAGAGCTGAAAGCCGACCCAAAAGTCGAGGTACAAAGTACGACCTACAACCTAGATCCCCCAAAGTCGAGGTACAAAGTTCGACCCACAACCTAGATCCCCTGAAGTCGAGGTACTAAGTACGCCCTACAACCTAGATCCCAAAACAATCCGCTGAATGGCTATAGTTGTTTGTGACATGTCCTGTTGTCATGCGGGACATTCCTCATCTTAGGATGACAGTGGGCGTCGGCTTTTGTGTTGAACACAGACAAGACACAAAGTACATAAATCAGCATATCAGCACAGAAGTGCAGTACCCTCAGACAAACATGACATCAAGGTTTGCCCTATCCCCCCCCCCCCCCCCCCCCCCCCCCCCCCCCCCCCCCCCCCCCCCCCCCCCCCCCCCCCCCCCAAACACACACACCGTCCCACAAACTAGATAAATCAGCACAGAAATGCAGTACCTTCAGAAAAACATGATATCAAGGTTTGCTTTATACCCCCCCCACCCCCCACCCCCCACCCCCACCACCACCACCAAGCTGTTCACACTACGGCAGTGCCAATCATCCAGCACGTCATGGCCTTCATGTGAAGTACGCAAGTGCACAACAGCACGTCATGGCCTTCATGTGAAGTACGCAAGTGCACACACAATTGCACTTGGCAAGAAGTCGACAGCAAACAGTCTTGCGATCAAAGAGGGAGCTGTTGGTCTTGTAATCGAAGAGGGAGCTGTTGGTCTTTCTGACAGTGCACACGGAGCCATAGCTTGCCCCCCCCGGCTACAAGCAGTAGCTTCTAGGCAGCTCCCTGAGCCAGCCCCTGCGCCACACCTTAACATGTCAACAGTTCTGGGCAGCTGATTGCGTCAGCTTCAAGGTGCACTAGGATGCGTTACGTTTGGCTGAAAAGCCAGTCAGAGAAGTTGAAGAAATACTTCTCCACTTAACCCCCAAGCTCTACTACCCCCTCAAAGGGGCGTGGTCTTCAGTTACGGAGAGGGAACATAATCCCCAACCAAATACGGAGGGGGGAAATATTCCCTGACCAAAGAAGAGCCAAAGTCACTGGTCTCCACAGAGCTCACGCTATCCCCATGCACTACTACCCCCTCGGAGAGGCCTGTTCATTGGCTGTCATACAAAGTACAATCTTCACCCTACATCCCCCAAAGTCGAGGTACAAAGTATGACCCACAACCTAGATGAGAGAGTCCTTGTCATCGGCTGTCATACAAAGTACGACCTACAACCTAGATCCCCCAAAGTTGAGGCACAAAGTACGACCTACAACCTAGACCCCCCAAATTTGAGGCACAAAGTACGACCTAGATGATAGAGGCCTGGTCATTGGCTGTCATACAAAGTACGACCTACAACCTAGATCTCTTAAAGTCAAGGTACTAAGTACGACCTACAACCTAGATCCCCCAAAGTCGAGGTACAATGTATGACCTACAACCTAGATCCCCCAAAGTTGAGGTACAATGTATGACCTACAACCTAGATGAGACAGGCCTGGTCATTGGCTGTCATACTATGTACGACCTTCAACCTAGATCCCCCAAAGTTGAGGTACAATGTATGACCTACAACCTAGATGAGAGAGGCCTGGTCATTGGCTGTCATACAAAGTACGACCTACAACCTAGATCCCCCTAAGTTGAGGTACAATGTATGACCTACAACCTAGATGAGAGAGGCCTGGTCATTGGCTGTCATACAAAGTACGACCTACAACCTAGATCCCCCAAAGTTGAGGTACAATGTATGACCTACAACCTAGATGAGAGAGGCCTGGTCATTGGCTGTCATACAAAGTACGACCGAAAACCTAGATCCCCCAAAGTTGAGGTACAATGTATGACCTACAGCCTAGATGAGAGAGGCCTGGTCATTGGCTGTCATACAAAGTACGACCTACAACCTAGATCCCCCTAAGTTGAGGTACAATGTATGACCTACAACCTAGATGAGAGAGGCCTGGTCATTGGTTGTCATACAAAGTACGACCGAAAACCTAGATCCCCCAAAGTTGAGGTACAATGTATGACCTACAACCTAGATGAGAGAGGCCTGGTCATTGGCTGTCATAAAAAGTACGACCGAAAACCTAGATCCCCCAAAGTTGAGGTACAATGTATGACCTACAACCTAGATGAGAGAGGCCTGGTCATTGGCTGTCATACAAAGTCGGAACATACTCCCCAACCAGAGCAGAGCCAAAGTCATAAGTTTCCTCAGCGACACCTACGTTACCCCGAAGCGATACTACCCCCTCCGATGGGTAATAGCCACTGCCATCAGATCCGCTGCCCTTGCGCTCCTGAGAAGGTTGAGACAAATGTGTGTTAGGGTGTGTGTTGGTGTGTGGGTGTGGGTGGTGGTGTGGTGTGGTGTGTGGGGGGGTGGGGGCGGGGTAGGGTTGGGGGGGGTTGGGGGTTGGGGGTTGGTGGGGGGGGGGGGGGGTTGAGAGGAAGCAACAGTAAGAGGAGACAAGAGATATGGAAGAATGATTATAGAAAGCAGGGACTAGTTTCGTCAAATAGGCATCATCAGGCGGCAGTTAAGTATCATCAGACTAGCTCCCCTTGCGCACCTGGGTGGGGTGACAAAAAATATGTTTTCAACGGGTTCAATGTGTTTAATGTGTTCAATGTGTTAAATGCTTTCAATGAGTTCATTGTGTTTACCACTACCACCACCACCACCACAAGCAGCTCCACTAACACCAACACCGGCCTTACCATTGGTTCAGTGTAAGAGGGAGAGCTAGATGGGACACTCGGAGGTAATGTACATCCAGAGTCAATCAAGGGGGCTGGCTTGCCAGCTGAATCCTTAATCATATCCCTCAGGCGAGTGACCACATGCTCCATGGTAGGCCTGGGGGGAGGGGGGTATGTGTGTGTGTGTGTGTGTGTGGGTGTGTGGGGGGGGGGGGGCGTATGTTGTGTATCCTTCAGGCGAGTGACCACATGCTCCATGGTAGGCCTGGGGGGAGGGGGGTATGTGTGTGTGTGTGTGTGTGTGTGTTGGGGGGGGGGGGTATGTGTGTGTATCCTTCAGACAAGTGAACACATGCTCCATGGTAGGCCTGGGGGGAGGGGGATCAGGATATGTATGTATGTATGTGTGTGTGTGTGTGGGTGTGTGTGTGTGGGTGGGTGGGGGGGGGAGTGTGTGTATGTATCCTACAGGCGAGTGAGCACATGCTCCATGGTTGGCCTGCATTGAGGTCTCATGTGGTGCTTCTATGTTCTACAAATGTCTGTCTGTCTGTCTGTCTGTCTGTCTGTCTGTCTGTCTGTTTGCCTGTCTGTATGCAGGGTGTGTGTGCGTGTGGTGGTGGTGGTGGTGGTGGTAGTGGTGGTGGGCAGGAGGACAGATTTTGGACCGGATCATCAATACGGTGTTACAAATGTCTACCCACCTGTCCTCAGCATCCTTGGACCAGCATTCCTGGGTCAGTTGCTTGAACTCTGCTGGTGTTGATGATGGGAATGCGGGCCTCTTGCCTTGCTGCGCCACCTGATGACCAAGGAGAGCCTTCGGGGTACCCCTGATAGTGAGGGATGAGACAGAAGGTAAGTACAGGATGCAATGGAAGGTCACAGACTTGAGAAGAGGGGGTGGGGGCAAAGAACACGTCCAGTCCTGCATCTATATCGAATGGGGGCCTCTTGCCTTGCTGCGCCACCTGATGACCAAGGAGCGCCTTCGGGGTACACCTGATCGTGAGGGATGAGACAGAAGGTAAGTACAGGATGCAATGGAAGGTCGCAGACTTGAGAAGAGGGGGTGGGGGTGAAGAACGAGTCCAGTCCTACGTCAATATCAAATCTTGCCTTGCTGCACCACTGAGACAGAAGGTAAGTTCAGGATGCCACGTACGTCATGTTTAAAAACATGACATTCTGTTTTACAGTATCATTGAATTATGTCATTGTTTGACAATATCATTGAAATTATAGACTTTCGCAGAGGTGAGAGAATGCCCTAGAGGAGTCCTGCAACCTATGCAGCCGTGCAAGCAATCCAGCCAGCCATGCAAGCAATCTAGCTAGCCACCGAGACCGATTGACCATACACAGTTGATAGCTCGAAACAGGCAGACGGCAGATAACGATATGGAATACATTTGGAAACATGAAGGGCGGGCAGTTTAGATAGGGAGCGCAGGAAGGGCCGGCCAGGGTGAAGAAGCACAGAGAAGCGCAGCTGCGAATTCGTTTTTCAGTTCACCTGAGGCGGTCAGCCGGTAATTGAAATCTTTTGTGCGGTCGGAAGTCGAAGGCAGGGCGAGATTGCGAGCAAAATGCGCTGAATCATGATAAAGCTCACAGGGGGAGCGACCAAATTGGTCCCTATACATTTTGGTTCAAACTTCGGCAGTACAGTACGGCAGGCAGTTGTCCGTGCCCGCCCCCTGCCCCCGCCCCCCTATACACGAACGAACCTGTATTTTTACATATATATATAGATGTATGTATATATGTACGTATGTATGTATGTATGTATGCATGTGTGTATGTATGTATGTATGTATGTATGTATGTATGTGTGTATGCATGTGTGTGTATGTATGTATGTATGTGGAGGATTGTATGTATGTATGCAGGTATGTATCTAGTACGGTAGCCTGTGTGGCGGTGGCCACACCTACTCCACACCTACTCCACCTACTGTCATCTCAAAGGACACCCCCCCCCCCCCCCCCCACACCCCCCCAACCCCCCCCCCCCCCCCCCCCCCCCCCACCCCCACCCCCCCCCCCCCCACCCCCAATCATAGTACGGTGCCCGTTTGGACTTTGGCCACACCTATTGGGGCTGGTTACATAAAGGTTTACAATTGAAGCCCCTCCCCTCATTCAAACAACCAACCACCACCAAAACCCATTAACCGCCACCTCCCCCATCCCCCTCCCGTTGGCACACCTGTTTTGGGCGGGAGTTGCAAAGAGGTTGTCTCTGCAGTGCATGCAACGTAAAACATGGACGGGGACGCATGTTCCCTTAATCCCCCCCCCCCCACCCACCCACCCACCCACCCATGTACCCCCACCCACAAACATACTCCCTTACTCTTCCTGACATATTTCCTGACTCCATCCCTTATTCCCTTCCCCCACCACAGCCATCCCACCAGCCCCCACCCTCTCCCCACTCTCCTCCCTCCCCTCCCTCATACACGCACCCACCAGCTCACTCATACTCCATATCTGCCTCCCTCCACTTCAGCTGTGGGCTTTGCCATAGCTGAAAGGCATACGGGACGAAGAGCATCGACAACGTTTGCACATCGTCCGACTCCGCCAAAAGCATCGGACCTGCTTCCCTGCCACCTCAGCTGTGATCGATAGTCGACCTCACTGAAAAAGCTGAACCTGCGCAATCGCAACTGTACATAGCCAATCTTCTTCTTAGGGAGCATGTATTCAGGTCGGCCGAAGAACAATCCTGTTCACCGCAACTGCTCCCGATGTCAACACAATCTGAGACTTGGAAACATTGCTAGGTACATCCATTCAACTTGCCGCGTGCTCGCTGTAGCACAATTCACAGCGACGACATATTTCTCGTTGCAGTGGGAAGAAGTTGCAGTCAAGTTGCTGATTTTAGATGTTCAGTCAAGTTAGGGCGAGAATGCTCAGCGAGATTTTTCATTCGGTCAACTTTGATGCGTAATTGCTATGGCACAATGCGGAGCGACATGTTTCTCAATGCAGTGGGTAGAATTTGCAGTCAAGTTTGTGACATGGGATGGATGCAATTCGGACATTTCTGACAGGTCGTCTGACTCACCACATCACCTCCCGTTGTGCGCAGCGACAGGTCTCTTAATGCAAGGGAAAGGTCTTGCAGAGATGCAGGGGGAAAAGCTTGTAGGAAGACAAACTGCAGCGCTACCGAAATCAGGTGGATGAACCCAGGCGGGAAAAGGAGAAATCGGGCGGGATGCGCAACAGATAGAATACGCATGAGGCGAAGGTTGCACAAGGCAGAATTCACAGGAGGCCAAATCAGGCAGAAGTTGAAGCAGGAGGGATTAAAAGCGGGAATTGGCTGGGCGGGAAGTCGGTTAAGTCGGTTACGCGATGACACGACCACGACCACGACCACGACCGCCGTGATTTCTTTATATATATAGATGTATGTATGTATGTAAGTCTGTCTGTCAGTCAGTCAGTCAGTCAGTCAGTCAGTCTGTCTGTATGCATGTATGTATTATACAGTCTAGGGGTAGGCCAGATAGGCTAAAGGGACTTGCCCAACCGTGACAGGAAGGGATAAAAAAAGCATTGATTAAGTGAATCCCAAACAATCCCTTTACCAACTGGGGCCCTGAGTTCATGCTACAGTGATGATTTCATTCTGGAATTATAATTTAATTGTCATCCCATATAAAATTTGTGAGTGACGTTTCGTGGGGAGGAGTGCGTGATCACCAGAAACAAGTCCTAGTCAGCGACGGGGAAAATTGGCGGAAAATTGGCGGAGAGTGTTGGCAATCGGAACAACAGGTGGCAACCGAATGGAGCAGACCGAAGCCAGTTAGTTATGAGACGGTTGGCTGACGTGTCTAGAGAGCGTGATCAACAGCATTGCATTGCATAGATAGATAGATACCGTACTCTAAAATTGACACGGAAATTTAGCGTTTTTTAAATTTGACGTTTCTTTCTGGCGACGACATCTGAACAGGTACAGTGGTGCATGGAACTGAGCACCCCTCGAACCCAGGATTGACAAATCTGCGGGACGGTTTCGCCCGGCCTTGCACACTGCGCAACCCGTTTTTGATCCCACAGAACCCCAGTTTAGCCCCTTTGCGTCCCCCTGAAGAAAAACGTCAATTTTTTGACGTTTTATAAACGTCAAATTTCTGTGTCAGCACGGTACTCCCCATATAATATATAATCCCCACATACTCCCAATCCGGTTTTTAGGCACCTCCTAGACACTCTTTAGGCCATGTGTGGATCTCCCTATATACCCCCTGTACGGGTATCCCCATATACCCCCTTTACAGTCTTTAAGCACTAAGACACTCCCTAGATACTTCATAAATACTACTAGCAGAAAACAGCTTTGGTGGCCGTACCGCAACTGTATATGGGGGTCGACTGTAACATGTCTACACACAACACATAGGACACTCACTTGTAAGGAGCCCCCCCTGTGTAGAGCTCCCACAAAGTGATTCCATAAGCGTACACGTCCCCTGCCTTGCTCATGCGCCCATTTGTGAGAAGCTCAGGCGACTGCAGGTGTTATGTGTTAGGTGTTAGGTGTGCACATATCAGATAGCAGTGATGGTGCTGATGAAAATGTAGGCAATGATATGATGAGGATGGAGATATGGATGGAGATGACGGTGAAGGGGAAGATTAAGGTGGAGAGGGAGAGGGAGAGGGAGAGGGAGAGGACGAGGAAAAGGAAGAGGAAGAGGAAGAGGAAGAGGAAGAGGAAGAGGAAGAGGAAGAGAATGGACAAAGAAATACAGATAAGATAAGACAAAGATAAGATTACGATGAAGACTAAGACAAAGACGATGTCTAGGAATGTAGTATGGATGATGGTTGGAGGAAGCTAGGCAACACTCCCCATGGGTCCATGAGTGTTGCCTAGCTTCCTATGGCTAACCATGACACACCATAGGTAACACTCCCCATGGGTCCATGAGTGTTGCCTAGCTTCCTATGACTAACCATGACACACCATAGGCAACACTCACCATGGGTCCATGAGTGTTGCCTAGCTTCCTATGACTAACCATGACACACCATAGGTAACACTCCCCATGGGTCCATGAGTGTTGCCTAGCTTCCTATGACTAATCATGACACACCATAGGCAACACTCACCATGGGTCCATGAGTGTTGCCTAGCTTCCTATGACTAACCATGACACACCATAGGTAACACTCCCCATGGGTCCATGAGTGTTGCCTAGCTTCCTATGACTAACCATGACACACCATAGGTAACACTCCCCATGGGTCCATGAGTGTTGCCTAGCTTCCTATGACTAACCATGACACACCATAGGCAACACTCACCATGGGTCATGGTTAGTAGCAATACCGATCTGTCAATGTAAGTCATAATAATAATAGTCAGCCACCTTCACCATCATTCTGTGGAGAATGTGTGTCAAGAAAAACGACTAACCTTGATACACATTCTTTGCATAAAGATGGTGAAGGCGAAGGCGAGGACAAAGATGGTGTCTAGGAATGATTGTGTATGATGGTTGGGGGAAGCAAGGCCTAACCCACTGACCCACACCCACTGACCCACACCCACAGACTCACACCCACTGACCCACACCCACTGACTCACACCCACTAACTCACACCCACTGACCTACACCCACTGATTCACACCCACTGACCCACACCCACTGACTCACACCCACTGACCCACACCCACAGACTCACTTCCACTGACTCACACCCACTGACCCACACCTACTGACTCACACCCACTGACCCACACCCACAGACTCACTTCCACTGACTCACACCCACTGACCCACACCCACTGACTCACACCCACTGACCCACACCCACAGACTCACTTCCACTGACTCACACCCACTGACCCACACCCACTGACTCACACCCACTGACCCACACCCACAGACTCACTTCCACTGACTCACTTCCACTGACTCACACCCACTAACTCACACTCACTGACCTACACCCACTGACCCACACCCACTGACCCACACCCACTGACTCACACCCACTGACCCACACCTACAGACTCACTTCCACTGTCTCACACCCACTGACCCACACCCACTGACTCACACCCACTGACCCACACCCACAGACTCACTTCCACTGACTCACACCCACTGACCCACACCCACTGACTCACACCCACTGACCCACACCCACAGACTCACTTTCACTGACTCACACCCACTGACCCACACCCACTGACTCACACCCACTGACCCACACCCACAGACTCACTTCCACTGACTCACACCAACTGACCCACACCCACTGACTCACACCCACTGACCCACACCCACAGACTCACTTCCACTGACTCACTTCCACTGACTCACACCCAATAACTCACACCCACTGACCTACACCCACTGATTCACACCCACTGACCCACACCCACTGACTCACACCCACTGACCCACGCCCACAGACTCACTTCCACTGACTCACTTCCACTGACTCACACCCACTGACCCACACCCACAGACTCACTTCCACTGACTCACTTCCACTGACTCACACCCACTGACCCACACCCACTGACCTACACCCACTGACTCACACCCACTGACTCACGCCCACAAACCCAAACCCACTGACCTACACCCACTGACTCACACCCACAGACTCACACCCACTGACTCACTTCCACTGACCTACACCCACTGACTCACACCCACTGACCCACACCCACTGACCTACACCCACTGACTCACACCCACTGACTCACGCCCACTAACCCAAACCCACTGAACCCACACCCACTGACCCACACCCACTGAACGACACCCACTGATCCACACCCACTGACTCACACCCACTGACTCACACCCACTGACCCTCACCCACAGACTCACACCTACTGACTCACACCCACTGACCCACACCCACTGACTCACACCCACTGACTCACACCCACTGACTTAAACCCACTGACCCACACCCACTGCCCACACCCACTGATCCACACCCATTTACCCACACCCACTGATCCACACCCACTGACCCACACCCACTGACTTACACCCACTGACCCACACCTACTGACCCACACCCACTGACCCACACCCACTGACTTACACCCACTGACCCACACCCACTGACCCACACCCACTGACCCATACCCACTGACCCACACCCACTGACCCATACCCACTGACTCACACCCACTGATCCACACCCACTGACCCACACCCACTGATCCACACCCACTGATCCACACCCACTGACCCACACCCACTGACCCACACCCACACCACTCACCATGTGTGTCAACGTTCCCTGGCACATATCTGACATGTAAGACGCGTTGACATCAATCTTCACAGACAGACCGAAGTCAGCCACCTTAGCGATGAATCCTTTCTCACTGCCGCCGTCACTCTTTAGAAGTATGTTGCGAGCCTTCATATCCGCATGCAGTATGTTGTTCCGGTGGAGGTGCAGCATCGCCTTGGCTATGTCAAGGGCAGTCTCTAAAACAGCTTTATAGTTCAGAGTGTCCTCTGCAAGAAGGGGTGGGTGTGTATGTGTTTGTGCACGATTCCGATGGAGGTGCAGCATCGCCTTGGCTATGTCAAGGGCAGTCTCCAAAACAGCTTAATAGTTCTGAGTGTCCTCTGCTAGAAGGGGTGGGTGTGTATGTGTTTGTGCACGATTCCGATGGAGGTGCAGCATCGCCTTGGCTATGTCAAGGGCAGTCTCCAAAACAGCTTTATGGTTCAGAGTGTCCTCTGCAAGGGGAGGTGAGTGTGTATGTGTTAGTTCACGATTCATCAACATTTGCATGATTTTAATGTGTCTGGTTTGTAGGCAACGTTTATGTGAGTTAAGAAGTGTGTGTGTGCGTGTTTGATTTAACAGGGGATTGTGTTTAGATTGAGTTAAGATATGAGTGTGTGTGTGTTTGAGTTAAGAGGTGAGTGTGTGTGTGATTGTGTTCAGATATAAGTGTGCGTGTGTGTTTGAGTTATAAGACGAGTGTGTGTGTTTGAGTTAAAAGGTGAGTGTGTGTGTGTGTTTTTGTTAGGATATGTTTGAATCAAGTGTGAATAGTGTGTAATGCAGAGCGTCCTCTGCAGACAGGGTTAAGTGTGTATGTGTTTGTGTTATAAGATGAATTAAGTGTGAGTAAAGTTTGAGTTAAGTATGAGTTAAGAGGTTAATGTGTGTGTGTGTGTGTGTGTGTGTGTGTGTGTGTTTGTTTGACTTAAGAGGTGACTGTGTGTGTGTGTGTGTGTGTTTGTTTGACTTAAGAGGTGACTGTGTGTGTGTGTGTGTGTGTGTGTGTGTGTGTTTGTTTGACTTAAGAGGTGTCTGTGTGTGTGTTTGAGTTAACAGGTGAGTGTGTTTGTGTGCTTAAGTTAATCCCATCCCTGTATCCCTGTCCACCGACGCCTCACTTACCATCTAACTTGAAAAGACCCGCTTCAGCACCATCCCAAAGTGAGCCTTGGTCACAGAGCTCCAGCACCATCAAAATCTGTGCATGGAGAGATTTGATATCGAGATCTGAGATTTGAAATTGAGATTTGAGATTGAGATTTGAGATTTGAGATTAAGATTGAGATTTGAGATTTGAGATTCAGATTTGAGATTGAGTTCTGAGATGTGAGGCTTGATGTTGCTGGTGGGATGGGGTGGGGTAGGGTGGGGTGGGGTGGATGGCTTTTTGGGGGGATAGATTGATGGGTGGATAGATGGTTGGGTGGATGGTTGGGTGGATGGATGGGTGGATGGATGGGCGGGTGGATAGATGGGAGGGTGCATAGATGGGCGGATGGATAGATGGGCACGTGGATAGATGGGCAGGTGGATAGATGGGCGGATGGACAGATGGGCGGATGGAAATATGGGCCGATGGGTGGATGGTTGGGTGGATTATTGAGTGGATGGAGGGTTGGGTAGATAGATGGGCGGGTGGATAGATGGGCGGGTGCATAGATGGGCGGATGGAAATATGGGCGGATGGGTGGATGGGTGGGTGGATAATTGAGTGGATGGAGGGTTGGGTGGATAGATGGGCGGGTGGATAGATGGGCGGGTGCATAGATGGGCGTATGGAAATATGGGCGGATGGGTGGATGGGTGGGTGGATTATTGAGTGGATGGAGGGTTGGGTGGATAAATGGACGGGTGCATAGATGGGCGGGTGCATAGATGGGCGGATGGAAATATGGGCGGATGGGTGGATGGTTGGGTGGATTATTGAGTGGATGGAGGGTTGGGAGGATGGTTGGGTGGATGGATGGTTGGCCGGATGGATGGATGGATGGATGGATATATGGCAAGGTGGATGGATGGATTGATGGATGGATGGTTGGGCGGAGGGATAGCTGTGGATAGCACCGCACATATTCGAGCTTTCTGTAGCGCCCCTTTGTGTTGAAACCCCGGGGGGGGGGGGGGGGGGGGGGGGGGGGGGTCCCCAGGGGTCAAAATAAGAACTTCCCAAACATGCGGTCAGCCAAACTTTATTCCTGCCCCCCCCCTCGAATATTTGCATGCTTTTAATGTTTCTGGTTTGTAGGCAAGGTTTATGTAAGTAAGAAACCCGGGGGGGGGGGGGGGGGGGGGGATGGGGGTCATGGGTCGCCATGCATCGATGAAATGGCGACACAGTGGCGATGTGTTGACGGAAACAAAACTGGTAATACCCACAGCAATACCCACAGACTGTAAGACATGCTAACACACCTCATAGCTATGGATGGCACCGATAGCATTGGAGCTTCCTGAGGTGCCCCTTCTCTTTGAAATCAGGGGGGGGGGCGGTCATGCGTCGCCATGCATCGATGGAATGGCGGCACAGTGGCCATGGCACACGTGTTGACAGAAACAAAACTGGCAATACCCACAGACTGGAAGACATGCTAACACACCTCATAGCAGTACCCCCTCTCGTTGAAACCCATGGGGGGGGTGGGGGGGGAGGGGGGTCATGCGTCGCCATGCAGAGATGGAATGGCGACACAGTGGCGACGTGTTGACGGAAACAAAACTGGCAATACCCACAGACTGCATGACAAGCTAACACACCTCATAGCTGTGGATGGCACCACAAGGATTTAAGCTTCTTGTGGTGCCCCATCTCGTTGAAAGCCAGGGGGGGGGAGGGGGGGGTCATGGGTCGCCATGCAGCGATGAAATGGCGACGCAGTGGCGACGTGTTGGCAGAAACAAAACTGGCAATACCCACAGACTGTAAGACATGCTAACACACCTAATAGCAGCAGTACCCCATCTCGTTGAAACCCGGGGGTGTGGGGTGGGGTGGGGTGGGGGTCATGCATTGCCATGCAGCGATGGAAGGGGGGCGCAGTGGCAACGCGTTGACGGAAACAAAACTGGTAATACCCACAGACAGTAAGACATGGTAACACACCTCATAGCTGTGGATGGCACCGATTGAGCTTCCTGTGCCCGTTCCGCCCAATCTCGCTGAAAGCCCCAGTGACTTGGAGGCGTCTGACTTGCCATTTACTTTGGCCACTGGAGTTGGTTTGGGTGTTGGCGATGCAGGCAGTGATGTTGCATCTTCAACTTCAGACATCAAGCTTCCTCTGCAGATTATATTGAGACAAATTAAAAGGGTGGGTGGGTGGGTGGGGGAGGTGAGGTGAGGTGAGGTGAGTTGTGAGGGTGGGGGAGGTGAGGTGAGGTGAGGTGTGAGGGTGGGTGGGTGGGTGGGTGGGTGGGTGGGTGGGGAGGTGAGGTGAGGTGTGAGGGTGGGTGGGTGGGTGGGTGGGTGGTGGGGGGAGGTGAGGTGAGGTGTGAGGGTGGGTGGGTGGGGGAGGTGAGGTGAGGTGTGAGGGTGGGTGGGTGGGTGGGTGGGGGGGGGATTAGGGTGGGAGGGTGAGGTGAAGTGTGAGGTGAGGTTGGGGGTTAGCTTACTTAAGTTTAGTTTAGTTTGGTCTAGGTAGGGTCAGGTTAGGCAAGGTTAGGGGTGTGGGGTGTGAGGTGGGGGTGTCACTAGCCTACAATGAATGTGTGCACACAATATGATGCGATCTGTTTGATATCATATGATGTGTCTGACTACGCTCAAGTTACCATGTACATACAATATCATATGATGTGTCTGACTACGCTCAAGTTACCATGAATAATCAATATCATATGATGCAATGTGTATGATATGCCGGTCCCTAATTCTAAGTCCACCAGATCAAAAGTCTCACCCTATCATAAGACCACAGGCAGAGTTGTGAAACCCGTTGTCCTTTCCCCCCTTTTCTGTCGCTAAGGCGTCTGAAGACAAGGTTGCTATTTTTGAATCAACTCGGAAAACTACCGAATCTTTTGTTTTCATACTGATAGGGACAATCTCACCCCACCATAAGACCACAGGCAGAGTTGTGAAACCCGTTGTCCTTTTCCCCCTTCTCTGTCGTTATAGCAATTCAGGGGATGAACAGGACAAACGTTTCGTACTTCGTTGAGAATTGTCGAGAATTCCAGGCCAAAATGTCGAGAATTCTCGGATTTCCAGGCCAAAATTCTCGACGAAGTACTAAGTACGAGTTCTGGAGGAAACATTTTGTCCAGTTCATCCCCATGAATTGCTACAAGGCGTCTGGAGAAAAGGTTGCTATCTTTGAATCAACTCAGAAAACTACTGAGTACTTTCATACAGATAGGAATTATTTCAACCTATCGGAAGTCCACAGGCAGAGTTCTGAAACCCGCTGTCCTCCTCCCCCTTCTCCGTCGTCAAGGTGTCTGAAGATAAGGTTGCTTTTTTTGAATCAACTCGGAAAATTACCGAGTAAATCACTCTCATACTGATAGGAATTATTTCAACCTATCAGAAGTCCACAGGCAGAGTTGCACGAAACACGAAACATGAAAAATAAAATATGAAACATGAAAAATAAAATTTGAAATAGTATGGGTCTAAATAGTAGGGTCTAAATAGTAGGGCCCTAAGGGCCCCTGCGGTGGCCGGCCCAAGTGTTTGTAAGTTGAACTGAGCGAAGACAGGCAGAGTTTGGAAACCCGCTGTCCTCCTCCCCCTTCTCTGTCGTCAAGGTGTCTGAAGAGAAGGTTGCTATTGTTGAATCAATTCAGAAAATTCCCGAGTAAATCATTTTCATACTGATAGGAATTATTTCAACCTATCGGAAAGTCACAGGCAGAGTTCTGAAACCTGTTGTCCTCCTACCCCTTCTCTGTCGATAAGGAGTCTGAAGACAAGTTTGCTGTTTTTGAATCAAACAGGAAAACTACCGAGTACTTTCATCCTGAGAAGGACTATCTCACCCCCCATTGTAAGTCTACAGGTAGAGTTCTGAAAGCCCTTGTCCCCCTCCACCTCTTCGGGCGATTCTTGAAAAATAAAATATGAAACACGAAACATGAAAAATAAAATATGAAACACAAACATGAAAAATACAATATGAAACACGAAACATGAAAAATAAAATATGAAATAGTAGGGTGCCCTAAGGGCCCCTGCGGTGGTTGGCCTGAGTGTTAGTAAGTTGAACTGTGTGAAGACAGGCGGGCAGGCAGTTTGCAGAACCTAGGCAAGGGCAGCCATGTCACAATCGGGAAGGGGAGGCGTGTCGAAGGTTGCAAGATGCAGGACGAGAGAATGTGGCGTCAGATTGGGCTTCCAGGAATTCGTCGTTATAGCAATTCAGGGGATGAACTGGACAAACCGTTTCCGCGAGAACTTGTACTTCGTACTTTGTCGAGAATTTTGGCCTGGAAATCCGAGAATTCTCGACAATTCCCGACGAAGTACGAAACGTTTGTCCAGTTCATCCCCTGAATTGCTATAATGCCCTTCAATCATTCAACGCTTGCATTAGTGCACTAGTGCCTTCGAAAGAACAGCCGCCTCCATGTTTTGCGACGTGCGCTGTTGGCGAGAAGACCATTTGTTTTACCCAGCTTCGCACCTTGTTGGACCTAAAACGAGCTTGTTTTTCAAGTGCTGTGAACGTAATGTCACCTGGGAACTGACCTTCCGACCATTCCAACGGACTGTTCGTCCATCTCCGGCAGAATTTCAACTGTTCTACCAGGCAATATAACTAACAATCCCATTTGCCAACCGTTTTTCTAAAATTGTCTAGTTCCCAACCTGAGGACTTAATCTGGACCGGCAACTGACTTTCCGACCATTCCTACCTACCGGTCGCCCATCTCCGGCTGAATGTCCAACCGTTCAGAGGCAATATAACTTACAATCTCATTCGCCAACCGTTGTCTGTGATTTTCGACCAGCCCGACCGCTTTTTTTTGACCATTTTCGACCATTTTCGACCAGCCCAACCGCTTTTCCGACCATTTTCGACCATTTCCGGCCATTTTCTCAGTTCCTATCGCAGCAGCCTACGGGCCGTCCAACCTGAAACATGAAAAATGAAACATGATATAATAAACAAGATATAATATGAAACATGGAACATGAAAAATGAAATATGAAACACGAAAAATAAAATATGAAACATGAAGATTCACGATTTCATGAAAAATAAAGTATGAAACACGAAACATGAAAAATAAATATGAAATAGTAGGGTGCCCTAAGGGCCCCTGCGGTGGTCGGCCCGAGTGTTAGTAAGTTGAACTGTGCGAAGACAGGCGGGCAGGCAGTTCGCAGAACCTAGGCAAGGGCAGCCATGTCACAATCGGGAAGTGGGGGCGTGTCGAAGGTTGCAAGATGCAGGACGGGAGAATGTGGCGTCAGATTGGGCTTCCAGGAATTCGTCCTTATAGCAATTCAGGGGATGAACTGGACAATCCGTTTCCGCGAGAACTTGTACTTCGTACTTTGTCGAGAATTTTGGCCTGGAAATCCGAGAATTCTCGACAATTTGGCCTGGAATTCTCGACAATTCTCGACGAAGTACGAAACGTTTGTCCACTTCATCCCCTGAATTGCTATAATGCCCTTCAATCATCCAACGCTTGCATTAGTGCACTAGTGCCTTCGAAATAACAGCCGCCTCCATGTTTTGCAATGTGCGCAGTCGGCAAGAAGACCATTATTGTTTTACCCAGCTTTGCACCTTGTTGGACCTAAAACGAGCTTGTTTTTCAAGTGCTGTGAACGTAATGTCACCCAGGAACTGACCTTCCGACCATTCCAACGGACTGTTCGTCCATCTCCGGCAGAATTTCAACTGTTCTACCAGGCAATATAACTAATAATCCATTTGCCAACCGTTTTTCTGAAATTGTCTAGTTCCCAACCTGAGGACTTAATCTGGACCGGCAACTGACTTTCCGACCATTCCTACCGACTGGTCGCCCATCTCCGGCTGAATGTTCAACCGTTCAGAGGCAATATAACTTACACTCTCATTCGCCAACCGTTTTCTGTGATTTTCGACCAAACCAACCACTTTTTCGACCATTTCCGGCCATTTTCTCAGTTCCTATCGCAGCAGCCTACGGGCCGACCAACCTGAAGCATGAAAAATGAAGAAAAAATATGAAACATGGAACATGAAAAATGAAATATGAAACATGAGAAAAACAGGACTCAGGCAGTAGTCACCCAATCATGAGCCCACAGGCAGAGTTCTGAAACCCGTTGTCCTCCTCCACCTCAGGCGGTTCTTGAACAGCCCCCTTCAAGACCGGCTGCTTCTTGTCGCCATAAGCCATTGAATCCATGCCTGCTGCCAAAAGAGCGTCTGCGGTACTGTCGCGGATGGGCTTGATGGTGTACGTGTACGTCTGCATGGCACACACACACAGTCAGGATGATCTATCGTACTACTCTACCATTGCACTGTGTCGCGGATGGGCTTGGTGGTGAATGTGTACGTCTGCACAGTCAGGATGGGACACATCACATAACAGGGTCGTATGGTACTTCTTGATAGGGTCTTAAAAACAAGTGGATACAATAAAATGACATAAATAAAATGATATAAATAATCCATAGAATCCACTAGACCGACACTGGCAGTATAGTGGATGGACTTGATGCTGTAAGTGTACGTCTGCACAGTCAGGATGGAGCATATCACGTAACCGGGTCGTATGGTACATGGTGCATGTTAATGGGGTCTTAAAACAAGTGGATACACTACAATGACCATGAACCATAGACTCCACTAGACCGACACCGGTAGTATAGTGGATGGACTTGATGGTGTAAGTGTACGTCTGCACAGTCAGGACAGGGCACATCAATGGTAATGATAACGCCTGGTGGGGCGTGGTGTTAAGGGAGCCCGTCGTACGCGGATGGGGAGCGGTCTCCTACCTCAACTGGACAAGCTACCATCGCGGTTGACGACGACCTGCAACGCCAAGAGCGACCGAAGGGGGAGTCGAACCCCTGACTATACTTCCTTAAGCGATCTGGTCTACCATAAGACCATTGTATGCCACTGAAAGGGGCTATCACGTAACCGGGTCGTATGGTACATAGTGCATGTTGATGGGGTCTTAAAACAAGTGGATACAATAAAATGAACATGAAGCATAGACTCCACAAGGGTGTGTGCAGTACTGCCGAGGATATGATTGTAGGTGTATGTGTACGTCTGCATGGCACACAAACACAGTCAGGATGGGACATATCACATAACAGGCTCGTATGGTATACAGGTTCATGTTGATAGGGTCTTAAAAACAAGTGAATACAATTAACCACAAGAGGGTCTGCAGTACTATCGCGGATGGGCTTGGTGGTTTACGTGTGCGTCTGCATGGCACACACACACAGTCAGGATGATCTATCATACTACTCTACCATTGCACTGTGTCGCGGATGGGCTTGGTGGTGTATGTGTACGTCTGCATGGCACACACACACAGTCAGGATAGGACATAGCAGCGCCTGGGGGCATATATATAAGTATATATGTTGCATCCCTTCTTGCTGTCCTAGACTTTACTCCCCCTCTCCCCTCATAAGTATATGTGTGTATGTGTGTGTACGCCAGGATCTATCATACTACTCTACTATTGCACTGTGTCGCGGATGGGCTTGATGGTGTATGTGTACGCCTGCAGTCAGGATGGGACATCACATAACAGGGTCGTACGTACACAGGGCCTTCAGGTACATGTTGATGGGGTCTTAACAACAAGTGGATACAATAAATGACCATGAACCATAAAATCTACTAGACTGGCACCGGTAGTGTCGTGGATGGGCTTGATGCTGTAAGTGTACGTTAGCCCAGTCAGGATGGGACAGATCATATAACGGAGTCATATGGTACACCGGTTCGTACGGTACATAGAACATCTTGATAGGGTCTTAAAGCAAGTGGATACATAAAATGGACCATGAACCATAAAATCCACTAGACCGGCACCGCAGAGTGGAGGGGAGGGGATGGAGGCTGGAGCGGAAAGGCGCACATGCAGGATGGGACATCATATAACGGGGGCAGAGGGACAACGGGGGCTGGGAGGAGGAGGAGGGGTAGTATGAGTAGTAGGAGAGTAGGCAGCAGATGAGGGAGGAGGAGCAGGATGAGGAGGTTGGGCAGTAGGAGTAGGAGTAGAAGAATAAGAATAAGAAGAATAGGAGGATGAAGTAGGGGGAGGCTGAGTCTTAGCAGCAGCAGCACATATAATTGGTGGTGTTGCGGTGGGGGGGTTGTGTTGTGTGGGGTGGTTCTTGTTGTTGTGCTGTTGTTGTTGTGGTTGTGGCTGTTGTTGCTGTTGGGCTGGTTGTGTTGTGTGTTGGTGCTGTTATTAGGTTATGAGGAGTATGTGTTAGGTAAAATTGTACAATCTTGATAGGGTCTTAACAAGTCCTATGACCAGAGTAGAAAGCGACGCGGAAGGAAAGGGAAAATTGGCGGAGAATGAAGAGTGCATGCAGGTTGAGTGAATGCATGATGTGAAATGATGGAAGAGACTCTCCCCCTCTTTTCATTTTCCCCCTTATTTCTTCCCAAACCCCCCCCCCCAAACCTCTTCCTCTCCTATCTACGCCCACCATCCTTCTCCCCTTTTTCTTGCTTCCTCCAAAGAAGGAATTGGTAAACGCGAGCACGGAGGCATGGCGGGAAACTAACCCAGGTGGCAACAGGGGTGGAAAAACAGGGGAACCTGTGGGGGCCGGCGACCGCAGGGGGTGGCAACTAGCAACGTCTGGCGGAACAGGGAATAGGGGATAAGAGAGAACAGGCTGATATATAACAGGACCGTGACGATGCAAGGGGGGTAAGGCGATTGCAGGCAGAACGGGCGGACACAGTGGAACAAAACAAACCAACGTAAAAACCGCTGACCAACAGACAAACAAACGGACCACCAAACCAACTTCCAAACAGACAAACAACTTACAAACAGACAAAAAAAACTTACAAACAGACAACCTACAACAGACAAACTAAAAATTTACACACACAGAACTTACAAAACAGACCAAAAACAAAAACAGACAAACAAACTTACAAACAGACAAACAAACTTACAAACAGACAAACAAACTTACAAACAGACAAACAAACTTACAAACAGACAAACAAACAAACTGACAAAGAGACAAACAAACTTACAAACAGACAAACAAACTTACAAACAAACAAACTTACAAACAGACAAACAAACTTACAAACAAACAAACTTACAAACAGACAAACGGGCATCCGGGGTCCTGTCTATATACATGTGTGTCTGTGTGCGCCTGTGTTCTGTTACCGTCCGGCCTTTCCCTTCTTCCGTTCTTTTATTCTAAGTTTGGGCGAGTCCCTTTGAGCCTTTTTTTGGGGTACCACCCCCCTGGGCTTTTAATTCAAAATATCCAGGTGTGGGGTAACCCCGGTCTTTTTAATTTAAACGTACCCAGGTTGTACCTCAAAAAGGCTTTTTGAGTGTACAAACCTGGGTTTGTGGTACCCTCAAAAGCCTTTTGGGGTGCACCTGGGCTTTTACCCAGATGTACACCTGGGTGTTTTGGGGTACACCTGGGCTTTTAAAACTTTAACCCAGGAAATGTTATAACACCTTGGGTGTTTTGGGGTACAACTGGGGCCTTTTTATGTACCACCAGATGTACACCTGGGTGTTTTGGGTACAGACCTTGGGCTTTTGTTTTTATACCCAGATGGTACACTCCGGGGTGTTTTGGGGTCCACCTGGGCTTTTTTACCCAGTGTGGTACACCCTGGGTGTTTTTGAGGTACACCTGTCGGCTCTCTTTAAATAATACCCATATGTCACCCTGGTGTTTTTGGGGGTAACACCGTGGGCCTTTTTTTCACCCCAGATGTACACCTGGGTGTTTGGGGATACACCTGGGCTGTAAAAATACACACATTCAATATTCAGCAAGAGTCAACACACCTGTACAGCATTTAGATGGGAGAGTACGACATCAACAACAACAACAACAACAGCGATACAAATACATTTTATCTGATAGTCAACACACCTGTACAGCATTTGGATGGGAGAGTACAACAACAACAACAACAACAACAACAACAACTGCAACAACAGCAAAGCAACTTGTAAAATAAGTACACGACAATCTGAATAGTCAACAGACGCAAATTACAACGCATTGGATGGTAGAGTACAACCCCACAACAAATGTGAGAATAAAAATACATACTTCTGATAGTCTACACACCCCCTGTACAACATTTTGGATGGGAAGTTACGACGACAAACACCAACACAACGCTTATACAAATTGCCCCCATCAATCTATAGTTAACACACCTGTAACAGCATTTAGATTGGAGGGACGACAACTACATACCTGTTACAGACTTCAGTTGGATGAGATGACAACACACTAACTACAATCAACTGAAACTCTGTAAAAATAACATACAAATCTGATGTTCTACATACCTGTACAACTTTTGGATGGGAGAGGACAACAACAATCAACTCTACACTGTAAAAATACAAACATCTGATGGTTACCTACGGTACAAGGGCTTTTGAGACTGTGGTAGGACATACAACAACAGTCAACACAACAACAACAACTGTAAACCATACATACAATCTGATGGCTACATACATACCTGCTACCGACTTTTGGTGGGAGAGGACGAACAACAACAACAACAACAAAAACTGTAGACATGCAATAGCAATCTGATGGTCTACATAACCTGTACAACTTTTTGGATGAGAGTACCACAACTGAGAACAACAACCAACAACTGTAAAATACATACAATCCGAATGGTCTATCATACCGTGTACACACCATTTGCGCGGGAGAGGGACACAACAACAACAACTGTAAAAATACATACAATCTGATGGTCTACATACCGGTACAACTTTTGGATGGGAGAGAACAACAACAACAACAACAACAACAACAACAACTGTAAAAATACATACAATCTGATGGTCTTTATACCTGTACAACATTTGGATGGGAGAGGGCAACGCTGATGGCTGCTTCTAACACTGCCATCTTCTCTCTCTTGTCTGTTACGTTCATGTTGGCTGGTAGAATGATGGTTTTCACGGCAACTTCTGTACCCTGAGAGGTTTGGTGTGTTTGGTGTGGTTGAATGTGGTGTCTTGTGGTTGTAGTGGTCTGTCACTTTACATTTGTTTTGCGCCGGTATCATGAATTGGGCGGTTTTTTTTTTTGCATGCAACTTCCTCGTAGCCCTGAGAGGCTTTTTTGGTGGGTGGTTTTTTTGGTCACTGTGTTTTTGTGGAGGTCGTTGGGGTTTGAATGTTGGTGTGGGCTGTCATGTGGGGTTGGTGGTTTGGATTGGTCCCCCCCCCCGTTCCCCCACGTTCAATGTTTTTTTGGCTGGTAGAAGAAAAACTGAACGGTTTTTCCACGCTAGATACTTCTGACCACTGAGAGGTCTTTAGTTGTGGGGTGGTTGAATCTTGGGGAGGTAGGGTGGTTGTGGGTGGTGGGGGTTTTGGAGTGGTTCCCCCCTTTTTTTTACGTTGCACTGTTTGGCTTGGTAGAGAAGATTGCGTTTTTTTTTTCAACTGGCAAACCCTTCCCTGTTACCCTCAGCATGTTGGTGGTGGTGTCGGTGTGGTGTGGTTAGGAGGTGGTGTGGTGGCTGCGTTTTGAATGTGGTGGGGGGGTGGAGTGGTGGGTTTTGAAGTGTTTGGTTTTTTGGGTGCGGTTGAAATGTTTGTTTTTTGTTGGCTGGGTTTTGGTGGTTTTTTGGTTGCTGGGTGTGGTTTTTTTGGAGTGTTTGGTGGCGTTTTATTTGAAAATGTGGTTTGGCGTCCTGTGGAGGGGTTTTTTTTCTGTTGATGTGGGGGGTTCTTGGGTGGGGCGGGTTTGAAATGTTTGTCTGGCGTGTGGTTTTGAATGTTTGGTTGTTGGGGTGGGTGGGGTTGGTTCCAAACGCCCACGTAAACATTGACAACCACTGAGACCTAACCATACCTCACACAGGGGACGGGGAGGGGGGTCACAATGTTTTTTACATTTTTTTTTGTTAACACAAGACGGGGTGAATATTAAATGGGTCAGACCAGCACTTTTTAGCCCAGGGGCCCCCCCCTTGTTTTTTTGTGGCACATTACTTCTTTGTTTAGGGTGGTGGGGCATAATTCTTTTACTTTAACAACTTGTTGGACATTTAGCCGAATAAAAAAAACCCAGGGCAAAGCTGGGGTATAGAGGATCCAAAGACAGAAACCCCTTTCCCTGGGGTCCCAACAAACACTCTTATTCCAAACAACCGCAGGTGATTTCCGGTTTTTGTTTTTTTTTGGTGTGTTTTGTCGCTTTTGAATTTTAAAAACAGAAGAGTTGCAAAAACAACTGGATATCCCTCAAGGTGGTTGGGACCCCCGTGCAAGCAACACGGGCCCCCCTGCCCCCCCCTCCAAACCCCCACCTTGGCAAATAAGGGGCCGTGCGTTAATATTCCATTCGAGGGACAAGGGCATTTAAATCCTAGCCAGCGGAAGAATACAGTTTAAAGACAACAGTTTTTAAAGCACAGTTTAAGGAAACAGTTTTTAAAGAAACCCAGTTTAAAAGGACAGTGTTTTTTTTAAAGGACAGTTTTAAAAGAAGAAACAGTTTTATAAGGGCCAGTTTAAAGGGAACAGTTTTTAAAGGACAACAGTTTTAAAGGACAGTTTTTTTTTTTTTTTTTAAAGGAAAACAGTTTAAAGGCAGTTAAAGGACATTTTTTTAAAGGACCAGTTTTTTAAAGAAACCGTTTTTTAAAGGAAGGTACAAGAAACGTTTAATAGAAAAAATGCCTAACCCACCCCCAAAAATCCGCATCCCCCCCTCCACCACCTTGCACCCCAACCTACCCACCATACCCCCCCAAAATCCCCATTCCCTTCACGCAAACCACAACGCACCCCCACCCCCAAAATCCCCATCCCTCCCCCCCCCACACACATGCCCGCCCCCCCCTGCCCCCTCCCCCACCCCCACACACACAACAACACACCCAAATACACCAAACATAGCTACCTACCCCAAAAACCAACCACATTCCACAGTACCCCCACACCACACCCCCCTTCACCACCTTTACCTGCCACAAGCCTTGTAAAACCACCTTCGTGCACATACTGCAATCTAGAGCAATCAAACATGGGGATATAGAGTTAAAACAAAGATGGCGGAGCAGTTAAGGAAAAATTGCGGTTTGGCCCAGTTTAGGCAAACGGCCTGTCCCCTCACCTCAAAAACGCCCTCGTACTTTTAAGGCGTACTATTGCATTGTATTTGGTATACGATGGCTAAAATGAAAGATCCAGAATGACCAAAATTTTGGTAAAAAGGCCAATTTGAATGCCAACAGAACCCGGTGGAAAAACGTGGGGGGGTCAGCTCCAAGTGTGCAAGCCAATTTTTTGGTTGCCAGCCAAGGGTTTGGTTTGGTCCCCCTAACTTCCCCTGAGTAAGCAGAATTACAACATGGGTGGCTGATCGCATGGTAAATTCCGAGGTTCAGAGCCGCATATCTGGCAGTCCCCCTGCGAAATCAAACCCAACACAACCATGTCCCACAATCCCCCCCAGGTGGTTTGGTTTCAACATAAATTGGGTTTAAGCAGCTGAGCGGGTCCCTGGTTTGGGGGTCCCCCAGAAGTTTTTTTGCATGTTTTGCTTCGCAAAAAAATGCATTTCATTGTGTAAGGGCAAAGGAAATTTTAAAATCTTAAATTTTTAAAAGTTGTTTTTTTTGAATAAATCTATATATGTACAGAAACGTGGGGTTCGTTGTTCCATGGTGGTCCCCCCTTTGGTGGTCATTGGTGTAAAGGAGGGAAAGTTTATCTTTTTCATTTTGTAGGTTTTTGTTTTATCACAAATACAAGTTTATAAATCAAATAAAGGCTTTTTGTTTTGGCGTGGTTTGGGGGGGCAAACCCTAAAATTTTTTGTCCCCAGACCGCATCATGGGGAAGTTTTTATTTAATTCCCCCTCCCCCCCCCCCCCTTTTCGTTGGACTTTCGTGAAAGCGCCTATTACATTTTTTTCGGGTAATTTCCCAAAAGCGGCGCTGTTCAGTTTTTTTTTTGCGCTTTTTTGGAGCGCTGACTTTTAAGGCCCGGCCTCCTGCGGCCTTACTAGCGCATTTTTTTTTTATTTTCACCCTTTAGTTTGGGGGCCTGCAAAAAGCCAATTTTTTTATTTGCCCGCTTTTTTTTTTTATTTTTTTTTGCAACTAACCAAAGCCGCAGTTTTTTTTGTTTTTATTGTTTTGTTTTTCTCACAAGTGCCCTCCTAAAAGCCGCTTGGCCCCCCAATTTTTGGCCCCATTTTTTTAAGTTACCCCTTGGTTTTTTTTTTTGTTTTTTAGCCACAATGAGCCATTGTTCTTATATTTTTTTTGTATTTTTAAAATACAATCCTTTTGGTCTTATATTTTTTGTATTTTTATAACTATCCTTGGGGGGGGGGTTCCCCTTAGTTTTGTTTATATTATTCATTTATGGAATACATTTTTTTCACCACGCAACGTTTTTTTTTTATTTTCAGATTTCCTGATAGCCAGAATTGACATAACTAGAGGAGCATCCCTTTTACCGCGCTCCCCATCCCAAAGCCCCCCTCAAGCAACTCCACTTGTGTTTTTGGTGTTCCCCGCATTTGGGGGGTTTTTTTTTTTTTCAGTTTTGTTTTTCAACCAGTGGCTTTGTTTTCTGACCAACTGTGCCCCCCTTTCCATGTTTTTTTTTTTGTTTAAAAGGTTGCCCAGCTCCCCTTCATTCAGCCCCAGTTGTCTAAACCCTGACCCCGCATCAAAATTACATACCATTACAAGTTTTATACCGATAAACCGAGCAAAGTCCCTCCAAAGCCCCGTCAAAGTAGCACCTCCACCTTGATGTCCCGTTTGGGGGTTTTTTTTTCAGATTTTTTCACCAGTGCTTGTTCATGTCTTCACTGCCCTCTTACCTGAATTTTTTTAAGGTTAGGTAAAGGGGTTTCCCCTAAGCTTAATTTTGGGTTCTTTTACCCTGGACCTGTACCAAATACTACAAAACAAAGTTGAACCGTTTAGTAAGTACCAGCCCCCCCGTCCCTCCATTCCCGCTTTCTCGATAGAGCAACTCCCCCGTGCACTGGTCCCCCCCTCGTTCTCTTCACGGTGGGTCTGGAGATAGGGCTTTTCCCTATGGCTTCTTTTTTCGCCCTTCCCGCAAACGCAAGGGGGGGGGGAGCGTATCCATATGAAAAAATCACTTGCGTGTGGGCGATGGTTGCGGTTTTTGGTGCTTGTTTGGTCGTGGTAAATGTTTGGTTGTGGTGGGGCGGTTGTGCTGGTTTGGTATGGTTTTTAATTGTTCCTGTGTCTGGGGAATAGGTTTTTCCCTAATGGGCTTTAATCTCATCCGTAACCGGCAATCAAAAAGCCCTCCCCTGATTGGGTGGCGGTGTGGTGGGTTGGTTTTTCTTTTTTTTTTGGGGTGGGTGTTAATGGTTTGGTTGGTGGGTTGGCGTTTTTTTTTGGTTGTTGGGTTGGTGGGGTTTTTTGGTGTTGTGGTTTTGGCGTGGGTAACATACTATGGATCGTCGTTTGTCCCCCTGGGTCTGGGCAAAAATAGGTCCCCGATTGGCGTAATCCGTACCCCAATCAAAAAAAAAATCTTCCCCCATATTGAACCCTGTGGGTGGGGTGCGTATGGTAGCTATTTTTTTTTTTGTTGGGTGGGTCCCCGTGTTTTTTTTTTGGTTCTAGTTAAATGGTAGCACAAGCAAGCAATAAATTATGATATATTAAATGTTAGGCGCCACAAGCACAAAGGAAAGTTTGGGGTGAGGTGGGGGTTGGGTTGGGGGGCAATTAAAGCATACAGCACAATTCCATCATCAAATTCATTCAAGAAAACCATCCAGCCAGCCCACACAGCAACAAAAGGCAAGCAAGCCAAAGCCAAGCCAAGCCCAGCCGCCCCCCCCAGTCCTGTCGCCGCAGGCCCAACATATGACAATTATGATCTAGGATATAATTCTCGAGAGGAGGGTAGGGGGGTGGGCGCGGCGGGGGGGGAGGGCCCATTTAAAAAAGAGCATACCCCAGCAAGCAAAGCCAAAGCAAGCAAAGCCAACAAGGCAAAGCAAGCCTAAAGCCAATACAATAGAATATAATGAAAATATAGGCAACAGCAGCAAGGGGGGGGCGGGGGGGGAGGGGGGGGGGGGTCGGGTGGGGAATGGGGGGAGGGCTGGGGGTGTGGGGGGGGTGCGGGGGGTGGGGGTTGGGGGGGGGGTGATGGGGGGAGGGGCGTGGGTTGGGGGGGGGAGGGTGGTGGTGGTGGGGGGGGGTTGTTGAGGTAGGGGTGTTGTGGGGGGTGGTTGGTGGTGCGGTTCTGGTTTTGGTTTTTGGTTTGTTGTTATTGTCTCTTTATTTTGTTTTGTGGGTGGGTGTTTTTATGTTTGTTCGTGTTTCTGTTTCTTCTTTGTTTTTTATTGGGTTTTAGTTTTTTGTGTTTGGTGGGGCGGGAGGTGGGGGGGGGAGGGGGGGGGGGGGGGGGGGGGGGGGGAAAGAGCATAGGCCACCTGCAAAGGCCGCGCAGCCACATCAAACACAAACTTGACAAACTTGAAATATGAATTTGACCCTCCACACCAATTCAACTTGTTGAACAAAGCATTGGGCAAAACACAAGGCCAAGGTGTAGGCAAACACGCTTTCTAAACTGTTTACATGGTAGCCCCTTTTGGTGTGTACTAAACTCTAAAAGACAAACCACACACACACACAACAACCACAACAAACACCACCAACGCCAAACACCACCCCCCCCACACCAACGCCAACACACCCACACACTCCACACCTTTAAACTTCAGCAACACACAACCCTTCCCTACACTGGTTATACCCCAATTAATGCCAAGCTTGGTTGGAGGGGATTTGGTTTGAGATGTTAAGCGACCTGGTATCGTGTGTCTTGGGTGTCCCCACATCCCCCGCCACCCCCCCCCTTCCCCCCCCCACCCCGGCCACTCCCACCCAACATGCAGGCTGTGTGTGTGAGATGTACGCCTGGGATCTTGGTGTCACAACCCCCCCCCCCCCCACACACACACACCCACACACACACACACACACACACACACACACACAGAAACACACACATATACACAGCCTAGCCTAACATGTGGCCTCGGTGTGTACCAACTCTGAAGTACACACATAGGCTACGACTAAGCAAACCCAAGCAGACTCCAAGCTCTTACTCTGCTTCTCCCCATATCTTCCTGATTAACCCAAACCCAAGCAGAGCTCAAGCTCTTACTTTGGTTCCACCCCCACCCTCGGAACTTCCTGATTAACCCAAACCCAAGCAGACCTGAATCACTTACTTTGGTTCTCGCCCCAAACCTAGTAATTTCCTGATAACCCCAAACCCAAGCAGAGCCCAAACACTTACTTAGGTTCTCACCCCCACCCTCCTAACTGCCTGATAAACCAAAACCCAAGCAGACCTCATTCACTTACTTTGGTTCTCGCCCTCACCCTCGTAACTTCCTGAAATGCCGTTGTTTAGCCCTTTAGAACTCAAGCTATCCGAGATGTCTGCCTCCTTGACTGCTTGGAACGGGAAGCAAGCTAGCAGGTTTGACAATCTCTGCAGCAGGGCATCAGATCTCTCCTTTTCTTCCTGAGGGCAAGGCAGGGGTCGGGGTGGGAGGGTGAAGGGTGAAGGGTGGAATTTGAGCTGTCCGAAATGTCTGCCTCCATGACTGCTTGGAACGGGAAGCGAGCTAGCAGGTTTGACAATCTCTGCACTAGGGCATCGGATCTCTCCCTTTCTCCCTGAGGGCAAGGCAGGGGTAGGGGGTGAAGGGTGGTATTTAAGCTGTCCGAAATGTCTGCCACCTTGACTGCTTGGAACGGGAAGCAATCTAGCAGGTTAGACAATCTCTGCACTAGGGCATCGGATCTCTCCTTTTCTCCCTGAGGGCAAGGCAGCGGTAGGGGGTGAAGGGTGGTATTTAAGCTATCTGAAATGTCTGCCACCTTGACTGCTTGGAACGGGAAGCAAGCTAGCAGGTTTGACAATCTCTGCAGCAGGGCATTAGATCTCTCCTCCACTTCCTGAGGGTCAGGCAGGGGTAGGGGTAGAAGGGTGAAGGGTAAAGGATGGAATTTAAGCAGTCCGAGGTGTCTGCTTTCTTGACTGCTTGGAACGGGAAGTTTTAGGTAGTGTTGCAAGTGACGCAGAGAACTGGCGGAGAGTGTTGGCTATCAAAACGACAGGTGGCAACGGAATGGAGCGAGCCGAAGCCAGTTAGTCACGAGACGGTTGACTGACGTGTCAGGCTTTGTCTCGGTCGTAGGTCAGACGGATGGACAGGCGGACAGGGGGGTGAATCAGGGGGCTCCCACCCCCACGAGGGGGGGGGGGGGGGGGGGGGGGGGGGGGGGGGGGGGGCTCTGCCAAAAATAAAACAGTTACAGAACTTGCAAGGATCAATCATAAAACTCAATGAGCACTGAGATGATGATTTAATTATATCGCAAAACTCAATGACCTCTGAGATGATGATTTAGTTACATCGCATACTAAATGATCAATGCAGCACGAGCTCAGGGCCTTCGTAGTTCGGTCTAGGTAGGGCTAGGGGGGGTGGGGTGGGAGGTGGGGGGGTCACAAGCCTACAGTGAAGCCACACAATTAAATTGTCACCGTAGCATGAACTCAGGGCTCCCGTCGTTAAAACGATTCTTTGGAGTTCAGTACATCAGTTTTTTTTTATCAACTGGACCTCCAGGGCCAGGGAGTTTAAGATTTCGGGTTCAGGGCTTGCAAGGACATACCCATACCTTGATGGAAATTTAGGGATTAGGGTTTAGGGTTTAGTGCTTGCAAGGACATACTCGTAACTCGACCTCCAGGGCCTGGAAGTTAGGGTTTAGGATTGAAGGTGAAGGGTTTAGTGCTTTCAAGGACTTACCCGCAACTCTACCTCCAGGGCCTGGAAGTTTAGGGTTTAGGGTATAGGGCTGGCAAGGATGCACCTGGAACGCGACCTCCAGGGCCTGGAAGATTAGGGTTTAGGATTTAGGGCTGGCAAGGACGTACCTGGAACGCGACCTCCAGGGCCTGGAAGCTTAGGGTTTAAGGATTAGGGCTGGCAAGGACGCACCTGGAACGCGACCTCCAGGGACTGGAAGCTTAGGGTTTAGGGTTTAGGGTTTAGTGCTTGCAAAGACGCACCCGTAATGTGACCTCCAGCGCCTGGAAGTTTAGGGTTTAGGGGTTAGGGGTTAGGGCTGGCAAGGACGTACCCGTAATGTGACCTACAGGGCCTGGAAGATTAGGGTTTAGGGTGTAGGGTTTAGGGTTTAGTGCTTGCAAGGACGCACCCGTAACGTGACCTCCAGCGCCTGGAAGTTCTCCTTGATGTTCTTCTCTGCAGATCTCTGCTCAGCCATGAGCACGTAGTCCCCACTCTCGTAGTGGAATGGGATGTCAGACAAGAAGATCTTTTGCTCCTGGAGGTTGTTTCGGAGGTTAGTGGTGGTGGTGGCGGTGAGTGGTAGGGATAGGGGTGGTAGAAGGGATAGATGTGGGGGTTGTGGATAGGGGTGGGAGTGGGGACAGGGGTTGGGGGGCTGGGATAGGGGTTGTGGATAGGGATGGTGGTGTGGATATGGACGGTGGTTGGATAGGTCCAGGGGGGTGGGATAAGGGTTGTGGATAGGGATGGTGGTGGGGATAGGAATGGTGGTGGAGAAAAGCCATGAGCCATGAGCAACTAGTCCCCACTCTCATAATGGAATGGGATGTAAGACAAGAAGACTTACAGCTCCTGGAGATTGAAACGGAGATTGGTGGTAGTGTGGAGGTGAGTTGTAGGGATAGGGGTGGTAGAAAGGATATGGGTGGGGGTGGTGGGGGGGTAAGGGTGAAGGTGGGGATATGGGTGGTGGTGGCGGTGGCGAGTGGTAGGGATAGGGGTGGGGATAGGGGTGGGGGTGGTGGGGTGTACGGGTTAGGGATGGTGGTGGGGATATGGGTGGTGGTGGGGCTAGGGGTGGTGGAGGGGCTAGGGGAGGGGAAAGAGGAGGGGGTGGACGGACAATATGTGGTTGAGCATATTTATGTCACACTATCAGCAAGTTTTTGCCACTTCCGGGTATTTTGAGCTCGTACATCGTACTGCGCACATGCTGATTTGCCAGCCACTCACAAGTACGTTCAGCTCGTGAACAAAATCACTACAACAGCTCTTACCTCACTTCACCCGAGATAGTTACCTCAAGACAGTAACCCCCGACAATTACCCAAGTACCCCAGACTGTTACCCCAGACATTGTACCCCAGAATTACCCCCGCCGTTCCCCCCCCCCACCGTACCCCAGATGTACCCCAGACATTAACCCAGACGTTACCCAACGTTACCCCCAGATGTACCCCAGACCTTACCCAGCACGCTACCCCAACGTACCCAGATGTACCCCAGACATTACCCCTACGTACCCAACGTACCCCAGATTGTCCCCCAGACATTACCCAGACGTACCCCACGCCATTACCCCAGATGTACCCCCGACATTACCCGAGTTACCCCAACGTACCCCAGATGTACCCCAGACATTACCCAGAACGTAACCCAACGTACCCCAGATGTACCCCAGACATTACCCAAGACGTACCCAACGTACCCCCAACGTACCCCAGACATTACACCCAGACGTACCCCAACGTACCCCAGATGTAACCCCAGACATTACCCAGAGGTACCCCAACGTACCCCAGACTTAACCCAGACGTACCCCAACGTACCCCAGATGTACCCCAGACATACCCCAGACGTACCCCAACGTACCCCAGACGTACCCAACGTACCCCAGACGTACCCCAGACATTACCCAGACGTACCCCAACGTACCCCAGACGTACCCCAGACATTACCCAGACGTACCCCAACGTACCCCAGACGTACCCCAGACATTACCCAGACGTACCCCAACGTACCCCAGACGTACCCCAGACAAACCCCAGACATACCTCAAGCATTCCCAAATGCTCGCAACGTGGAGATCCCAGGAACAGAATAACCGCCTTCTCCACAGGGCAACCTGTGATGAGTAGGGATTGGCATATTATATGATGCTGGCTGAAGGTGAGCATGATATCATATGATATCATACAACTTGCATCATATGATATTGTATTTAAATGCTAACTTTGGCCTAGTCAGACTGCCAGCATCATATGATATCATATGATATATATGACATGATATCATATGATATTATATTGCCGTTCCCTAGTGATGAGGGGATAGGGTAGTGGATATGGGTGGTGGTGGAAATAGGGAGGGGGGGGGGGGGGGGGGATAGGAATGGTGGTGGTGAGGATAGGAATAGTGGTGGTGGGAATAGGAATAGAAGTGGGGATGAGCCATGAGCACTCCCTATCCTCAAGACAACCTGTGATGAGGGGATGGGGTTAGTGGATAGGGTTGGTGGTGGAGATATGGGTTGTGGAGGGGATAGGAATGGTGGTGGGCATGCGCCATGAGCACTCCCTCTCTACAAACAACCGGTGATGAGGCATGTCAAAGTAGGGGAAGACTGGCTGAGAAAGGTGTAAGTTTATAAAGAGCGAATTGGTGGTTGGCCCCAGTGCCCAACATTGGTGGATGTCCCCACTGCCCAACATTGCCCAACATTGGTGGTTGGCCCCAGTGCAAGCAAACAGGCTGGCCCCCTCAACCTCTCACCTCTTAATAAGGAGTACTATTTATTTAATACGGAGAGCAAGGCACAGTTTGATGACAACACTCAATTACGTTACTTTGTCATTGACAGGCCACAGTTGGCCCAAGAAAAGCCCTCTCCGCGATATCCGGGAGGGTGCAAGTGTGGAAGCAAGATGGCAGGGACACAAACACATACGCAAAGGAGATCCCGGGAGGGAATGGCCTCCTTGTCCGCGGGACAACCAGTAATAAGGCAGGTCAGCGTAGGACAACATGCGTGAGAGGTACATGGAGAGCAAGACATAGTTTGGTGTCCACAGTAGATGGCCAGGGTGCAAGTGTGGAAGCAAGAAGGCAGGAACACAAACACAAAGGAAAGGAGATCCCGGGAGGGAATGGCCTCCTTGTCCACGAGACAACCAGTAATAAGGCAGGTCGGCGTAGGACAACATGCGTGAAAGGTATACTTACATGGAGAGCAAGACATAGTTTGGTGACCACACTAAATGGCCAGGGTAAAAGTGTGGAAGCAAGAAGGCAGGAGCACAAACGATAAGGAAAGGAGGTCCCACAGAGAGAGACTGGCCTCCTTGTCCAACAGACAACCAGTGAGTAGGCAGGTCAATGTAGGACAACATGCGTATAAGGTAGATGTGCATGGAGAGCAAGGCATAGTCTGGTGACTACACTCAATGGCCAGGGTGAAAGTGTGTGGGCGAGAGGCAGGAACACAAACGCCAAGGAAGGGAGATCCCGGGAGGGAATGGCCTCCTTGTCCACGAGACGACCAGTGATTAGGCAGGTCAACGTAGGACAACATGCGTGAAAGGTATACTTACATGGAGAGCAAGACATAGTTTGGTGACCACACTCAATGGCCAGGGTGAAAGTGTGTGAGCAAGAAGGCAGGAACATACGTGCCAAGGTGAGGAGGTCCCGGAAGGGAATGGCCCCCTTGTCCACGAGACAACCAGTGATTAGGCAGGTCAACGTAAGACAACTCACATGAAAGGTATAAGTGCATGGAGAGCGAGACATAGTTTGGTGACCACACTCAATGGCCAGGGTGAACGAGTGGAAGCAAGAAGGCAGGAACACAAACGCAAAGGAAAGGAGGTCCCACAGAGGGAATGGCCTTCTTCTCCACGAGGCGACCAGTGATTAGGCTGGTGAAATAGGACAAAATCTGATCACACAGCACAAAGAACAGAGAGCATAGAAGAGGGCAGGACAGGAGATGAGACTTGGCGGTTGGCCCCAGTGCAAGCAAACGGGCTTGCCCCCTCAACCTCATGTCTCATGATAAGGCGTGATCGTGAAAGGTTTAAGAACATACTTCTAGCTCCATATGACCAAATGAAAAAAAAAAGTTTGATGCAGCGTCGCCTGCGACGCTAAAAATTGGCGGAGAGGGATCGCGAGGGAGCGACAGGTGGCAACGGAAGCGAGTTAGTTACGAGGCCGTTGGCTGACGTGTCGGGCTTCATCCAGTCAGATGGATGGATGGATGGATGGTTGGATGGATGGTCGGACGGACAAATGGGTAACACTGGGGGCTTCCACCCCCCAGAAGGGGAGGCTCCGCCCAAAAAACTTACAAGTTACAAGTTACTTAAGTCTTGTGATTCAAAATGTCAGTAAGCCAATTTACTACCTAGCTTATTTCAAGATGCACACTTGCCTGGAATCTCCATTCCGGTGATGACCAGTTGGCCTTGTAGATCCAATCCCGTCCTCTTTGAAGTGATGATGAGGCAAGCATTAAGATGGTCCTTCAAAGACTCCATGTTGAAGTCAACATTTTTGGGAAGCTTGATCTGTGGAGGTCGTTTTGGTCAGGGACAGGAATTAGGATAGGGACAGGATTTGAGTCGTGCAGGGGGAGAGGGAGAGGGAGAGAGGAGCGGGGGTCTATGTTTTTACTGTGTGGCTGGACCGCAATCAAATTTTGTAAAACCATTCCCCAGGGGAGCGGGGGGAGAAAGAGAGGGAGAGGGGGAGAAAGGGAGAGGAGAGAGAGAGAGAGTGAGAGAGAGAGAGAGAGAGAGAGAGAGAGAGAGAGAGAGAGAGAGAGAGAGAGAGAGAGACTCTGCCCTAGATACTACAGCAGCATCTGACCTAGATACTACAGCAGCATCTGACCTCGCCACCTCACGATTCCACGCCCAAGCTTTCCTGGCCACCATCTTCAACAGCCCCCCCGACCCTCAGCCAACGCCACGGGGACGCAGACGCCAGGCAAGACCTCAAGACCCATTCCCCTTCCTCAGCCCCAACGACAATGGAAGACGATGCCTCCAGCTCTGCAGTGAGCACAGACTATTTGTGGCAAACTCCATGTTCTCCCACACACCCTCACAGTCTGCTACATGGTACTCCAACACCGGGCGGACGAGGACCGCAGTTGACCTAGTCCTCGTTAGTCAACGCTTCCGTACCTCAGTCATGGACACCAGGGTCCTAATGCAATCTCTCACAACACGGACCACTGCCTCGTGGTCTGCGATATACGCCTCCGCCTGTCCAGCAGACGCCCCCCCGGCGGGAACCTGCCGGCTCACGTACTCTCAGCCCCCGGCCATAGGGATGCAACCAGCAAAACGGAGGCACAGGCATACTACCTCCGAGAGATATCCCAACTGCTAGGGAACACAACACCCACTACCCCCCAGCCACCCGAGGATGTCGAGACGGAGTGGACTACCTTCCACTCAGAGTTCATGAGAGCAGCGGCCCAAGCATTACCACGAACAACACGAGCCCCCACACAACGCCACATCACCACCGCGACAGTGGACCTCTCCATTGCCAAAGCTGACGCCCTCCTCGCAGCCAAAGAGGCTAGATGGAAGTACCAGTGATCACCGTCAGACACCACCCAGGCAGCCATGGAGGAGGCGGACGCTGCCTTCAGAGCTGCAAACAGAGAGTGTCGACGGTCAGCCACGGCAGACCTTGCAGCCTTCCAAGAGTCAGAAGCTCGCTGCTTACAAGAGGCGTATGAAGACCGACACACCAGGGTGGTGTTCAACAAGATCAACGTTCTCACAGGACGCACTCGGGCTGCACCTATCACCTCCATTAAGTCACCCACAGGTGACCCAACATCAGACCCTCAAACAATAGCGAATGTCCTAGCCACCCACAGCGAGCGCACTCTGAATGTGGAGTCCACCGTCGCCCAAGAGACCCTGGCGGGCGTCAGTCCCCTACCCCCCCCCCCCCCCCCCTCCCGCCACCTCAACCAGACATCCCCCATGAGACAAGCCCTACCCCCCAGACCAGACAGAGGACCCGCATACTAGAGGCAGCTCACAAGAGAGAGGAAGAGGAGCAGGCCCAAGCGCCCAAGCCCTCTGCACCAGGAGCTATCCCCCCCCCCTCAGGCGCCAGCGCACCGACAATAGAGCAGGTGATGAAGGCTATTCAAAAGCTGAAGAACACAGCACCAGGAATCTGTGCAGTCACTGCGCAAATGCTGAAGCTGGATGGCCACGCAGTTGCCTCACGGCTACACAGGGTCATATCAGTGACATGGGCATCAGGCCGCTGCCCCCAGTCATGAAAGGAAGCCACTCTGACGTATATCTACAAGGGGAAGGAAGACAAGCTACTACCAGACAACTACATAGGTATCAGCTTGCTGTCGGTATGTAGCAAGGTCTACACGAATGTGCTTATCGACAGAATCAAGCCCACCATCGAGCCAACTTTGCATGAGGCACAATGTGGGTTTCGAGCAAGTAGGGGCTGCGCTGACCAGCTCTTCACCATGAGGCGCATCTGTGAACTATCCAAGGCAGGGCGGGCCCCGCTCTTTGCAGCTTTTGTGGACCACCGCAAGGCTTTCGACAGCGTCAACAGGGAGGCAATGTGGACGCTGATGGCTGCCAGAGGGGTAGATCCCCACCTAGTTAGCTTAGTTAAAGAGATGTACAATGGATGCTCAGGAGAGGTCCTTGTCCAGGGTTACAGATCCAGAAAGTTTGAGATGAAAACAGGAGTGAGGCAAGGATGCGCCCTCTCCCCCCTCCTCTTCAACCTGTTCATGGATCACCTGGTTAGAAGTAGTTTCTCACTAGAGGATGTCCAGCTTGGATTTCCAATAGCCTCAAACATGAATGGACTGCTCAACACTCCAGCCAACCCTAGGTCCCACCCCCAAGCTACGACCCATTACATCACCTTCCTCCTGTATGCTGATGACCTAGTCCTCTTGTCCTACTCCAAAGATGGCCTCACCTCCGTCTTAAAGAGTCTTGAGACCACCTCAGGAACTTGGGGTATGTCCATCAACTACAAGAAGACAAAGGCTATGCACTTCCACCCTCTGTCTAGCTCCCCCTCTCACCCCACTCCCACTCCCATAGCACTGAATGGGGGCAGCATTGATTTTGTTGCCTCATTCATGTACCTAGGTAATCTGTTCACACCAGATGGAGACCTACAAGAGGAGGTCAAACGCAGGATCGCTAGGACAAGGGAGGCTTGCGCTTCTCTGGTTAGGCTATGGAAAAACCACAGCATAACCAGGAAAATCAAGAATCTGGTGTTCAAAGCTATCATACCATTCACCCTCGTGTATGGGAGCGAGACATGGGCTCTCTCAGAACCCCTGATTCAACGACTCGACGTGGCACTCCATGAGTGTATACGCATGTCGTTAAACATTAGCAGAGCAGACAGAGTTAGAAATGAGGACATAAGACAAAGATGCAACCACAGGGATATTCCCAGCATCATTAGAGAAAATAGACTGAGGTTCCTAGGACACATAGCCAGGCGACCCGACTCTCGCATCATGAAGCAAATGCTCTTCGCCACGCACACACCCCTTGCTGAGGGTCAACCGAGGCAAGGAGGACAGACCATCATTCACACCCTTAGGCATGATCTGAAAGCCACCAACATGTCTCCAAATTGGTACCTTTGGAACTGTGCCTTTGGAATTTGTTTCAATCTTTTGATATGGAATGAGTTTTTGTGTTACGGAGGGACCCCCCCCTCACGCCCCTTCACTAGATCTTAGTTAATTGGCTTACTGTACTTTCTCAATAATAGGGATGACTAGATGACTTATTCCTAATGATATTTTTGGTGTTTTTGATTACTGTGTGGCTGGACCACAATTAAATTGTGTAACACCATTAACCAGAGAGAGAGAGAGAGAGAGAGAGAGGAGAGGAGAGAGAGAGAGTGAGAGAGAATAATCACCTTGAAGACATCTCCAATATGGTCTGAGTTCAGTAGTTCTGGTAGGAGCTTGTTCATGGTAGGGCCACACTGCATGATGATAGGTAAGAGAGGAAAGGGGTCAGTGCTTTGGTATGCTAGCTCTGGTAGGAGCTGGTTCATGGTAGGGCCCACACTGCATGATGAGAGGTAAGAGAGGAAAGGGGTCAGTGCTTTGGTATGCTAGCTCTGGTAGGAGCTGGTTCATGGTAGGGCCACACTGCATGATGAGAGGTAAGAGAGGAAAGGGGTCAGTGCTTTGGTATGCTAGCTCTGGTAGGAGCTGGTTCATGGTAGGGCCACACTGCATGATGAGAGGTGAGAGAGGAAAGGGGTCAGTGCTTTGGTATGCTAGCTCTGGTAGGAGCTGGTTCATGGTAGGGCCACAGTGCATGATGAGAGGTAAGAGAGGAAAGGGGTCAGTGCTTTGGTATGCTAGCTCTGGTAGGAGCTGGTTCACAGGAGGGCCACACAGCAGCATGAGAGATGTCTTTTGTGAGTGCGTGACAGTCTAGCTGGTAAAGGTATAGCCAAATAGGCTAGATAGACTCACACACTTCACACCCACAAACACGATGCAACTAACATCAACTTATTTAACTGCTTTGCGCCTCGCTATTGCTCCCATGCCATGACATTATTATCTACCTAGGCCTGTTGTGGCCATGGCCTTGTTGTCCACCCCTTCATTGATTTCGCCACTTGATGATAATATCCTAATAATACAAATGTACCAGGTATTATCTGTATAATACTTAATATCCTTATCACACCCACCCACCCACCCACCCACCCACCCACAGACCCACACGTACACACACATATACACACACACTTACACACATGTACATACACACATACACACACATATACAAATAAACACACATATGCACACACACACACATATACGCACACCCGCATATACAAACACACACACACATATACAAACACACAAACACACACAGTGCGCAATCCATCTAAGGACCCGCCTGAAATACCTTGAACTGAATCCTTTGAGTGTATTCCGCTACCCCTGGGCTGTAACACACACACATATACACACACATATACACGCACAAACACACATACAAACACACACATAAACAAACACACACAGTGTGCACTCCAACATAAGTCACACCTGAATCATACTGAACTCCTTGTCCATTAAAATGCGGAAGGGGTGCACATCTGCTAGTTGGTTAAGTTGGTTGACAGGTGGCATGGTTCGTAACAAACACACATATACACACACATACCAGAACACACACATATGCATATGCATACACATACGAAAACACACACATATACAGACATATAGACACATAAACATGTACACACACATACACACACGCATATACAAACACAAACACACATACAGACACACAGTGTGCACCGCATCAGAGGACCCACCTGAAGCACCCTGAACTCCTTGTCCATCAAAATGTGAAAGGGGTGAACGTCAGCTACCAAGTTGGTTGACAGGTGGAATGGTTCGTACGGATCTGTCGCTATGGTAGTCCCCGTCTTGCGATATTCTAGTCTCTTCTTGATCGATTGTTGGAACCCAAACTTGAGGCCGTACACCTATTGCAGGTGATGGAGGTGGGAAGGGGAGGTGGGAAGGACAATGAGGGCGACAACACAGTAAGTGTCAGGTGGAAGTAGGGTGGTCAGGTGGTCAGGTGGAAGGAGAGGTGGGAAAGGGAGGTGGGAAGGGGAGGAGAGCAGAACGATGGGGAAGGACAACACAGTAAGTGTCAGGTGGAATGGTCTGAATAGGTTCGATACTATGGCAGTCCCAGTCTTGCGATAGTCCAGTCTCTCCTTGATTGATTGATGGAACGCAAACTTGAGGCCGTATACCTATTGCATGGAGGTGGAACGGGAAGGTGGGAAGGGGAGAAGAGAAGGACAGTGGGGGAAGACGGTAAGTGTCAGGTGGAATGGTTTGAATAGGTTCGATACTATGGCGGTCCCAGTCTTGCGATAGTCCAGTCCCTCATTGATTGATTGTTGGACCGCAAACTTGAGGCCGTACACCTAATGCATGGAGGTGGGAAGGGGAGAAGAGAAGGACGGTGGGGGAGGGCAGTAAGTGTCAGGTGGAATGGTCTGATGGTTTGATACTATGGCGGTCCCAGTCTTGCAGTAGTCCAGTCTCTCCTTGATTGATTGATGGAACGCAAACTTGAGGCCGTACACCTATTGCATGGGTATGGAAAGGGAAGGTGGGAAGGGGAGAGGAGAAGGATAGTGGGGGAAGACGGTAAGTGTCAGGTGGAATGGTTTGAATAGGTTTCATACTATGGCAGTCCTAGTCTTGCGATATTGCAGTCTCTCCTTGATGGATTGTTGGAACGCAGACTTGAGGCCGTAGAGCTATTGCAGGGAGGTGGGAAGGAGAGTTGGGAAGGAGAGGTGGGAAGGGGAGGAGGGAAGGGGAGAGGGAAGGGAGTAGGGAAGGGGAAGAGGGAGTGATTTTGGAAAGGTGAGATGGTAAGGGTAGCAGTTTTTGTTGGGGTCTGTCTTCTTGCCTTTTCTTTTCGCCGGTGTTGAGTTTTCTTCTTTCCTTTCCTCCTTTTCGGCCGGCCCTTTTTGCCGTGCCTTTTT
>JACBWV010000364.1:16229370-16264370 GCA_013435795.1 Chlamydomonas sp. ICE-L
TGTGAGGGCTCTTTTGACAACTCCCATGAGAGGGCACTACAACACATGAGCGACTGCATTGAACTTCCTTCAGCCAACCAACATACAGGTCGAAAGTGCAGTACACATCAGATGTGAGGGCTTGACCATTTCCCATCAGAAGGCACTACAACACACTGAACTACTGCATTGAACCTTCCTTCAGCCAACCAATCTACAGGTCGAAAAAGCAGTACACATCAGATGTGAGGGCTCGACCATTTCCCATGAGTGCTCCCTAAAACAGGAACGATTCGGAGCCGGGATGAACGGGAAAACAAAGAAGAGACAAGGATACCAGACACAGCAGAAGGGCAAAAAAAAACAGGAAAGACGAAGAGAAAAACGGACAACGTGATGAAAAGCGTGCAACGAAGCAGATAAAGGGGCAAATACTCACCCACGCTCGAACGTGCAGAAATGACTACTACCACGCCTTCTCTAAAAACTCCCCAATACGTCCACACTGCCCTTCTACCAACTGCACTACCTAACTTATCCCCCTTCCCTTCCTCCATGACTCTCCCCTCTTCCCCTCATCCCCCCTCCCCTACCCCCCCCCCCCCCCCCCCCCCCCCTCCCCATCACCACCCCACCAAGAGAACATTGGCCCCAAGAAGGTGCACTCACCACCATAGACCCGAAACCTGTGCGGTGGCTGTAGTAGTGAACCTCGGCACTCTCTGGAGTCACCTGCAACATGCACAGTGCATAACAGATGGGACAGTCAATGCAAGGTACACAACATATGAAACATAAAAGGCGTATTACACAACACATGAAACATGCAAGGCGCAGAGTACAATAGATGAAACATTAACATTAACATTAACCGTAGGGTGCACAGCGCGGTGTGTATAAGTACATCGTAGTCCAAGGCAGGTAGACAAACGATATTACGGTGCTGCCCTTCCCCCATGTGTCCCCCGCCACTATTTATCCTCCCTATATTTATTTATTTATTACGTGGTACTTGCTTTCCCAACGGCAACCGCCCACCCCCTACAGTCCATCCCTACCCCACCCCCTACAGCCCTACCCTACTCTACCCCCACCCTAACCCCTACAGCCCATCCCTACCCCACCCCCTACAACCCTACCCTACTCTACCCCCACCCTAACCCCATACAGCCCATCCCTACCACACCCCCCTCCAGCCCTACCCTACTCTACCCCCACCCTAACCCCTACAGCCCATCCCTACCACACCCCCTCCAGCCCTACCCTACTCCACCCCCACCCTAACCCCTACAGCCCATCCCTACCACACCCCCTCCAGCTCTACCCTACTCTACCCCCACCCTAACCCCATACAGCCCATCCCTACCACACACCCTCCAGCCCTACCCTACTCTACCCCCACCCTACTCTACCCCCACCCCTAACCCCCTACAGCCCATCACTACCACACCCCCCTACTCTACCCCCACCCTACTCTACCCCCACCCTAACCCCATACAGCCCATCCCTACCACACCCCCTCCAGCCCTACCCTACTCTACCCCCACCCTAACACCTACAGCCCATCCCTACACCACCCCCTTCAGTCCACCCCTACCCCACCCCCTTCAGCCTATCCCTAACCCACCTCACCCCAGCCCTACCCTACCACACCCGATCCAATCTACCCCCCCCCCCCCCCCCCCCCCCCCCCCCCCCTTCAGCCCTACCCTACCCCACCCCCTCCAGCCCTACCCTACCCACCCCCTCCCAGCCCTTCCCTACCCCACCTGCTCCACCCCTACCCCTCCAGCCCTCCCCCCCCACACACCCCCTTCACCCCATCCCTCCCCCCCCACACACCCCCCCTCCCCTCCAGCCCACCCCCCCACCCTTCCAGCTCTAATGCCCTCCTTACCTTATCACACACAAAGGTGGGAGGGTCCATCTCAGGTTGCTCAAGTGCTAAGCGAATGTAGAGGCTGTTCAGATTCTCCATGAAGTCCACTATATCAGCCCCCAATGAGTTCATGATTTGCCCGTGGCCCTGTGAGAAACAACTGTCTTGATTACATGTTTTGGTTATGGTAACCAGGGTACTTCAAACTGCCAAATTGGCCAGCGCTTTAGCGCACTTGAAAACAAAAAAACTGCGCTTTGTAGTGCAAAAAGCGCAAAAATTGCTTGCTGCGCCCACAGGGAGTTGCAAAAAACTGCGCGAAACGCGCAGTGGGGCTCAAAAAGGCAGCGCGCCAGCGCGCGCTTGGAAGTACCCTGATGGTGACATGAGCTAGTCCCATGGTATTGGGGTTGAATGGTAACACGATTAAGAGGCCATTTAAGAAAGTTGTAGCCGGGTGTTGTTAGGACGACCATGGTGCCTGACTACCACCACCACCACTAATACCATCATCACCATCGGCATCATTTGTAGTGACTACCAGGGTACTACTAAGCGCGCGCGGCAGCGCGGTGCCGCACTGCCATTTTGAGCCCCTCTGTGCGTTTCGCGCAGTTTTTTCAACCCCCTGTGGGCGCAGCGTGCAGTTTTTGCGCTTTTTGCACTAAAAAGCGCTGATCAATTTGGCAAGAAGTAGTACCCTGGTGACTACATCATACTTCAATGAAATGCCACTCTACCCGTACGTGGGATTTTCAATGGTCTCTCACATTGTGAGGTCAACGCATAGCAATATATCAGTTATATGGGTGAAGAGAGTTTGGATGGGTACAGTGGCACTTGATTAAGGTATTATGTAGTCACTACAAATGATGATGATGATGGTGGCGGTGGCGGTGGTGGTGATGATGATGCTGATGATGATGTTGATGATGATGATGATGATGATGATGATGATAATAATAATAATAATAATAATAATAATAATAATAACAATAAGGATAAGGATAATAATAATAACAATAAGGATAAGGATAATAATAATAATAATAATAATAATAATAATAATAATAATAATTATTATTATTATTATTATAATAATAATAATAAGGATAATAATAATAATAGTAGTAATAATGATAATAATAATAATAATAATAATAATCATAATAATAATTATTATTATTATTATAATAATTATTATTATAATAAGGATAAGGAATGTGAACACGAATGACCAGTGCAGTCCCTCACACAAGCCCACTCACCACATCTGCAGCATACTCAATGAAGAAGTCGCCGAATTCCTCAAGCAAGTCATTCGGCGGCGCACCTATTAAGCCAGCGGCAGCTGTGATCAGCCTGCAGCAACAACAAAAGACAGAAACTATGAACAATGACATAAGACGGAAACTAGGAAACAATGAGAAAAGACGGAAACTATGAACAATGACATAAGACGGAAACTAGGAAAACAATGAGAAAAGACGGAAACTATGAACAATGACATAAGACGGAAACTAGGAAACAATGAGAAAAGACGGAAACTATGAACAATGACATAAGACGGAAACTAGGAAACAATGAGAAAAGACGGAAACTATGAACAATGACATAAGACGGAAACTAGGAAAACAATGAGAAAAGACAGAAACTATGAACAATGACATAAGACGGAAACTAGGAACACCTGGAAAATAGATACAGAGATGAGAAAGAAGAAAACTGAGCTACACAGATGTGTGTGATTTAGGGCTTAGGGCTTAGGGCTTAGGGTTTAGGATGGCAAAATTGTGCGGTTTGGGGTTAAGGGTTTAGAATGACAAAATTGGGGCATGTTCATGGAGAGTTGGATGCAGAGCTGGCATAGCCTTTCACACAAACACACCCGTAAGGAAAAACCAAAATGTTCTCAAAATCTAAATTTTATTGCATGTTCGGAAACGCCTTGAAATTCTATTATATGTAGTTCCAAGGAAATCATGGTTTGACCACATATAAGTATAGTAAAGTGCGGTACAAAGTACAAAAATACCTGGTAAAAAAACAATTTTCTAAAAACGCCGTTTTATGACAATTTGATTGCATATTCGGATTTGTATTGAAATTCTATGACATGAAGCACTAAGAAAAATCATGTTTGGTCCACGTATAACCATAGTAAATTGCAGTACAAAGTACGAAAAGACCAGGTAAAAATTGTGACAAAAAGGTAAGGATTCGACTTAAGGGTGCCACAAGCTAACATTGCAAACGAGAAGTATACCATCACGAGCCTAGTTTTAGTTTTAGCCGAGTTTCAGTCTTTTCAGCTACCAGCGGCAGCTTCTAGGCAGCTCCCAGAGACTGTCACTGGGCCAAACCCAAAGATTCCAGGAGCACTGGAAATCTGACAATATTAACTTCCAGGTGCAGGAGGTCGCTTAAGGTTTGGATGAAGAAATAGCCCAGGGAGCTGCCTAGAAGCTGCTGCTTTAAGCTGAAAAGAGAAGATATAAGAGCTGACCCAGCTTATGGCACCCACCCATCCCACCAACACAACCACGCACGCACCCAAAAACCCATGCACCCTCCAACCCACCCACACACACACCCTCAAACTCACTGACCCACCCATGCACCAACCCACCCACGCACCCGAACACCCATGCACCCATGCACTGTAATTGGGTTGGGTTGGGTTGGGTTGGGTTGGGTTGGGTTGGGTTGGGTTGGGTTGGGTTGGGTTGGGTTGGGTTGGGTTGGGTTAGGTTGGGTTGGGTTGGGTTGAGCTACTATGCGGACAGTTTAAAGACATGTCCGGGTCCCAACTTATGGCACTGTGTATGAACACAACAGACGCTGATGAAGTCGAAGATTTACTTTTGCGTCATGCTTGATCATGGTGTGCATTCCACCCATCAGTTTTTTTTTGTTTTAGCCCCTCCTGATGTCATGGTTGGGCAATTTCCTTAAGCCTATTTGGCTACCCCTGGACTGAAAAAACAAACACACACAGTCCACCCAGGAAGAAAGCAATGCGTTCTGGCGTTGCATGTTAGCTGCTAGGCCTGGGCATGCATGCATGCATGCAAGCAGCAACGAAATACCTGATATGCTACCCAAAAGTCGATGTTATTGCTTAGATTGATTACACCTGGGACACAGCTAGTGCATTGACACACAGGCCAGGTAAAATATGGACTGAAACCAAAGTGCAACAAGGGAAATCAGCCCTGATGCTGCATTGCTGCGCCTGCAAAAGACAGAGAGCAGCCTTCAGGCTGGAGCCATGCAACCAAGTTCAAGTTCAAGTCCTGATACTCCATGTACTGCAGCCTAAGTACCTCGGATTTCAAGGTCACGCCAAGCTAATCTCGACCATTCACAAGCCTTTCAGAAAGAAGCAAAACAACTATGTCTACCTTACCCGACATCAGCCAGGCACACCAGAGACTTGCTGGCTACTGTAATGGGTCCTCATGGAAGCCTTTGCAATCAGATGTAGGAACTCCTCTGCATGTCTTTTACTTTCTAAATCCATCTGATTGCATGCTGCATTCAGGAGTGTGCTCTAGGAGTTTATACTCCCAATGTTGACCCCACGAGCAGAAGGTGAGCAGCCTGAGGGACCATGTAATCAATTAAATTCAATTCAATTCTGCATCCCAGCACTCACTCTGAGGTGACGTCATCTGAGAAGGGACAGGAATCTGCCCATGGGTATTTAGAGGACTGGCTGGACTCGGCTAGAATTTTCAGCCATGCCTCCTCGTCAAGCACCTGCTTCAGAAATGCCTCTAGGCCATAATGCATCCAACCTACGAGCAACAGCGATGGAATGAGTTCAGAGGCTAGTCGTCAGTAAAGCCAGATGCTAATGTTCATCATCAATTCGTATCATCTAGAGGCCACGCAGTTTACATCGACACGCTGACGCAGCAGCATAAGCACTGAAATATTAGACGGGTACGTGCGTGTGTGCGTGTGATGTGCACCATCAACCACCATCACCAGCGCTAGCATTTCCCGTGTTCAACATGCCTTGCTAAGCGCGCAGGCATAGCATCTTCGGTCGAACACCAATCAAGGAGTCCAGTGCTGCATCGCGGCAATCGGGTCGCCATGCATTCACCTATCATCGCTGGACCTCGCTGGAGACCCGTGCTTCACGATGGCTTTCTTTAGGTCTCTGTCGCTGGATGTCCCTTAATCCTCTCTACCTGGATGCCCGATAAGGACACCTAAACTCCCGCGAACATACGAATCTAAAAGAAAAACAGTACGCCTAGTCGGCGTGACTTAAGAATGAGACATACGGATTCACTCAACAGCAAGCTTAGATCATTCTGCAGAATCGTTGAGTTGTGAGGTGGTTGAAAGAAATACGCAGGTATGCGAGGCTTGATGAATACGATGTGTGTATAGTTTGATGGTCAAACAGTGTGTAGAGTCCTGCGATTTTATAGAGGCTTTGTTTTTTGAGAGCGCCTAGCCTGTCGCGTGCACGGGGAGGCACGGGGGGAGGCAGGGGCGGGCAGGGGGGAGGCATGGCTGGGGAGCGCGGGGCGTCAGTGTGACGGCATCGGGGGCGGGGGGAGGCCCGGGGGGGCCCGGGGGGGGGGGGGGGGGGGGGGGGGGTCCGAAATATCCCGGAATAATAGTAGGGTCCAGCCTGTCCCAGACCTTGTTCCCGTCACTCCCGTGCCCTGAAGATGTTGTAATCAGTTTTTCTCGGCCCTTCATTTGCGATATCAATTTGTTTTCTACTGCACACCTATTTAAACAATCTGAAATAGAGCAGCCTTGGGCATCTTTCGTTCCAGGTCGCGTCCATAGTTTGGCTCAGGGTGGGTGAGATCTGGGGTGAGATGCCAGGTTGGCGTCCCAGATGCCAACGATGTTACATCAAGCTTTTCAGCCCTCGCAAGCTCAAACAATTGCGATCTGCACATCTATTTAGATCATCCTTCAAAGCGCGGCCTCAGGTATATTTTGCTCCATGCCGCTCCATGTTATTGTCCGATATACGTCGGACACTGAGTCGGCATAATGCATACCGGTACCTGGTCCCTCAAGGCCCCGAGTTGCCTGCCACTAGGCCACAGGCTAGCTGTGGCCTACACGGGTCTGCAGGATCTTCCTGCAGACTTCCGGCTTCGATATAAGCGCACTCGTCGTGTGCCTCCTTCTTCTACTTCAATCTCCACTGTGTAACAACTCTAACATTGAAACTCCAGGCATGCCAAAGACAACTGACGAGAGTTTGACGAGAGGTTACGACCTCAGAGAGTTTGCTGGGTCACGCGGGCCCAGGAAATGTGATTTGGCAAAACGACCTTTCGACAAATGTTTTGAAGGTCCAAACTTGAGTCACATTTTCCAGGTACCGGTATAAAAATCGCTTTTGCCAAGTTATTTTTGCCATGCAATACGCTAATACCGTACGCGCAAAGTATTGGCAAACGGTTTGGCAAACGACCCTTTCCCAAACCGGATTAGGGATCCAGCTTGAGACCACTCCAGGTGGTTGGCCGTTGCCAAGTTCCGGTTACCGTGGTACTCTGTGCATTAAGCCCTAGCAAGTTAAATGTTCGTGATTTGAATTGCTACATGGTTTTATTTTCAGCAAGCTTGGGCAGACTACTTTGTAAACATGAACTTGACCTTGAACTTGGTTACATGGCTCCAGCCGGCAATTTGGATGGCTACTAAGCCATAGCAAGTTTAATAGACTAATAGACTTTAAAATGTAATGTTATGTAATGTAATTAATAGATATTAATTAAAAGACTAGTACACTTTAACATGTAATGTAATGTAATGTAATGTAATGTAATGTAATGTAATGTAATGTAATGTAATGTAATGTAATGTAATGTAATGTAATGTAATGTAATGTATTGTAATGTAATGTAATGTAATGTAATGTAATGTAATGTAATGTAATGTAATGTAATGTAATGTAATGTAATGTAATGTAATGTAATGTAATGTAATGTAATGTAATGTAATGTAATGTAATGTAATGTAATGTAATGTGATGATCCTGATCTGAAGTACCGGTAGTCTGCCCAAGCTTGCTGTACAACCATGTAACAATTCAAACTGTTACATGGTTGTACAGCAAGCTTGGGCAGACTACTTGGTGAACATGTAACAAGGAAATGTAACAATAACACAAGACCCTTTGCCAACTGGATTTCAAGTCTGAGCTTGAGACAGTCAAAGCCATAGACCCCTTTGCCAAGTTAGTTTTGCCATGCTCTCCTGAGACCCACTTTTAGGGGGGAAATGACATTTGCCAATACTTCAGGCGCGTGCCGTATCGACACCATTTTTGACAGAAAAACGGTTTTTGTCAACTTGATATCTTGCCATTTAATGCGCGTGCGGTTAATTAAATTCAGTTTCCAGGTTGTTCATTTCAATAGATAGAGTTACACAGTAAAGACTGAAGTGAAGAGAAAGAAGAACGCAACTCGTGCGGCTATATAGAATAGGAAGTCTCCAGGAAGATTCCGAAGACACGTGCAGGCCATAGCTAGCCTATGGCCTGATGGCAGGCAACTCGGGTCCTGGAGGCACCAGGATCCAGTGCGCACTATGCCGACTCAGTGTCCGACGTATCGGACAATAACATCCCCCCCAATTTAAGGTATTATTGGGTACAATAATTCCTGGAATTAACTGAGGGGCATAAAGAAATTATAGTAATATAAAGGCTGGCAAGACTTGGGAGAGGTGCTAATGGCTGGTAGGAGAGACTGTAAATAATAAATTATTCAGAACAGGATCCAAGAGGACACGGCACATTAGCAGGGGTCTTCAGATCAATGTCAGTCTACTAGGGTAGCTGGCCTTAGCAGGAAACTCAGAGGCAGTAGGCTAGATAGCAGGGAAGCTGCTAGGAAGCTAGGAGGAAACTGCAGATAGGCTGCAGGCTAGGTTGCAGGGAGGCTGCAAGGGAGCTGGGAGAAACTGCAGATAGGCTACAGGCTAGTTTGCAGGGAGGCTGCTAGGAAGCTGGAAGGAAACTGCAGATAGGCTGCAGGCTAGGTTGCAGAGAGGCTGCTTAGAAAAGAGGAAGGAAGCTGCAGGTTTGCAAGCTTGTTAGGTTACGAGAAGTAGGGCATGATTTGAGATGGGAGAATAAGTTTAGACAAGATGTCTGTGCTAGTCCCCCCCATAATTTGGGATCATCCTAAATTAGAGTGTTGCAGGCATATTGCAGTAACCTGATGAGGGAATCTAAATCAAAATGGGCATCAGTACATGAGGCAGTACAAGACACCAGTACAGAAAGCAGTACACAGTTTAATCCTAGAGTGTTCATGGATAAAACAACAGAGAGCAAGAAACTATAGGTGCATATTTAGATGCCGGATGCTGGGTATCCATCAAGTTCCAGCTGGTGGTGGGTTTTCCTTAGGAGAGTGGAGAAGGATTTCCTAGACATCCTAGGGGTGTCCAGCATGTTGATGAATGAGAAATCCATTGGGTTCCAGTGCATGCTGAGGTTGTTGACACAAACGACTTTGCCTCCAGGGTACACACAGTTGATGGGATGCATGAGCATCTTGGGCCAGGTGGTTAGGACTCGTGCATGTGCTTGGACCATGGCTGCTTGTAAGCAGATGGCCCACTGAAGGGCGGGCCTGTCAGCTGTAGAAACGGTGGGGTACGTTTGGACCATGTGCTGCAATCTGTTGACGTGATTGAGGAGAGGTCCACAGGCTGGTGAAGGGCTGCTATGCATCTGTCTGCTGGGGAATTTTGTCTGCTCAGATGCTAGCAGGGTAGGGAACTGGGTGGTGAACTGGCGGATAAGGGTGGGAACAGGCTGTCTAGGTCTGATGCTAAAGGCTCTAAGGGAAGAAGGGGAGTTGTTGAGGGTAATCAGCAGAGTTCCAAACCTGGTTCTGGAGAGGCCAGAGTTGTTAAGGAAGTGTACTGGGTAGGTGTTCATGTTGACATGAGTGAGGGGCTGATCAGGGGAGGGGGAAGTAGCTGAGGGAATCCACTGGTCAAACCTAAGAGCTTGTGAGAGCTCAGACTGGGTGCAGGAGCCTTGTTCATCGATAGGGAATGGGACATCTTCATATGCAGTCCTGGCTTGGTCTAGCATGAGGTCCATCTCTGTTCTGGCTTGTGCTGCTGTCAGGTTACAGAGGTCATCAAAGGGAACAGTGGGAAGCTGCTGGATGGGGGTGGTAGAGTAGGCAGGATCTAGGATGAAGTCATGCGAGGAAGTGGTGTAGAGATCATCTTGGTGTGATGTGAATTCTCCCCCATTGTCTGACTGGAGCATGGATGGTGGACAGACATGTGCAAGGTCAGGCAGGTTATCATCACCAATGGCAGGGGCCAGATCTGGAAGACTGCTAGAGCTGCTGGTTGTACCAGGTGGGATGGAGCAACTGCCAGCAAAGTCATCATTGTACTGCACAGCTGGCTGGGTGACCATCATGAGGACCAAAGGGGAGGGGGGACATGGGGGAAGGCATGTAGATGAGGGAGTGGAGATAGGGAGAGGGGTAGGGAAGGAAGGGTTCCTAGGGGTGCTAGTGAAGTAGAGACCATGCCTTTTTGGGCATAGAAGGAGCATCTTGGATCCCTTGATGGTGGGTAAGGAGAGAGTGGCAGTTGCACTGGACATGTGAACTTGGAGGTTTGGAGAGAGCCTGTGTGCTGCATGCAGGCTGATGATGTTGGCTGTTGTCATGGGAGGAGCAAGAAGTACATCGTTGAGGATGATCAGGGAGCCTTTATGCCCTCTGATGTGAGCATTTCCCTTTCTGAAGGCAGAGGAGAGGGGTTGCTCCAAGGTCAGCCAATTGCAGGCTAACAGGCTGGGGGAGATCCTGAATGTCATAAAAGTTGGAGGGGTTACTGGTGCAGTGGGAGTGGGCTGCACAGTCTAAAAGCCATTCTGTCTGGAGGGCTGTCTGGTAGGGATCAAGAGTGTCACTGTCAGCAAGATCCACATTGCCATCATCACCATCATCATCATCAGTGTCATCATCACTTGAGACTAGTTCTGGCATGGCATCATAGGAGGTACTGTCATCCAACTCTATAAGACAGGCATCTGCATCACTCATGGGGCCAAAGAAAGTACTGTCATCCAAGGGAGCATGTGGCAGGGACAGGGGTGTGGACTTGCCTCTTGGTGAATCAGCATACTGAAGGGGCTGGGGTCCATCATTCATTGCCAGTGCCATGAAGTTGTGCTCATCCTCATTGTCTGTGGTAGACTGGGAAGTGGAACAGTCATCATCTGCAACATGTGCATGTCTGCTGTTGTATGTCACGGCGGCTGTAGCTCTTGGGATCCTTCTGTTGTCCCTCCTAGGGGACTTGGATTTGCTGGAGGACCTCCTGGCTGATTCACCAGGTGGTGATGGGGAGCCTCTGGTGGCAGATGTAGATGCAGGTGGTCTGTGTTTCAAGTTGGTGCTTTCACTGCTGCATGTAATGGAGTTGTGGCCAAAGCCACCACAGTTACAGCAGGTCATCTGGGCTGATGGAACACGTTCCTTCCTTGGTCTTCCTCTGAAGGCAGCAGCTGCCATGTGATCAGTCTCTTCAGGAGAGATGATAGAGTCAGAGATCTGGTTGGAGACTTGGTACCTGATGATTTGTGTCTGAAAGGTTGCAGAATCAGGGCAGACAGAGTTGTGGAAGGAGAATATGAATCCATTGTACTCAGGGCGGGTTGATAGTCCCTGCACAATGATGCTGAGAAAGGCAGGGATGGAGGTGTTACTGACTCCATTGACTTGGGGAAGCAAGGAGTATAACTCATAGCTCCTTGAGAGGTAGACCTGCAGGGGTTCAGAGGACGTCATGCTGAGGCTGTAAATGGATCTCACAGCACTTGTCTCCAGGTCAGAGTTCCGCTCTCCATAGGTCAGTTTCATGAACCTGTAGGCCTTGGCAGCAACATCAGTGGCTGCAAGGATGGCCTGTTGGATGGGTTCTGAGCAGTGCCTAAGGATTTCATTAAGAGCGACAGCATTCTTCACGACTGTGATGCGGTGGGGAACAGAACGAGCCGCAATAGTTGCATTAACATGGTCAGCATTTGGGTAATGAGTGTCTTCCATTGGGTATTCGTCACCTGTTGCTGGTTCCCCGTTTGGTGGCAGGTCCATCGCCGCGTCAATGGCGATCGAGATGCATCCTGGGTGGGATCTGAGATGGCGGAGGAGGAAGGGTCCAAACTTGTGCCAGGGAACTGTAGAGGTGCCATCGAAGATGAGGCAGGGGGATTGGTTGTTGCCATGTTGTCTGTCGCGGCGCTGGGGTCTTGGGGTCTTGGCTTTCACACCGGGTTAATAAACCGGCCTGTGGGTAATCCGGGTGTGAAGCTTGTCGGTCTTCAGTCTTGGTCGTGAGGTTCGGAGGTAGTGGGGAGGGAGTGTTGACAGCGAAGGGGATCCGAAGGGATCCTGGTGTTCTGAAATGGTGGTAATAGTAGCAGGGCAGGGGTTGGGGTTGGGGTTGGGGTTGGGGGGTTGGGGTTGGGGGGGGGGGGGGGGGGGGGGGGTACGATGGTGTGCAGGGCTGAATATCTCCTTGGCACAAACAATCTCAGAGGATTGTGCAACGCTGTGTGTGATCTAATGAGTTAACAACTCACGTCTGGGATCTATTGAGACTTCTGGTTTCGTCTACAGGGCGTCTTGGACGGAAAGTAGAGACAACAACTGTTGTGTGGGCAGTAGGCGAGGCAGCACAGGGTAGATTCCTCACGTGGAAACGTAGGCAATCCAGGGCCAAAAGCAGTTCTCAAGCCGTCGAGCAAGTCAGAGGGGAAACTATCACCTTGTGCAGGGCTGAATGTCCGCTTGGCACAGGCGCAGGGGCATTGTCTTTGGGCAGCGGTCGGGCCGATAACCTTTCAATATATAGAGTTGTTACACAGTAAAGACTGAAGTGAAGAGAGAGAAGAACGCAACTCGTGCGGCTGTATAGAATAGGAAGTCTCCAGGAAGATTCCGAAGACACGTGCAGGCCATACGGTAGCTAGCCTATGGCCTGACGGCAGGCAACTCGGGTCCTGGAGGCACCAGGATCCAGTGCGCACTATGCCGACTCAGTGTCCGACGTATCGGACAATAACACTTTAGGATGCTGCTTTTTCAACTTGACCTTGGTTACATAGCTTCAGCCAGGAATTTGGCTGCTCAACGTCTTCGGCAGTAAAAACGTTTGCCACGAACAAATGTAAACGCGAACAGATAAATCAAATGCTCCCTGGTTTCTGTGGGTTTCGTATGGGGGGTCTTGGAACTGGAAAGTGTGAGCAGCACAGAGTTGGCTGAAAACACGTATAACAATCCAATCTTACCCCACAGGTACCCCACCCCTTCACCCCCATGAATGAGGCTAATCTCTATAGCTTACCATGTGACTGTAGCAACGAACAACATGATGACAGTTGCGGTCGACGTACTTGACAGGCTGTCCAGCAGGAAACAACAAAACAATCCGAAGTAGCGTCAGAATACAAACAATATGTAAACGGTTGTTCACATGGCTGTTTGGCCCCAGCTCAAACGAACAGGCTGCCCCCCTCAACCTCGTGCCTCGTCATAAGGTGTAACATTTATGTATCAATTCATTAATTCACGGATTTCACCTGTTGAAGCACGGTGTGTGCGTACTGCTAGGGGTCAGGATCTCTGTACTGCCCACGTAGCAGACCCTTCTTAGTTAGCCACTCTGTGGCTACCTTACTGAATGTCAAACCATGTAACGATGAAGTATAATATTTCGTCCCCTGTCGTCTAGACAGCCCTTCTATTGTGCCAACATCACCTTCATCTCGAGCAGAGCAGAGGATGAGAAAATAAGTTAAGATTTAAGAAAAATAAAGGCTACCTATATCTGCTCATGAAATGACTCCAGAACCGCTTACATCCGGACCGAATCGATTTTGCATAGAAGCCATCATTTATTCATTTGGCAAAGTGGCACACACACACTCTTGGGACAACATATTGAGGTGACTGAGTGACTCTCTCTTCCAAAATGCTTCCCTGGTACCTGCCCTGCTATATATGGGTGATAACCTCCGTAGTACGGTGCACTGGTATATTGTGGCCAACGGTGCTTGCATCGGCGGTGATCCTTCTCAATGTGGTGGTCCTCCGTGACGATACCGTAGCTAGATCCGGCTTACGCTATGGTGTCCTTAACTTCACGTCCTGTGAGTAACTGTATTACACGGATGTAACAATTTCAATTTCAATTTCAATGGGTGATAATGTATTGGGGACTTAAAATTGGCTAAATTCACTCTTGTTCTCTTGTCTACAGCTTGGTTGAGGATAGGACCATGAAGGCTTCCATACCTTTTATTTTCGTCCACAACCAGCAGCTTCTAGGCAGATCCCTGAGCCAGTCACCGTGATACACCCAAATGTTCCAGCATTTTTCAAGGTGCACTAGGTCGCGTTGGATTATGCCGAATAGCCAGTTCGGGGAGCCGCCTAGAAGCTGCTCAATCTCAACCCATTTTTTAATGACATGGCTGCTGCTTCCTGCGTCAAAGGGGGCCGTTGCGTTGCAGAGCCAGTCGGTCGTTTGCTTTGTAGACACAGATTATGGGGGCCTGTTGCACCGCAAAGTGTCTGGGTGCATGGCAGACGTAGATTCGGAAGGGTGGATGGGAGGGGTTTTTAGCGTCGCAGAAGCAGATTTTGAAACCGGTAGTGTCCCAAGAAGCAGATGTTGAATCAGGCTGCGTCTCGAGAAGCAGATTTCCCCCCCCCCCCCCCCCCCCCCCCCCCCCCCCCCCCCCCTGAGCAACCATGTTGGTCACACCTCACCGGCTCAAGGCACATATAATCATGTAACAATTCCAAGTAAACCCCAAAGTTACAGCAGACAGTCAGGCTGTCACTTGAGACACATATATTAAGGCCTCCTCAGTCGTGACGGCAATAATACTGTTAAAATAGTTCCCCATAATCAAACTCCTATATGCATCGAACAGACAAACATACCGTACAGGTTGCAAAAAATGCCATGTGGCTTAAACTGCGATTCATCGCATCAAATATCATCCCTTTAATTATGGGTGTTGTAATAATGCAGCTCGGTGTAGCTCAGTGCATCGCAGCAAGCTTCCGCATGCTAAAATATGCCTCCTACTACTCAGGAAACCAGAGAAAGCCTGAATGGTCTAGATAGTTTAGATTCAAGTCCCCACCCTTGCAACTACAATCTCCCCTTTTCTAGGATTTAGGCGGGATTTAGCTATCAGCCTTAAAGCTGCAGGTCCATGTAACGAATCCAAGTAAACCTTAACCAATGTCTATGTCTATGAGCGCCAGTTCTGGGACACAGCCTTATCTGCGTCATCCTCGAACCAAGTGCTGAATTTAAGGCCACGGCGCAGGGTCTGCATTGTGCTGCCCTCCTCCTGCGATTAGCACACGGGCACAAAGGGGTCAGAATAAATCAATAAACAAATAAATATATACAATAATAATATAATAAATATATATATAATAATAATATGATAAATATATATAATATTTACACAAAAACAGAAAAGAATAAAACCAGTTGAATAAAAAAGTGAAATAAAAAGTGACAAAAATAAAGCAAGTGATACCTTGCGCAGCCCCCCCCCCCCCCCCCCCCCCCCCCCTGGACCTGGACAAGCCTTTAAACCGTGTAATCTGCTTGGTATGCTCCCTGGTTCCTGTGGGTATCGCACGGAGGGTCTTGGAACTGGAAAACTGTGAGCAGCACAGAGTTGGCTGAAAAAACATGTATCAATCCAATCCACCCTCACAGGTACCCCACCCCCATGAATGAGGCTGATCTCTATAGTTTACCATAGGACTGCAGCGACAAAAAACAGGATGACAGTTACGGTCAAAGTACTTGACAGGCTGTCCAGTGAACACCAAACCAATCACAAGCAGCGATAGAAGAAAAACAATATGTACACGGTTTTCACATTGCTGTTTGGCCCCAGCACAAGCAAACAGGCTGCCCCCCTCAACCTCATGCATCATCATGAGGAGTAACATTTATGTACTAATTCATATATTCACGGTTTTCACCCTCATCTCCAGCAGAGCAGAAGATGAGGGAAACATTTTGAAGGCAAATGCAGGTTACCTTCATTTGGCCATCTAAAAAAACTCATGACATCACTCCAGTACCACTAACATGCGGACCGAATCGACGATGCATAGAAGCCATTATTTGGCAAAGTGGCACCCGCAGATTCTTGGGACAAAATATTGAGGTGACTCTCTGCTCCAAAATTCTTCCCTGGTATCTGCCCTGCTACGGGTCGTAACGTCGAGTGGTCAGCTTTTAGCCTATTTGGGACTTCTTTTGGCTTAAGCTACTCTTGTTCTCTTGGCTACAGCCTAATTAAGATAGAAGGACCCTGCAGACTACCTTAGTTTTTTTTCAGCCACGACCAGCAGCTCCCTGAGCTAGTCACAGTGCTACACCCAAATGTTCCAGCAGTTCTGAACAGCTGATCGTGTCAGCTTCAAGGTGCACTAGGTTACATTGGATTTGGTCGAATAGCCAGTCAGAGGAGCCGCCTAGAAGCTGCTGCTTATACCTGAAGAGAAAAGATATGAAGGCTACCCACCTCGGTGTTCAATCCCATAGCTGCTAACATTTCCTCCTTCACGTAACCAAGGGTAGGTCGGATAGTATCCTCGGCAATGCAGGCATACTCTCCACTGTCTTGCCTCAGCATCACCTGTGTGGGCGTGTGTTGGTGTGAGAGGGAGTGGTGGTGGTGGTGGTTGGCCATCTACAGGTAAGCTTTAGCCAGGAGCTTGTACAAGGAGCTCGACAAAGCACGCATACTCTCCATTGTTCTGCCTCAGCATCACCTGTGTGGACGTATGTTTGTGTGTTATTGTGTATGTATGGGCGTGTGTTTGTGTGATATTGTGTATGTGTATGTGTGCATGTGTGTAAGTGTGTTTGCGCATATGTATTCGTGTGTTTGTGTGAGCGGGAGTCTGCTGTTAAATGCACATTCCAACTCAATGCATTTCTTTTTAATGAGATCGCCTGGTGGGGCGCGGTAAGGGAGCCCCGTCTTGCAACGGTAGAGAACATGCTACTACTGAACCAGGACAAAGCTACCATGGCAGTTAACAGCAATTCCGATCACTACAGCGCACCCGTAGGGATTCAAACCCAGCACCTTCACGGGTTCAAGAATGTAGCTACATAGCTACATACATTCTCAGTAGCTACTCAACAGGCAGAAGTTATGCATGGAGGCAGAATCACCCGTGATAAGTGCGCATGGTGCGAGTTTGCGCGTCGCAGCAGACAGATGCGACAAAGAGCTGAACCATTGAACCCAACTCAATGCATATCTCAACCACAGTTTTCTGTCTTTTGTGTGTATGTGTGTTTGCATGCATGTGTGTGCGTGTCTGTTTGCTTGTGTGTACGTGTGTTTGTGTTTGTGTTTGTGTGCGTGTCTGTGTTTATGTGTGCTTGTGCAGGTGCATGCTCGTTTGTAAGTGTAATTGTGTGCATGCGTGCTTGTGTGTGTGTGATTGTGTGTACGTGTGTTTGTGTGCGTGTCTGTGTTTGTGTTTATGTGTGCTTGTACAGGTGCATGCTTGTTTGTTTGTGTAATTGTGTGCATGCGTGCTTGTGTGTGTGTGTGCTTGTGTGTACGTGTGTTTGTGTGCGTGTGCGTTTCTGTTTTTATGTGTGCTTGTGTGTAAGTGTGTTTGTGTGCGTGTCTGTGTTGGTGTTTATGTGTGCTTGTATAGGTGCATGCTTGTTTGTACGTGTAATTGTGTGCATGCGTGCTTGGGTATGTGTGTGCTTGTGTGTTAGTGTGTGTGCTTGCTTGTATGTTAGTGTGCATGTGTGCTCGTGCGTGTGCGTGCTTGTGCGTTTGTGTGTGTTCTTGTTTGTATGTGTGCTTGTGAGTTTGTGTGTGTGCTTGAGTGTGTGTATGTGTGTTGAAGTGAGCCTGCTGCTACATGCTCCTTTTGACTTGATGCATATGTCAACAGCATTTGTATGTTTTTACCGACCACCCTTCCATGCTTTGTCTGTTTATTGGGCTTCCCTGTTGGTCTAGCAGGCTAGTTCCTGATACCAGTATTTTGCCACCGACTAGCTTGCCATGTCAGTCACCAACCACCTGGCACCCACCATCCATCCCCCTGCTGGCACCCAGCCACCATGTCAGTCACCAACCACCTGGCACCCACCATCCATCCCCCTGCTGGCACCCAGCCACCATGTCAGTCACCAACCACCTGGCACCCACCATCCATCCCCCTGCTGGCACCCAGCCACCATGTCAGTCACCAACCACCTGGCACCCACCATCCATCCCCCTGCTGGCACCCAGCCACCAGGTCAGTCACCAACCACCTGGCACCCACCATCCATCCCCCTGCGGGCACCCAGCCACCATGTCAGTCACCAACCACCTGGCACCCACCATCCATCCCCCTGCTGGCACCCAGCCACCATGTCAGTCACCAACCACCTGGCACCCAGCCACCACCCACCTGCCAAGGTCCAGGGAACTCCCTGAACATAGCTCCTGAGTAGTTAACGATGAAAGGGGCCACAGGCACAGACTTTGAGTAGTCCCTAGGGCGCAGGAAGAAGACGGGCAGTAGCTTGCAAAGGAATTCATACTGCAAGGACTTGGGTGGCAGGCCCATGAGGCCTAGATCTCCCCTCAGGGTGTCTAGCTCCAGGTTCCAGACCACAGATGCCTTGCCTTCACCTGGTGTGCAATACAGTGTTTTTTTATTTCAGATTTCTGAAGGCCAGGTTACTGGCCTGGCTACTCGGGCAACTCAGGCCTGATTTCAGGATTGTTGCGTAGCCATCCCATGGTACAGCGCATGGCGGGGGTTAGGGCAGCGCCAGAGTCATGCGTCGCTATGGCTGAGGTCGGGGGGGGGGGGGGGGGGGGGGGGGGGGGGGGGGGGGCAGCGCCAGAGCCATGCGTCTCCATGGCGGAGGTCGCGGGGGGGGAGGGGGACAGCGCCAGAGCCATGCGTCACCATGCAATGAATGGCAACGTAGTGGGACTCGCGTGGTTGGAAAACAAACAGTGGTGCAATAAACAAGTGAATCGTGAGAAGTGACCTCAATTTATCAGTGAATGTACAAAGTGATTGGAACAATAATATTTTGATCAGAATGCTTAGATTTTGATTGTTTTCATGATGACAATGATTATGAGGATAACGACTACATTTTCCTGGTCATTATTTTTACAGCCTAAGACAGCTAACAGCCAAATTGCTGAATGAAGCCATGCAAATACAGTTCGAATTCTTGCCCATACCGGAAATCAATATCAACAATGAACACCAGCCAAATTTGTATTACATCAATTAATATCAATTTATATCAGTTAATATCAATGAACATCAATTAATATCAATGAATATCAATTAATATCAATGAATATCAATTATCATTGAATATTTTTACCAACACTGATGAACACTGGCCAGATTATTATTACATAAATCAATATCATTAATGATTAAATATTTGTATCGACACTAATCAACACTGACCCAATAATTAGAACAGTAAGATAATCAATCATTATTCAACATTTGTAACAACACTGATCGACAACAACCAAATGATTATTAAATACATTAATATCAATAATGATCAAGTATTTTTGTTATCAACACTGACCAAATTGTTGTCAAAAACATCAATAATTATTCAATATTGTTATCAACACTGATCAACACTGACAAATTAATGATTACATACATGAATATCGATCATTATTATATATTTTTATCAACACTGATTAGCACTGACCGGAATGTGACTCGATGTATTGCTGCACGTTGGGGAGCTCCACGCAGGTTGCGTTCACAATGATGAACACTTCAGCGGCTTGGCCAGGGATGTTGGCATCGGGGGCACCCTTGGCGAAGAAGGAGCTGATGCTCAAGCCGATGGGGTTTGACTTGGCCTCGTTCAAGTGCCCCATGGTCACTCCATCCACCAGCTCCATGGAGGGCTTGAACCTGATTGTGTATTCTATGGATTAGCTAACATGTAGGGCAAGCAATATCAGCCTGATTCTTATAATTACAAAACGATATGATGTATGATGTATCAGAGGGTACAATGTATGATGTATGATGTATTAGACAATATGATGTATTAGACGATATGATGTATGAGACGATATGATGTATTAGACGATATGATGTATGATGTATGATGTATTAGACGATATGATGTATGAGACGATATGATGTATGAGACGATATGATGTATGATGTATGATGTATTAGACGATATGATGTATTAGACGATATGATGTATGAGACGATATGATGTATGAGACGATATGATGTATGAGACGATATGATGTATGATGTATGATGTATTAGACAATATGATGTATTAGACGATATGATGTATGAGACGATATGATGTATGAGACGATATGATGTATGATGTATGATGTATTAGACGATATGATGTATTAGACGATATGATGTATTAGACGATATGATGTATTAGACGATATGATGTATTAGACGATATGATGTATGATGTATGATGTATCAGACGATATGATGTATTAGACGATATGATGTATGAGACGATATGATGTATGATGTAACAGACGATACAGTGTATGATGTACCAGACGATATGATGTATGATGTATTAGACGATTCAGAGTATGATGTATGATGTTTTAGACGATACAGTGTATCATGTACCAGACGACATGATGTATGATGTATTAGACGATTCAGTGCATGATGCACCAGACGATATGATGCATGATGTATTAGATGATTCAGTGTATGATGTATGATGTTTTATACAATTCAGTGTATCATGTACCAGACGACATGATGCATATTGTGTTAGACGATACAGTTTATCATGTACCAGACAATATGAAATGTGATGTATTAGACGATAAAATGTATGATGAATCAGACAATACTATGTACGATGTATCAGGTGGTATGCATCAGATGATATCACATGCATACATGCACAAGGCCTCATGCAAGAACTAACATCTTGAATGAACAGGAATATACTGCCACATCTTTAATAAACGGGTGTACTGCCCCAGGTCGGGAAGAATCACATGCTGTGACATACAACCACACATGCATACACTCATTTGCATGCAAAACAGATGCATACCTTTCACATTTGACCGCAAAACACATGCATACACGAATTTGAATGCAAACACATGCATACACTTACTTTTCAATAATACTTTTCAAATGCATACACATATATGAATGCAAACACATGCATACACGCACAAGCACATATGCACACACGCATGAATACTAACATGCATACACGCACATGCACAAGGCCTCGTGCAAGAACTCACATCTTGAATGAGCGGGTGTACTCTCCCAGGTCAGGAAGAACCACGTGCACCTTCTTTCCAGTGAGAGCAATCTGATTGAGAAAGGTCCATGAAGAGTTCAGATTTATTTGTTGAGGAAAACACATATTTATAAAAAAACAAATACAAAAGATTATAGTATTATTAACTAAATACTCAAGTCAACATTTGTTTCAGATAGAACATACATTTGATTATTATAAAGTGCATTTAATTAAATATTGGAGTCAATCTTTATTTGTCAAGGAAGAAGACTCATTTGAATATTATAAAAGAAATCTAATAATATCAAGCGAGGGGAGGGCAGGAATAAAGTTTGCAGACCGCATATTTGGAAATTGTTTTTTTCACCCCTGACCACGCCCCCCCCCCCCCCCCCCCCCCCCCCCCCCGGCTTCATACCTGGACACCCAGACAGTATAACATAGTGAAAGGGGGGTCCATAAGCATCATTACGTCAAGGCCTTTCCAACCATACAACAAAAAAAATATAAAATAACAAGTTTGGACAAAGTTATTCAGTTTTGAGTATTTTTACAACTTTCTTGGGTAGCGCAGTAGTCCGCGCCCTTGAAGGAGATCACCCAGGTATGAAAAGGACTGAAAGCGTTATTTATCTGTCTATCTATCATTATCATCACCATTATCATGGTTTAATTTTCTCAATTGTTTTCTGGAGCCTGAGGGTCTGCTCAGGTGTGGTGGGGTTGGGTGGGGGTGGGGGTGATGGTGGGTGGGTGTGTGTGTGGGGGGGGGGGGCTAGACCCCAGGCTGACTTAGGAACCTCGTCAGGGACCAGAATTCAGAACGCGCATACGAACACACGTTTCTCAGCCTAACTGCCGCTCGTGCGACACTGGGGGCCAAGGTGTGGGTGACGTCCAGCCTGGCGTCCAGCCTGCATGTGAATTCCAGGGCACCCACCCATTACACACTGGGTGTAACAGACTTACGGTTGCAGATTTGAACTCGTCTCATTGATCTTTTCAATATGGTGCACTTAACGCTCAAAAATTCGCACTGGCAAGAAAGTTACACAAAGTACAAATAAAATTGGGAAAACGGTCGGACCCCCTCCCCCCCCCCCCCCCCCCCCCCCCCCCTCAATCTCGGCCGCCTGTGGGTGTCTCAACATGATTTTTTTTTTATCGACCATTGCTTGCGCTTCTCTATCCATATCGAACATGATATACGAAATCTTTTTTCTTGCCCCCTCCTCGATATTAAGTATCTAAAATTAAATATTGAAGGCAAGGTTTGTTTGCAGAGGAAGATCACCCATGTGTAGGTTTCCTGCAAAGCCAACATCGCCCCCCCCCCCCCCCCCCCCCCCCCTCCCTAGGCACCTACCTGCCCCCATACCCCCCTAGATCCACATCCACCCCCTAACCCCCCCTTAACCGCCCGCCACACCATAGACAACACACACACACCAATCCATATAAAAAAAAGTAAACCCAACAGCAAACAGTCAACCCTACGCACCTGCTTGGCACCAAACAGAGCCAGCTGGACATTGGAATCCATGAAAAGATCACTGGAGCCCTTGTAAGCTATGGACAGACAAGGCAGGGAGCAGAAGGGGGATGTTATGGTAGCTATTGAAGGGCAGGAGGCAGGGGGCAGAAGGACGATGTTCAGTAACAAGACAGTTTTAACTGAACACAATATTCCTATGTTTTATGATGCGCTTCATTTGGTGAAGCTATACACATATATGCTATGGAAAAAGGCATTTTTAAGCCTTTTCAATATGAGGTTGAATACATCCTGCTGGAAGTTGGAATCGATGAACAGATCACTGGAGCCCTTGTAAGCTGTGGGAAGGCGGGGCAGGGGGCAGACGGGGGGCTGCTGATGGTAGCTATTGAAGGGCAGGAGGCAGGGGACAGAAGGGGGACTGTTGATGTTAGGAATTGAAGGGCAGGAGGTAGGGGGCAGAAATTGAAGGGCAGGGGGCAGGGGGCTGGTAAGAGTAGCAATTAAAGGGTAGCAGGCAGGGGGCAGATATTGAAGGGAAGGGGACAGATCCTAAGCAGCATCACCACCATCGTCATCATCACCATTGAGGGCATGCAAGGGTTCATTTTATCATCTAGATCAGTTTCCTTGTGAGCATCATGCACGCACGGTTGAGGGGTGGCCCCAGTGCAAGCAAACGGGCTGGCCCTCTCAACCTCATGCCTCGTAACTAGGCATTCTGTTTGTTTATTGCATGCATGAGGTCATTTTCTCTTCTAGATCAGTTGTCATGTGTATACCTGTATCATGGATGCATGGTTGGTGGTTGGCCCCAGTGCAAGCAAACAAGCTGGCCCTCTCAACCTCACGCCTCGTAACAAGGCGTACTATTCATGTATTGCGTGCGTGGGATGATTTTGTATACTCTCCATATTATCTTGGGTTAACCTGGGTTAACTTACAATAGAAAAAATGGCACCAGGAAAGCTTTCATATTCTGGTTATATCGTATATTGTGTACAGGCACATGAATCATGTTGCGGGGTTTCCACACATGCACCAGGTATGCATGAGACCGCCCAGGACAACAGGCAAATAGGGACCCTCCAAAAGTGGTTACATAAAGGCTTTCATAACATGGTTATATTAAATATTTTGTACATGCACATGAAGCATGCATGGGGTAAGGTTGCTGAGTTTCCACAAAAACAACAGGTATCTTACATGATCCCATTAGGTATGTTACAGTCTGAGGGTAGCCACTTTGGCCAAAGGGACTTGCCCAACCTCAAACAATCAGGAATGCATGCGACCACCCAGATCAACAGGCAAATACTGACAGGCAAATACTGACGTATCCAAACAATGGCAACGTGAAGGCTTCCATATTATACTTGTAAAGCATATCTTGTACATGCACACAAAGTATGTATGGGGTCATGTCGCAGATTTTCAAAACATGCAGATATAGTAAACAAAATGACAATGGACGGCTTTCGTACATTTGGTTGTATGACATAGTTTGTACATGCACATGACTACATGAGTCATGTAGGCCATTTGGGCCAGATCTTGCATGGTGTCTCATGTTCATCCACACATGGCACTCACCAAATGGTCCAAACTGCAGATCAAGTAACTCCCTCTCTGCAACCCCATGCAACGCACCCATCTCATGTAGCTAGTAGCTAGGAGCTATAATTTTGCCAGAAGCAGTGCACTCACCCTCAACCCTCACTGGGACGGGCGGGAACTCGACCTCCATGAGAGGGATGCCAGCCTTAATGGCAGCGAGCACGCTCTTGGAGGCGTCTTTGACCATTTCCTCGAAAGACTCGGGACGGTAGGTCATCCTTCCGGGCCCCGGCCCAGCGGCAGGGGCAACATCAGCCTCAGTCGCAGCCCGGACGGGGGTGAGGCGGGGCCTGGTGGCTAGGGTAACGCATGGGCCCGAGGGGCATGGAGCAGCAACCTTGGCAGGGCGTGCGACGTGCTTGATGGCAGTGGCGGGGGGCACGGGAGTGAAGGCTCCGCACTTGGTGGAACGGGGCACGGCCCTGCTAGATACGGCCTTGGACTGCATTTTAGGTGTTTCGCAACAGTAGGTGCGGAAATGTTCCCGGGGTGAATTGAATGAGAATGGCACTAATCGTAGGGGTCTGTTTGTGAACGCCTGGTGTTCGGCGATCTGAGGTTGGGAGGTGGGAGGAGAGGGCCGGCCATGCGAGCCCTGGAGCCACTCGATCTTGGATCTGTTGTACCACAGCCTAACTGCCACGGCCCCCCACGCCCACGCCCACGGGCACGGGTCTGGGACCCCGTTCAAGTTCGTATGCAAGGGCCCTGCCCCCCTGCCCTGGTTGTATGAGACCTAGAGAGGGCTGCGTCCAATGAAACTTCGCAACGACTGCCATGCGCAAGCCGTGGAGCATGGTCACCGGAGCATGGTTGGCAGGGCCCACTCCTGGGGCCCACTCCAAGGGCCCACTCGCATCCTAGGACCTTAGGGCCAGCTTCAAGTAGGAGTAGTTTGTCTCGTGCCAGGCTTGCGTGGCATTTGTTTTCACACGCTATCTCGGTGTGTTTCGTCATTACTTGTGGACTGTGACTACGGACAACATACATACGATTATTTTTGATATTATCGTCCCTATATATCCACGCACCAGTTCTTAGCCTAGTGCAACTCAACCAAACCCTTCTGTCGGATTCTCTAACATGAAAGCCGCACTTCGCCTCTTGCCCTTGTTGCCTCATCACCGCGAACCCCTTATAGCTCCATGTAGCGTCATGCTGCGTTCCTTCAGTAAGGTGGTGGTTCCCTCAGGACAACCCGAGGAGCCCTCTGTTCCTCCCCCCCCTCCAGCTGCAACCGATCGATCCTCCTCAGAAGCGTCTACCTCTGACAATGCCGCAGCGCCTCAGTCTCTCGGTTGGCTCCAGGGTCCGGAATCTAGGATGCTCCAAAAACTACGGGTTGAAGATGATCAGTGGGAACAGGCGGTGGATGAGAGAAGTGGCGAGCTGTGCTGGAAGAGCAAGATGACTGGTGAGAAAACTGACCTCTTCAAACCTGGCTATGAGTAGATTGGCATTGAGACATTACCTTGATAACTGGGTTGATTCCAAGAATTAGATATAATTATTAAAATACTGCTGTTTCCAACCACTTGTTAGGAGAGTTCTCCATGCCCATCTGGCCATGGTACAGCTGAGTTCTGAATTTCCTCTGTTTCTCCTGGTGGAAGCAATTTCCATCATAAGGCATCTGAAGTGGCAACATCAGGCATGAAACTCTCCTTGCAGCCATTCATGGCTACAGTTATGCAGCAATTAAAAAGTGACGATAACGCCTGGTGGGGCATGGTAGTAAGGGAGCTCCTTCTTACAGCGGTAGGGAACGAGCTGCTACTTTACCCGGAAAGCTTCCTTAGAGGTTGACAGGGACCGCAAACACGAAAGTGCACCCGTATGCAGCAATCGACTGATTGTCAACCAACTTCATCGAGTTGGAGTTGGTGTAGTGCTAAACATTAGCTTCCTTCAAGCCTGAGTTCATCCAGTACTGAACATTTGCTTTGGAGTTCATGTTTTGTGGCCATGCAAACAGCCTGACTCTGTCATTTTGTACCTCCTTTTGTACCTTCTTTTGAACCTCCTTTTTGTGTGTTTTAGACCATGCAAACAGCCTGACTCTATCTTTTTGTACCTCCTTTTTGTGTGTGTTTGGGCCATGCAAATAGCCTGACTCTGTCATTTTGTACCTCCTCTGTTTGTGTTTAGGACCATGTAAACAGCCTGACTTCGTCATTTTGTACCTCCTTTTTTGTGTGTGTTTAAGACCATGCTAACAGCTTAGCTCTGTCATTTTGAACCTCCTTTTTGTGTGTTTTGGACCATGCAAACAGCCTGACTCAGTCATTCTGTACCTCCTTTTTTGTGTGTGTTTGGACCATGCAGATAGCCTGACTCCACCCTTGTGGACCTCCTGAATATTTTATGGGCATGTACAATCGTGTTATGCATGTAGAACTGCATGTCAGTGTTATTGTACTCCTCAGTTCTGGACTAACAGGCATGTTGTGCGATGATGCTGTAGGTGAGCAAACAGTACCTGGAATACCCAAGCCTGAGACCTGGACAGAAGTAGTTGATAAGAAAAGCGGACTGCTGTACTATTGGAACAAGAGAACAGGTAAGGGCAGTTGTGCTGCTGCGGTTGGGATGGGAACCCTAGGAACTGACCAAATTCAGACGAGTCCTAGGCGTCGCAAGCGACAAAGAAATTTGGCGGAGATTGTTGGCTATCGGAGCGACAGGTGGCAACAGAATCGAGTGCAGCAAACTGAAGCCAGGGTTTACGAGACAGTTAGGGTCAGGGTTACTTCTTTCTTGTTTCTTGTTATAGATGGACAACGCGGTGACCCTGGGGGCTTCGCCAAAAAAACTTTGGATTGTGCACAAGTCTTTTGAATCGGTTATTTCATGTCCGTGTAATGGCATCGGGCTGGGTATGGCACTATGGTGTACTTCTTGGGGGTTATCAGCCCTGTGGGTATAGTTTTTTCTTCTGCTATAAGCATCAGCTTCTAGGCAGCTCGCTGGGCTCTCTCTTCGTCCTGACTTTAATCAACCTAGGCACCTGGCAGCTGATATCGTCAGCTTCCCAGTGTCACTGGAATCTTTGGGTTTGGCACAGTGGCAGTCTTAGGGAGCTGCCAAGAAGCTGGTGCTGGTAGCCAAAAAGAAAAAACAGTGGCACTGGTATCTTGCGTCATCAGTTTGAACATAGCTGTTCTGTTGATAAGTATTCTCCTCCATGTGTGGGTGACACTAAAATTGAAACCCTCCGAATAGTATTTGAATGCCTGTGGGAGATACCAAAGAAATCTAAATCCACACAATGATCGCTTCACCCGCCCCCTGGCTGCAACAGGAGATGTTTCAAACTTGGGCGAAAGTAAACCTGGGCCATACGGCAGAAATGCAGGCGGAGTGGAGCCCAACATGCCCAATTACAGTCCCCGCATGGGACGTTTGGACCTGGATGCCCCAACAAAGCCTAAAGGACCAGAGCCTAGCATTGTAGCTCTCTACAACAACCCATTGGTAAGAATCGGCAAGAACTCTGATTCTCATTTTGCAGTACAACACACACCACTGTTTTTCTTTTCGGCAACTAGCAAGAACCGAACTGCCTTGACATCAAGCATTGAACCAGACTGCTTGTACATCGGGCATTGAACCAGACTGCTTGCACACCAGGCATTGAACCAGACTATCACTAGCATGCTGTACAGTAAAACAACTGTTGCACTGTCTCGAATATGGTATTGAATTGTGAAACCTAATATGTTGTATGGCTTGCTAATCCACTGACAACAAAACCTCCAATAACCGTACTTCTTCAGGGCAAGTGCCTACCTTGAAATGGTATGCCACCTTCTTTTGAATGTATGAATGTATTAACTTCAACTTCAACCAGTCTGAAACCATGTGAGACTTGCTCATGAGCCTGTCCCCCCCCCCCCCCCCCCCCCCCATCCTTCCCTTCCCTTTCATTCCCTGTTTCCGACTCTGCTTGCAGGGCTGGTTTCTGCTCGCTCTTGCCTGCGTGGGGATCCTTCAGCAGATCATTTTCAAGGAGGCCGTCCCACAGGCATGAAACATCAGCTTAGTTCACGTCAACATGTGGCTTGAGGCGCATCTATCGACAGCATGTCCCACAAGCATGACACATCAGCTTAGCTAACGCCAACATGTGGGTTGAGACACACCTATCGCCAACACTGTCCTACAAGCATGAAACATAATGGCACACACACACAAACGCTTGTCGCGTCGCACGAAAGAGAAATAAAAACATTGCCAGGGTGCGACTTGCAAGCTAGCGTTCAAGTGTCCAAATGCCCATGTTCAGGGTGTATTTGCTTGAAGAATTATAGTTGTTATGAGGTTGTATATGCCGACACTTAAGTATCTAACCATCTGCAGAATACAATACTTCCCTACGTGCGATAGCCATGGGGACCAGGGATGGGGGGGAGGGGTACTTGCTTGAAATAAATAAAGCATTTACCCTTCTTATTTTGAAGGGAACATCAGTCCTGCCATTCTTTGGGGTCTAAGTCTCTAGGTTCTTGACAGGATGTTGGACTGCAGCTAATGTAATTGTACGGAATCAGGGCAATGTTTCAATCGTAGAGTTGTTACACGGTAGAGGACTGAATAGAAGATTGTCTAATTGGCGCAACAGGCGCACTCATAAGGAAGCAGGATGCGTACTGCAGTGTACTGCAGTCACGTGCAGGACACAGCTAGTCAGTGGTCTGGCGGCAGGCAAGACGGGTCCTGGAGGGAACAGGAACCGGTGTGCATTATGCCAACTCAGTTACCGACGTATGTCGGATAATAACATCCCCCCCAATTTGAGGTATTCTTGAGCTCAAGAATTCCTGAAATTAACTGAGGGTCATAAGAAATTAATATAGATATAAAAGAAATACAATGACTAAGAGCTGGTCTGCTTCGGTCAGGAACTTAAATAATAAAATTATTCAGGTCAAGACTATAGGGAAGGGAGTACTTGGAAAGTCTCGAAGTCAGTAAATCACTATATGTGGCTGTACACTGGTCAGGCTTGTCAAGAGGTCAGAGGTAAACTTATATGGACTGTGGAAAGGCGGGCTGGCACAGTCAAGGTGGTAATCTTATCTAAAGAACTCTAAATCACTGATCTAGGTTGGCAGCTTAAGGAGCTGCCAGGAAGGTACAGACTTCAACTAAAGTAAGTCTTATCAGAGGAAGGGGAAATGATACGGTAATACCTAAGGTCAGCTAACTTATTCCCCCTCTGATTGGGAAGTCGAAATTTGCTAAGACTTGTCAAATCAAGAGTGACATCAGGATAACTAAACCAGAGGTGAGGGGGACTGGCAGATGAAAATGTAATACGTCCCGCACAGGGAGCAGTTGGAATACATAATGTCAGCATACTTTTCCCCCCATAATTTGGGAGCTCTTAATGGATCCTAAAATTACGGATGACATTATGAGAAATAACTTAAAGTAGAGATCCCCGCTGGCTCATAACAATCAGTCCAGATGGAAGGATAGGATGAGATACTTCCATTGTCATCTTTAAGAAATTGGAAGGTAGGCTGGACAGTAAATATAACTGTCCTGCAAAAGGAGGCTACATGCTGAGATGCTAAAACAGATGTGAAGACAGCAAGTCACTAGAGGCGCCAGGTGTTGGCCAGAAAACTAGTCAAACTGCTGTCAGCAGTACATGGGGCAGTACATAGGGCAGGACAGGATTTAATTCCTTAGGTGTTCATTGCTAAGAAGAAGAAAAAATAAGCGTGATGGGCCCATAACCTTTCAATCGTAGAGTTGTTACACGGTAGAGGACTGAATAGAAGATTGTCTAATTGGCGCAACAGGCGCACTCATAAGGAAGCAGGATGCGTACTGCAATGTACTGCAGTCACGTGCAGGCCACAGTTAGTCAGTGGTCTGGCGGCAGGCAACACGGGTCCTGGAGGGAACAGGAACCGGTGTGCATTATGCCAACTCAGTTACCGACGTATGTCGGATAATAACACAATGTGAAGATATTGTGGAGGAAGAGGGTTGGATGAATGTAATTGATTGCTAGAATGCAAGGGAGTTGCATGAGTGAGATTTTTTTCTTCTTTTGGGCAGTTTTGGGGCAAAAATAATTGGGTCTTCCTGCACCAGTCCTAGACTGGAAGGATTATATTTTTATATGTGATGTTGCGGGGCCTCTCCTACCCCCCCCCCCCCCACACACACACACCCCCACACGCACACACTTCTCCCCCCTCTTCATTAAGTTGCACCCAGCCGCGTAGGGCAGATTTTTTTTGTAACAACCACATCGCAATCCAATTCAATACATGATTTTCTTACGCGCATTATATGTTGGCCGCAATATGGATTGGTGGTAGTCAAAAGAAGGCCCTAAATGTTATGTGCACTAATAGGCCGGTTGTATCAGAGGGCTGTATCCCCCTAAAGGATGGGTGAAATTGGAACCCTCAAAATAGGATCTGAATGATGCGAGTCCATATCAAAAACCGCCTGGATGCATGGAAATTATGAGAGCGACTAACTGTTGCAGTCAATTCCAACCTTAGTCGTCCAATTTAGCGCCGGCAGAAACGATGCGTTTGACGCGGAAAAGGACAAAAAACGAAACCACCTCGATCGGTTTCTCACGTTTTTTCTAGGTTTTCCCGCCCGGCCCGGCCAGGCCCCAACTGAATGCACATGATCGAGGAGGCCTGCAAGCTGTCGATAAAAATCTCTTTGCGCGCGCCTCGCAGTTTTATTACAGGTGCGCTAGCCCGATAATCTCCTGCCCAGAAGCTGGAAGAGGCGTCGATCCAGGGGTCCTGAGGCGATCCACGTGTCAAATTGTTACTGCCTCATCGAGGACAGTTGGGGCAGTTTGTTATTTGCAGGTGGAGGCAGGTATGGGCAAGCAGGCTGCCCCCAGGGGCTAGCCCGGGGGCTGGCCCTCATGGGGGCAGGCACGGTCAGGCAGCTGGGATCCATGTCAAAATCACACCGACACACATCACAGGCCCTCCATTATTTTCCACACCGTTTCTTCGCCGTTTTTCTTGCTCACCGCTTCTCCTCTTGCGAATTGTGAAGCATAGAGAAAGCCATCGATCCATCAAAGTATCGAGCCATCGAGACCAGCCAAAGAAATCGTTGAAGAGAGATGAACATGTTTTCCAAGTCAGCTTCCCGCCACACTTGTGCGTGCTCATTTCGTGTTGATGTCATCATGCTTCTATTCCTTTCTTGCGTTCTGCCTGAAACCCTTTTATAGCGCAAAAACTCGCCATAGCTTCCAGCTGAGATCGAAACGGATCGAAACGATCCGATTGTCTCGATACCGCAGTGCCCCCACCAGTCCATCATATTCCCCCCCGCTTCTTAGATGCGTATAATTGGCATGCATGCGATCTCATTCCCGTCATGAGACTTAAGGGAGACTTCTGGACCTTTTGGGTCGCCATGGGTTTCCCAGTTATGTGCTCTGCCATGTCCAATAAGTATGCCATGCTCATGTGCCCACCTTCTTTCCAGCTCTAATGGGCCCTCCCCCCTCCCACCTTCCCCCTCACCCCTCACCCCTCTTGCAAACAGTGAGGGGCACAACCTCAGTCCAGGCTCCCCGTGTTCATGGATTGAGACCTCTGAGACCCATTGGAGCATCAACTGGACCAAACATTCCCGTGGGCATCACTATGCCCATCATTCCCGACAGCCCTATCCTGGGAAGCAACCTTGTCGAAATGGTTAGGAGGTTCAAGCGCATGCAGAATGGCTCTGACATTCGTGGCGTTACAATTCGTGGTGAGCGTTACTTAATGTCTGTGTGTTCAGACTTCATTCTAGAGCATGTATAATGGTGTTGACTCCCATGAACAAACCCAGTCATTGCATTTGCACTCACATTTGTTTGCATGTATCCATCAACACATATGTTTGAATGTGTGCATGTATCCATGAAGCACGCATGATGCTGCGTACGTTTTGGGGCATACAAATCCATTTGGATGGAGTCACCGCCGCATGTGTGCATGTATATCCACCTGTATGTACTCTCATGATGCCATGAACACTTGTGGGGCTAGGTGAGAAGACAGATAGACATGTATGAAGGATCATGACAATATAATGGGGATGGGGTGGGATGGGGTGCTGATGGGAAGTGTGTGTGTTTGTGTGTGAGGAGGAGAGGTGTGTGTATGTGTATGTGTATGTGTGTGTGTGTGTGTGAGGAGGAGGGGTGGGTTTGGGGGGGTGGGGGGGCAAAACTGCCTTTTTTCCTGCCCGACGCAGCACAAATATCAGCGATCGAGCTCAAATAATGCGTGATAACACAATACAGACACCCGGCGGACATACTATTCAATATATAGTCAAGCCGATGTGCAAGCTCCTGACTGCCCAGGACATCGCAGAGTAACTCAGTTGATTTGACCTGTGTATGCTATCACACAACACTATCCACACCCACACTCACACCCACACCCACTCCCACACCCGCACCTGCACCCACACCTGCGCCCACACCCACACAACACAACACTACCCACACCCACACAACACTACCCACACCCACACCCACACCACACTGTGTTTTTGCCATCATTTCTGTAGGAGTGCCCCACGAGCCAGTCACAATGACGGCAGGCGGAGCCTTCTTCATCGGCCATGCCTTCGCTGAGTACCTCATCAACAGGGGCCATGATGCGCCTGTGGTATCTGTTGGTAGGTTCAGTGTGTGGGTGTGTGGGTGGGTGTTGGTGGGTGTGGGAGGGTGCGGGGGGATGGGGGATGGGGGTGTGGTTGTCGGTGTGGGTGTGTGTGTGTGTGGGGGGGGGGATGGGGGATGGACAAGCCTGTGGTATCTGTTGGTAGGTTCAGTGTGTGGGTGTGTGGGTGGGTGTTGGTGTGTGTGGGAGGGTGCAGGGGGATGGGGGATGGGGGTGTGGGTGTCGGTGTGTGTGTGTGTGTGTGTGTGTTGGGGGGGGTGGGGGTGGATGGGGGATGGACAATCCTGTGGTATCTGTTGGTAGGTTCAGATTTCCAGATTCCATTCTTGTGTATACTTCCTGTAGCCTGGGCTAAAGAGGACCCTGGGCGAAAGGGGACCTGGCCACGCAAGTTGAATGAATGGTGACAGAAGCAAGTTGGGGTATGTTGCCCTGACAGTAACTGTTGGTGGGTTGAAGGTGCCATTGTCTCCAACAACCCAGTGGTGTCTGTGGCGGTAGGTTCAGATTTTTAGATTGTATTCTTGTGTAGTCCTCTTGTAGCCTGGGCTAAAAAATGCCCTGGGCGAAAGGGGACCTGGCCATGCAAGTTGAATGAAGGGTGGCGTAAGCAAGTTGGGGTATGTTGCCCTGACAGTAACTGTTGGTAGGTTGAGGGTGCCATTGTCTTTAACAACCCAGTGGTGTCTGTGGCGGTAGGTTCAGATTTCCAGATTGTATTCTTGTGTAGTCCTCTTGTAGCCTGGACTAAAAAGGACCCTGGGCGAACGGGGACCTGGCCACGCAAGTTGAATGAATGGTGGCATAAGCAGCTTGGGGTATGTTGCTCTTACAGTAACTGTTGGTGGGTTGAAGGCGCAATTGTCACTAACAACCCTGTGGTGTCTGTTGGTAGGTTCTGATCTCCAGATTGTATTCTTGCGTAGTCCTCTTGTAACCGGGGCTGAAGTGGACAATGGCATGACCTGGCATCAACCTGTTGCAGGCATGACCTGACCTGACCTGACCTGGCATGACCTGGCATCAACCTATTGCAGGCATGACCTGACCTAGCATGACCTGACCTGACCTGGCATCAACCTGTTGCAGGCAAGGACCCCCGACTTAGTGGAGGAATGGTTGAGACAGCCCTAGCTGCTGGCTTGGCTGCAGGTGGAGCCTCAGTGCACATGATTGGACTCGCTACCACCCCATGCATGTTCTATTCCATCGTTGCTGATGATCCAGGTAAGTGGGGTCTGCATGTAGGGTAAGGTGGGTAAGTGGGTGGGTGAGTGGGTGGGTGGGGAGTGGGGTGGGGGGAGTGGCTGGGGGCTGCATGTAGGGGGAGGGGGGTAAGGTAAGACATGAGAACAAATACAATGTTTGTTTGGTGGTTGGCCTCAGTGCTAGCAAACAGACTCCCCCCCCCCCCCCCCCCTACATGCAGCCTCACGCCTCATAATAAGGCGTACTATTTATTCAAAATTGTTATTTGAGTTCAGACATCTATTATCCCGTATAGTCTCATCATATAAGTCCCCCTTGACACCGTCAAGCCACGGGCACATTCGGAGTCCACAAGGCTACAGGATAATGTAACCATCATCATCATCATCAGCAGGACCATCACCATCACCATCACCATCACCATCACCACCATCACCACCATCACCATCACCATCACCATCACTATCACCATCACCATCACCATCACCATCACCATCATCATTACCATCACCATCACCATCACTATCATCATCATCATCATCATCATCATCATCATCATCATCATCATCATCATCTGCCCCCCCCCCCCCCCCCCCCCCCCCCCCCCCCCCTCCCCCCCCCCCTCCCCCCTTCCCTGTCACAGCTACATACCAAGGAGCCATTATGATTACTGCGTCCCACATGCCCTTCAACAGTAATGGCCTGAAGGTAAGCTGAGTTTCTTTCATTCCGTTGCCAACACATT
>JACBWV010000364.1:16269370-16340695 GCA_013435795.1 Chlamydomonas sp. ICE-L
TTGGGGTTGCGCTTTTGACGCCACTGCCTCCTTTTGGGTTGCGCTTTTGAGTCAATCAAAAACGGAAGTCTGCGCGCTGCGCCCAGAGGGTGTTCAAAAACATTGCGTCAATCGCGCAGTCGGGCTCCAAAACATTGCGCGCTAACACGTAATAGCGTGCGTCATGCAGTACCTGGTGTTGATGTTGCCTTGCTTGCTGTGTAACACAAATGGGAATCGTTATGCCTTGCCACGGGGCGTGAGGTTGAAGGAACCTTGCCGTTGCTTGCACTGGGGAATGGTTACGATGGGTTTTGCTTTCGCTGGCTGCTACTGCACCTGAGCTCTGAGTACCGGGCGTCAGCATTGAGGAAAGTTCTCGGCCTCTTTCACGGTGGCAGGTTGGAGATCGTGAACCTAGCGTCGTGTCCAAACCCTCAACCTGTCAGTCAAACCTACTACTACTCCCCCCCACCCCACCCCACCCCCACACACACACCTTTTTGTTGTTGTTCACGTTTACATTTTCCTGGTAAATTTATTTTTGCTGCCAAAGACAAAAGCAGCCAAATTGCTGGCTGAAGCTATGTAACCAAGTCCAATTTTAAGTTCAAATTCAAGTTCAAGCTCAAGTACCAACCAAGACTGAGCTCGTGGATGAGCTTTAGACCAGGGTACTTCAAACTGCCAAATTGGCCAGCGCTTTAGCGCACTTGAAAAAAAAACTGCGCTTAGTAGTGCAATAAGCGCAAAAATTGCTTGCTGCGCCCACAGGGAGTTGCAAAAAACTGCGCTTAAAGCGCAGAGGGGGTCAAAAAGTCAGCGCTCAAAAGCGCAAAAGCGCGCGCTTGGAATTACCCTGCCTTAGACCATTCCCCTCCTATCCCTGGGATTAAAGAGGAGAAAGCGGGCAGGGTAAGAAGAGGCGGAGGGGGACACCTGAATCAGACGTCCGATTGGTATACTGCCGATTACAACATATCGTGATTTCAAGTACCAACAAAGACTAAGCTCCTGCGCTTGCTATGCACTATGTTGGACATGTTGATCTTGCTTAGTAAAGTTGACTGTCTCTTGACTGGCTGTTTTTTCACTGAACTCTTTTTGACATATTGTTTTTTAACTTATTGTCTTTTGACTGACTGTAATTTGACCTACTGTCTATTCTCTATACCCTAAACCCTAAACCCTAAACCCTAAACCCTAAACCCTAAACCCTGACCCTGCCATCCATGCATCTGCTAACTATCTTTTGATTAACTGTCTTAAACTCACTGTCTTCCTGCTAATTGTCTTTTTAGTGACTTTCTTTCTACTAAAACCTAACTACAAATGTATCTGGACTTGTCAGCTCGACTTCCGCCCCTCCCAGGCTGTTTTTTTCACTGAACTTCTTTTCACTGACTGTCTATTGACTGTCTGTCTATTCTCTGAATCCTAAACCCTAAACCCTACACCCTAAAACCTAAAACCTAAACCCTGGCCCTGACTGGCCATCCATACATTTGCTAACTACCTTTGTACTGGCCTTTTCAGGTAGACTTCCGGCCCAGGTATGCAACTTTCTTGCGTGAACTCATCAAGCGTGGAGTGCAGCACAAATCCACGTACCACTTCCCTCTGTCGGGATACAAGATTGTGGTGGATGCAGGAAACGGTGCTGGCGGCTTCTTTGCTGATGAGGTGAGCCACTGTTTTTTTCTTTTTCGTCGCGCACAAAAACAAGACAGTGGGGCAAGCGCAGAGCCTGGAGTGGGGGATTCAGGGGGAGGGGGGGGGGGGAATTTTTGACTAGTTTAGCCAGACCCATGCGGCTTTTTTCTAACTCAGAAAGAACAAAACAGTGGGGTGAGGGCGGAGCCTACGGGACTCGGGGGGGGGGGGGGGGGGGGGGCATTTCTGACTAGTTTAGCCAGACCCATGTGGCTTTGTTTAACTGCCGCACAAAAAACAAAACAGTGAGGTGTGAGGGCTCCCACGGTGGTTTTTTGTTGTTGTTGAAGGTTTCAGGTTTTTTACCTGAACCCTAAACCCTAAAGCCACAGGTGCTGTCCCCCCTGGGAGCTGACGTCACTGGTAGCCAGTTCCTGGATCCTGATGGCAACTTCCCCTCCATAGAATCCATATATTACTGTTGACATGTGACTACATCCACACCACACCACACAACCCACACAACACAACACAACACAACACAACACAACACAACACAACACAACACAACACAACACAACACAACACCACACAACACATCAAAATACACCACACCACACCTCACAACCAAACACAAACCACCACCACCCCACAACACACACAGACAACAAAACAGACCACACCACACAGCACCACCAACACCACACCACACCACACAAACAACACCACACACGCGTAACACACCACACCTCACCACACCCACCTCACCAAACCCCACACCCAACACAACCCACACAAACACCGACAAACACAAAACAACCACAAAACAACACCACAATACACCACACCACACCACACACAACCACAAACCCACCACACAGACACAATACACCCACCCACACCCCACACACCACACCACCGCACAGCACAACCACACCACACCACACACCACACCACCCCACACCATACACACCACCATCACCACAACACCCTACACACCCACACAACACCAAACACACCCACACACTCAACAACAACACAACCCACACCAACCACACCACCCACCACACCTACTCACACCACCCCACCACACACCTACACAAACCCCCCCACACACCCACCACAACCACACTCACAACCACACCACACCACACCCCCACATCCACACCACCAGCCACACCAAACAAAACTACCACCCACACACACACCGACACCACACCCAATACCACCCCACACCCCACAACCACAGCCACCCACTACCTACACCACATACCACCCCACATACCACACCACACCACATACCACACCACACACCACACCACACACACACCACACCGACACCACACACCACCCCAACCACCACCCCACACCCCACACACCACCACACCACACACCACACCACACACACCAGCACCACACCACACACACCACACATCCTCAACCAACACTCCACACCACACCACCCACCCCACACCACCCCACACCACAAACCACCCATAAAAAATTACCACACCACACATCCACACCAACACATCCACACAATAACTTACACAAAAACATCCACCACTACATCCACACCACACATCACACTCACACATCCACAACACACTCCACAACACACATCCACACCACACAACCACACAACACACCGCACACCCCCACACACACACCACACCACCCACACCAACACCACACCACACCACCCACACCCACACACCACCACACACCACACAAACCACACCAGACATCCGCACACACTCCATCACACACATCCCAACACCATCCACAACACACCCTCCACACAAACATCCACAAACACAACAATCCCAACCACACCACACCACCAACCACACGCCACACCAACACTACACCCACCACACCACACCACACCACACCACACCACACCACACAACACCACACCAAACACACCACACACCACACCACACCACACAAACCACACTACACCACACACACATCCACCCACACCCACACATCACTCACACCACACCACACCAACACCACACCACCCCACCCACCACACCACACCCACCACAACCACACACCCGACACTCCACACGCCACACCACACACCACCACCACACACCCAACACAACCAACAACAAACCAGCACCCCATATTCAACCCAACCATACCTGTCATCACCACCAATATACCACCACCACCACCACCACCACCCACCACCTATCCCGACCATATACCACCACCATATCCATACCACCACCACATATAGGCTAACCACACACAACAACCATACTATACCGCACCATACCACACCACACCACACATCCACACCACACATCCACACCACACCACACCACACCACACCACACCACACCACACCACACCACACCACACCACATCCACAGGTGCTGTCTCCCCTGGGAGCTGACGTCACTGGTAGCCAGTTCCTCGATCCTGATGGCAGCTTCCCCAACCATGTCCCCAATCCTGAGCACCCGTCAGCGATGGAGGCTGGGTCAAAGGCTGTTCTTGCCAATGGGGCCGATCTTGGTATTGTGTTTGACACTGACGTAGACAGGTGTGCAGCAGGGGTGGGTGTGTTGGTGGCAGGTGTGTGTATGTGTAGGGTGTGGGTGGGTGGGGGGTGGGGGGCGAGTATTGGCTGCATTTTTGACACTGGCGTAGACAGGTGAGCAGCAGGGGTGGTGGTGGGTGGTGGGTGGTGGGTGGCAGGTGGGTGGGTGAGGGGGGGGGGGGGGTATTGGCTGCATTCTTTATTTGTTTTCAACTATGACGTAGACAGGTGAGCAGCAGGGGTGGTGGTAGAAGGTGGGTGGGTGGGTGAGGGGGGGGGGTATTGGCTGCATTGTTTTTGACACTGGCGTAGACAGGTGAGCAGCAGGGGTGGTGGTGGGTGGGTGGTGGCAGGTGGGTGAAGGGGGGTGGGGTGGGGTGGGGTGGGGGGGGGTAGTGGCTGCATTGTTTTTGACACCGGCGTAGACAGGTGAGCAGCCGGGGTGGTGGTGGGGTGGGTGGTGGCAGGTGGGTGAGGGGGGGGGGGGGGGGGGGGGGGGGGGGCTGCATTGTTTTTGACACTGGCGTAGACAGGTTGAGCAGCAGGGGTGGGGGGTGGGGTGGTGGGTGGCAGGTGGGTGGGGGGGTGTGGGGGGGGGGGGGGGGCTGCATAGTTTTTGACACTTGCGTAGACAGGTGAGCAGCAGGGGTGGTGGTTGGGTGGTGGGTGGTGGCAGGTGGGTGGGTGGGTGGGTGGGGTAGTAGCTGCATAGCTTTTTACACTGGCGTAGACAGGTGAGCAGCAGGGGTGGTGGTGGGTGGCAGGTGGGTGGGTGGGTGGGTGATGGGGGGGGGGGGGGGGGGTGGGGGGGCTGCATAGTTTTTGACACTGGCGTAGACAGGTGAGCAGCAAGGGGTGGTGGTGGGTGGTGGGTGGCAGGTGGGCGGGTGGGTGAGGGGGGGGGGGGGGGGGGGGGGTAGTGGCTGCATTGTTTTTTACAAACCTGGCGTAGACAGTGAGCAAGCCGGGTGGTGGTGGGTGGCAGGTGGGTGGGTGGGTGGGTGAGGGGGGGGGGGGGGGGGTTATGGCTGCATTGTTTTTTACAAACTGGCGTAGACATGTGAGCAGCCGGGGTGGTGGTGGGTGGCAGGTGGGTGGGTGAGGGGGGGGTGGGGTGGGGGGGGGGCTGCATTGTCTTTTACACTGGCGTAGACAGGTGAGCAGCCGGGGGGGGGGGGGGGGGGGCTGCTTAGTTTTTGACACTGGCGTAGACAGGTGAGCAGCCGGGGTGGTGGTGGGTTGTCGGTGGCAGGTGGGTGGGTGGGTGAGGGGGGGGGGGGGGGGGGGGGGGGTAGTGGCTGCATTGTTTTTTACACTGGCGTAGACAGGTGAGCAGCAGGGGTGGTGGTGGGTATGGTTGGGCCTAATTTTTAGAGTTTCTAGCTGAATTGGTTGGGCCTCATTTCCCCTTGGGTCTGCTGTTGTGAACAGCACTGGCAATATATTTTAACTTTAATTCAAGTGTCCCTACAATGTAATTATCGCTGATTTGGTCCGGCCCAACAATTCTGCTGTTGTGGACGACACTGGCACTATATGGACACTATGTCCACCGTACCACGCTTTAATTAAAGTGTCCTTACAAAGTAATTATCGCTAATTTGGTCGGGCCCCACAGGTCACTATATTTATACTGTGTACACCGTACCACACTTTAATTAAAGTGCCCCTACAAAGTAATTATCGCTGATTTGGTTCGGCCCAACAATTCTGCTGTTGTGGACGACACTGGCACTATATGGACACTATGTCCACCGTACCACTCTTTAATTAAAGTGTCCTTACAAAGTAATTATCGCTAATTTGGTCGGGCCCCACAGGTCACTATATTTATACTGTGTACACCGTACCACACTTTAATTAAAGTGCCCCTACAAAGTAATTATCGCTAATTTGGTCGGGCCCCACAGGTCACTATATGTATACTGTGTACACCGTACCACACTTAATTAAAGTGCCCCTACAAAGTAATTATCGCTAATTTGGTCGGGCCCCACAGGTCACTATATTTATACTGTGTACACCGTACCACACTTGAATTAAAGTGCCCCTACATTGCAATTTTCGCTGATTTGGTCGGGCCCCACAGGTCTGCTGATGTAGACAGCACTGGCAAGCAGATGTCTGCTGCTGTCAGGCCTCACTTCCCCACACTACAGTCCTACAGTTGTGGACAGCACTGGCACTATATGTATACTATGTACACAGTACCACACTTTAATTAAAGTATCCTACAATGTAATTTTCGCTAATTTGGTCGGGCCCCACAGGTCTGCTGATGCAGACAGCACTGGCAAGCAGATGTCTGCTGCTGTCGGGCCTGAATTCCCCACATTACAGGTCTGCTGATGTGGATAGCCCTGGCACTACACTTATACCTTGAACACCGTACCACACTTTAAATGAAGTGTCCCTACAATGCAGTTATCGCTGATTTGGTCAGGCCCCACAGGTCTGCTGTTGTGGACAGCACTGTCACTATATTTAAAGGCCTCCTCCAGGTACAGCAATTCAGTGCTTTATATAGTTTTTATACCGGTATAGTTTTTATAGCCTTTCTTAGCTTTTTAAAGCCATATAGCGATGTGCTTGCCAAAACGGGGTCAAAACTAGCGATCGCTATGTATAACGGGGAAAAAACGGCCCTGGCCTCACTTCCCCACAGGTCTGCTGTTATGGATGGTTCTGGCATCAAACCCTAAGCCCTCAACCCTAAATTCCCCACAGGTCTGCAGTTGTGGACGGCACTGGCAGAGAGATCAGCAGCAACCGCTTCATTGCTCTCATGGCTGCTATCATCCTGCAGCATATACCCTAAAACCCTGAACCTTCAGCCCTAAGCTCTAAACCCTACATTTACCGACAGGTCCGCTGTTGTGGACGGCACTGGCAAGGAGATCAGCAGCAACAGCTTCATCGCTCTTATGGCTGCCATTACATTCACACCACCAAATCTACACCACCAAAGCCATAACACTCGACCCAGACAACCATACATCTAAACTCTAAACTTCCCCACAGTTCTGCATTTGTGGACGGCACTAATAAGGAGATCAGCAGCAACCGCTTCATTGCTCTCATGGCTGCCATCATCTTGCAGCATAAAACCTGAAACCCTAAGCCCTAAACCCAAAGCCCTAAACACAAAGCCCTAAACCCTAAATTCCTCACAGGTCTGCAGTTGTGGATGGCACTGGCAAGGAGATCAGCAGCAACCGCTTCATCGCACTTATGGCTGCCATCATCCTGCAGCATATACCCTAAAACCCTTAATCTTCAGCCCTAATACCTAAACCCTACATTTACCCACAGGTCTGCTGTTGTGGACGGCACTGGCAAGGAGATCAGCAGCAACTGCTTCATTGCACTCATGCCTGCCATTATCCTGCCTTATACACCCTAAACCCTAAACCCTTATTCTGACTGAATTGATTGGGCCTCATTTCCCCACAGGTCTGCTGTTGTGGACGGCACTGGCAAGGAGATCAGCAGCAACCGCTTCATTGCTCTCATGGCTGCCATCATCCTGCGAGAGCACCCAGGCACCACAATTGTGACTGATTCGGTCACCAGCAATGGCTTGGCTGAATTCATTGCCAATCTGGGGGGCATACACTGCAGGTAGGGGTTGAGTTGGGGTGCAAGGGTCACAGGGAGCATCTGTGTGTGTGGGGGGGTAATGGGTGAGTGGTGGTGGTGGTTACGCGCTGCAGGCAAGGGTTGAATTGGGGTGCAAGGGTCAGAGGGAGCATGTGTGTGTGTGTGTGGGGGGGTAATGAGTGAGGGGTGACGTGGAGGTGGGTGGGGGCGTGGGGGGGGGGTGGGGTGGGGGGGGGGGATGCACTGCAAGTAAGAGTTGAGTTGGGGTGAAAGGGTCAGAGGGAGAATGTGTGTGTGGTGGTGGGGTGTGGGGGGGGTACGCACTGCAGGTAGGGTTGGGTTGGGGTGAGCGGGTGGGGTGGGTGGGTAGAAATCAGGGAAAGAATTCTGAAATTCTTATGGCTGGCCCCTTCCGCTTATAACCACATCCACACCACTCCATCCAGACCAACTTACCCACCCGCCCAGGTACAAGCGTGGCTACAAGAACGTGATCAGCAAGGGCATCGGGCTAAACAAGGAACCAGACCAGCACATCCAGACATCCACACCGCAAAATGCACACCAGCATATCAACACCACCACATCCGCACCTGCATATACACACCACCAAATCCATACCACCACAGCCACACCACCCCATCCAGACCACCTTAACCAACCCCACAGGTACAAGCGTGGTTACAAGAATGCGATCGGCAATGGCATCGGGCTAAACAAGGAACCAGACCAGCACATCCAGACAACCACATCCCCACCTCAAAATACACACCAGCATATCTACACCACCTCATCCACACCTGCATATCCACACCACCAAATCCATACCACCACAGCCACACCACCCCATCCAGGCCATTAACCCCCCACCCCCACCACCACCACACACACACACACACACACACAGGTACAACCGTGGCTACAAGAAAGTGATGGGCAAGAGCATTGAGCTAAACAAGGAACCAGACCAGCACATCCATACCACCACTTCCAGACCACCTTAACCCCCCCCACAGGTACAAGCGTGGCTACAAGAACGTGATCAGCAAGAGCATTGAGCTAAACAAGGAACCAGACCAGCACATCCATACCACCACTTCCAGGCCACCTTACCCACCCGCCCAGGTACAAGCGTGGCTACAAGAACGTAATCAGCAAGGGCATTGGGCTAAACAAGGAACCAGACCAGCACATCCACACCACCACTTTCAGACCACCTTAACCCACCCGCCCAGGTACAAACGTGGCTACAAGAACGTGATCAGCAAGAGCATCGGGCTAAACAAGGAACCAGACCAGCACATCCATACCACCACTTCCAGACCACCTTAACCAACCCGCCCAGGTACAAGCGTGGCTACAAGAACGTGATCAGCAAGGGCATTGGGCTAAACAAGGAACCAGACCGGCACATCCACACCACCACTTTCAGACCACCTTAACCCACCCGCCCAGGTACAAGCGTGGCTACAAGAACGTAATCAGCAAGGGCATCGGGCTAAAAAAGGAACCAGACCAGCACATCCAGACATCCACACCGCAAAATACACACCAGCATATCAACACCACCACATCCACACCTGCATATACACACAACCAAATCAACACCACCACAGCCACACCACCCCATTCAGACCACCTTAACCGACCCCCCAGGTACAAGCGTGGTTACAAGAATGTGATCGGAAAGGGCATTGAGCTGAACAACGAAGGAGAGGAGACACATTTAATGATGGAGACCAGTGGGCACGGCGCAACCAAGGAGAACTACTTCTTGGATGATGGTGCCTACCTGGCTGTGAAGGTGAGTGGTGCAGGGGTGGGTGCATGGCTGGGTGCATGGCTGGGTGCACGGGTGGGTGCATGGCTTGGTGCATGGGTGGGTGCCTGCCTGTCTGTGAAGGTGAGTGGTGCATGGCTGGGTGCAGGGCTGGGTGCACGGGTGGGTGCCTACCTGGCTGTGAAGGTGAGTGGTGCATGGCTGGGTGCACGGGTGGGTGTATGGCTTGGTGCATGGGTAGGTGCCCACCTGGCTGTGAAGGTGAGTGGTGAAAGGGTGTATCTTGAAGACTCCCATGCATGCTATTACTTCTGATTGTACTTCTTAAGAATCCCATGCATGATATTGCTTCTGATTGTACTTCTTAAGACTCCCATGCATGCTATTACTTCTGATTGTACTTTTTAAGAATCCCATGCATGATATTGCTTCTGATTGTACTTCTTAAGACTCCCATGCATGCTATTACTTCTGATTGTACTTCTTAAGACTCCCATCCATGATGCTACTTCTGAAGACTCCCATGCATGATTTTACTTCATGCTACTATAGAACAATCCCATTATCCCAAGAATACTAAAGAACAATCCCATTCATGATATTTATTCTAAACATAGCCATGCATGTGATGGTATTTCCTCTGAAGAATCCAGTGCATGATATTACTTCTGAACCATCCCATGTATGATTCCTCAATTGCCCCACAACTGCTCCCTTCATCTTTGAGCTTTCAAAGTCCATTGAAAAACTCTTGCCCCCACCACCACCACCACTACACATGCATATCCTGCCCCCCCCCCCCTCCCCCCCCCTTCCCCCCCCCCCCCCCCCCCCCCCCACCCAACACACACACACACACACTCACAAAACACACACACACATATACAATATACCCACCCTGACCCCCCCACCCCCCACCCCCCCCCACCCACACACACACACACGCACACAACACACTCACTCACCCACACACGCACCACACACACGCACACACACCACACACACACACACACACACACACACACACACGCACACACACACTCTCTCTTGCAGGCTGTTATTGAGATGGTTAGGCTGAAGGAGGCTGGTGGAGGAGGCCTTGGTGACATCCTGGCAGACCTGAAGGTAATAAGTCTTGACCGCCCTTATAAGTCCCCCTTAACTCCGTCAAGCCAAGGGCACATCTGGAGTCCAGTAGGGCACCCGTAAAAATGTAATCATTATCATCATCATCATCATCATCATCATCATCATCATCAATCATCATCATCATCATCATCACTCATCATCATCATCATCATCATCATCATAATCATCATCATCATCATCATCTTATCTAAGGCCAGTTGGCCCCTACTTTGTTTTGTGGTGCAGGCTTGAAAGTTGGGGCAGACTCGGACCTCTCACAGTGTTCCTGTGTTGATTCTTACCAATGTGCTTGATGTTGTGTAATGGACTTACAAGGGAAACCATACAGGCTTGGGGGCCACGTTGTTTTTGTGGTGCAGGTTTAAGTAAAAAAACTGTGCGATAAGGAATTCCTGAATCAGAAATTGAAAATCAATTCAAACCAAACTAAACCAAACCATGCGAACCCAAGCCCCTCCCTCGAGGTAATGTAAAGCTAATGCTTGATCCCACTTTGTTTCTGTGGTGCTGATTGAATTTGGTGCATGCTCAGGCCCCAGTGTATTTCTGTGGTGATTTTCAACATTGGGTGTAGAGGTGATGCAGGCTTCAGCCCCATCTTGCAGTTGCAGTTGCAGGTTGTGCTGCAGACTCTAAAAAACAAAAATGGAGGTAGAAAAATGGAATAAAAAGAACTAAATAAATAAAATACAATTTGAACTAGGGGAGCCAAAACTCTGCCCCCCAAAATACGCACACCTACCTAACTACGCACCTACCTAAATACGCACCTACCTAAATTCGCTAACACACCTACCTAAATACACACACATACCTAAATACGCGTCTACCTAATTACGCACACCTACCTAAATACGCTAACACACCTACCTAAATACGCACACCTACCTAAAAGTGTTGAAATCAGGACACACTGCACAACAAGGAGACATAACAAGTAGCATATTACAAATGGCAAATAACAAAATTTTAAAAAATATATATCAAATACCGTAGTGTTCCAAAACAATGACGTTCTAATTTCACGTTTGACTTCGTGAAATTAGAACGTAACGTATATTCCCGGCCGAAACGATCGTGAATCGAGTAGCAGCGGCGACAATAGGGCTTAGGCCGGCTTAGGCTGAATGGAGGGCTTACATAGGAGCCCAGGTGTCTGCGGCTTCAAAAACGGCTCGCGGGAATTTGCAACATTCCAGATCATCTGCTCTCACCCAATGATCGACCCCCAGAGGGTCGTTTGACAAGTCTGTTATACCTCCACACCACCATAATCAGACCTTGTGGGGGTTTGTTACGCAACTTCCCTCCGGGCAAACAACGTTCGAAATCAGCCAACCTCTGCTCGAAATCGGCCAACCCTTGTTGCAGCCGAAGTCCAGGAGGCAGTCGCAATCGATCCAACCCCTTATCCGACCCCTGCTCCAACCCCTGCTAGCATCTTGCGCAAGTTTATACCGAGACAAAGCCTGACACGTCAGCCCAGTCTCATAACTGACTGGCTTCGGTCATCTCCATCGTTGCCACCTGTCGTTCCGTTGCCGACACTTTCCGCCAATGTTGGCCGAGGTGGGCGAGCAGGGAGTGGAAGTGATGAGTACAAGGACGAGAGTGGAGGTGATGCAGAGGATGAGGACCTATCAGCAAACATATGACTCAGATGCTCCATCCTAAGAAAGTGTTTGTGGGGACGATTCTGATGAGGATGACCTGCCTCTCATTGCTCTAGCTAAAGCCCCCCCTAAACACTTATGCACAAGTCATCCAACCGAATACAAAGTTGTTGTGATGATTGCACTCTGTACTAAGGATGGAGTCTATGTTTTGCATAAGTGTCTTTATGGGAGAGGAGCCGGTCAACCTAGCTGCCCAGGAACATGCATGTCTGCACATTGACTACAATAGTGTGATGATTGCACTTAGCTGTATTAAGGAGCGTAGTGTGATAGTGTCTAGTTGTGAAGAGGAACCAATCAACCTGCTTGTCCCTCTGATTCTTGTACTTTTAGAGGAACATTAGAAATGGGGTTTTTTTATAAAAAAAAAAATAACGGAAATGTGCAACGTGAGCTTACATCTTCTGGAAACAAACGTGAAATGTGCAACGTGAGCTTACATTCTTCTGGAAACAACTGAATGTGCAACTGAGCTTCATCTCTGGAACAAAACGTGAAATGTGCAACGTGAGCTTACATTCTTCTGGAAACAAACGTAAATGTGCAACGTGAGCTTACATTCTCTGGAAACAAACGTGAAATGTGCAACGTGAGCTTACATTCTTCTGAAACAACTGAAATGTGCAACGTGAGCTTACATTCTTCTGGAAACAAACGTGAAATGTGCAACGTGAGCTTACCTTCCGGAAACAAACGTGAAATGTGCAACGTGAGCTTACATTCTTCTGGAAACAAACGTGAAATGTGCAACGTGAGCTTACATTCTTCTGGAAACAAACGGAAATGTGCAACGTGAGCTTACATTCTTCTGGAAACAACGTGAAATGTGCAACGGAGCTTACATTCTTCTGAAACAAACGTGAAATGTGCACGTGAGCTTACATTCTTCTGGAAACAAACGTGAAATGTGCAACGTGAGCTTACATTCTCTGGAAACAAACGTGAAATGTGCAACGTGAGCTTACATTCTTCTGGAAACAAACGTGAAATGTGCAACTGAGCTACATTCTTCTGGAACAAACGTGAAAGTGCAACGTGAGCTTACATTCTTCTGGAAACAAACGTGAAATGTGCAACGTGAGCTTACATCTCTTCTGGAAACAAACGTAAATGTGCAACGTGAGCTTACATTCTTCTGGAAACAAACGTGAAATGTGCAACGTGAGCTTACATCTCGGAACAAACGTGAAATGTGCAACGTGAGCTTACATCTTCTGGAAACAAACGTGAAATGTGCAACGTGAGCTTACATTCTTCTGGAAACAAACGTGAAATGTGCAACGTGAGCTTACATCTTCTGGAAAACAACGTGAATGTGCAACGTGAGCTTAAATTCTTCTGGAACAAACGTGAAATGTGCAACGTGAGTTACATTCTTCTGGAAACAAACGTGAAATGTGCAACGTGAGCTTACATCTTCTGGAAACAAACGTGAAATGTGCAACGTGAGCTACATCTTCCTGGAACAAACGTGAAAGGTGCAACGTGAGCTTACATTCTTCTGGAAACAAACGTGAAATGTGCAACGTGACTACATTCTTCTGAAACAAACGTGAAATGTGCAACGTGAGCTACATTCTTCTGGAAACAAACGTGAAATGTGCAACGTGAGCTACATTCTTCTGGAAACAAACGTGAAATGTGCAACGTGAGCTTACATTCTTCTGGAAACAAACGTGAAATGTGCAACGTGAGCTTACATTCTTCTGGAAACAAACGTGAAATGTGCAACGTGAGCTTACATTCTTCGGGAAACAAACGTGAAATGTGCAACGTGAGCTTACATTCTTCTGAAACAAACGTGAAATGTGCAACGTGAGCTTACATCTTCTGGAAACAAACGTGAAATGTGCAACGTGAGCTTACATTCTCTGGAAACAAACGTGAAATGTGCAACGTGAGCTTACATTCTTCTGGAAACAAACGTGAAATGTGCAACGTGAGCTTACATTCTCTGGAACAAACGTGAAATGTGCACGTGACTTACATTCTTCTGGAACAAACGTGAAATGTGCAACGTGAGCTTACATTCTTCTGGAAACAAACGTGAAATGTGCAACGTGAGCTTACATTCTTCTGGAAACAAACGTGAAATGTGCACGTGAGCTTACATTCTTCTGGAAACAAACGTGAAATGTGCAACGTGAGCTTACATTTCTTTGAAACAAACGTGAAATGTGCAACGGGAGCTTACATCTTCTGGAAACAAACGTGAAATGTGCAACGTGAGCTTACATTCTTCTGGAAACAAACGGTGAAATGTGCAACGTGAGCTTACATTCTTCTGGAAACAAACGAAATGTGCAACGTGACTTACATTCTTCTGGAAACAAACGTGAAATGTGCAACGTGACTTACATTCTCTGGAAACAAACGTGAAATGTGCAACGTGAGCTTACATTCTTCTGGAAACAAACGTGAAATGGTGCAACGTGAGCTTACATTCTTCTGGAAACAAACGTGAAATGTGCAACGTGAGCTTACATCTTCTGGAAACAAACGGAAATGTGCACGTGAGCTTACATTCTTCTGAAACAAACGGAAATGTGCAACGTGAGCTTACATTCTTCTGGAAACAAACGTGAAATGTGCAACGTGAGCTCCATTCTTCTGGAAACAAACGTGAAATGTGCAACGTGAGCTTACATCTTCTGGAAACAACGTGAAATGTGCAACGTGAGCTTACATTCTTCTGGAAAAAAACGTGAAATGTGCAACGTGAGCTTACATTCTTCTGGAAACAAACGTGAAATGTGCAACGTGAGCTTACATTCTTCTGGAGGAAACAAACGTGAAATGTGCAACGTGAGCTTACATTCTTCTGGAAACAACGTGAAATGTGCAACGTGAGCTTACATTCTTCTGGAAACAAACGTGAAAGTGCAACGTGAGCTTACATTCTTCTGGAAACAAACGTGAAATGTGCAACGTGAGCTTACATTCTTCTGGAAACAACGGGAATGTGCAACGTGAGCTTACATTCTTCTGGAAACAAACGTGAAATGTGCAACGTGAGCTTACATTCTTCTGGAAACAAACGTGAAATGTGCAACTGAGCTTACATTCTTCTGGAAACAAACGTGAAATGTGCAACGTGAGTAACATTCTTCTGGAAACAAACGTGAAATGTGCAACGTGAGCTTACATTCTTCTGGAAACAAACGTGAAATGTGCAACTTGAGCTTACATCTTCTGGAAACAAACGTGAAATGTGCAACGTGAGCTTACATTCTTCGGAAACAAACTTGAAATGTGCAACGTGAGCTTACATTCTTCTGGAAACAAACGTGAAATGTGCAACGTGAGCTTACATTCTTCTGGAAAACAACGTGAAATGTGCAACGTGAGCTTACATTCTTCTGGAAACAAACTGAAATGTGCAACGTGAGCTTACATCTTCTGGAACAAACGTGAAATGTGCAACGTGAGCTACATTCTTCTGGAACAAACGTGAAATGTGCAACGTGAGCTTACATTCTTCTGGAAACAAACGTGAAATGTGCACGTGACTTACATTCTTCTGGAAACAAACGTGAAATGTGCAACGTGAGCTTACATTCTTCTGGAAACAAACGTGAAATGGGCAACGTGAGCTTACATTCTTCTGGAAACAAACGTGAAATGTGCAACGTGAGCTTACATTCTTCTTCTGGAAACAAACGTGAAATGTGCAACGTGAGCTTACATTCTGCTGAACAAACGTGAAATGTGCAACGTGAGCTTACATTCTTCTGGAAAACAAACGTGAAATTTGCAACGTGAGCTTACATTCTTCGGAAACAAACGTGAAATGTGCAACGTGAGCTTACATTCTCTGGAAACAAACGTGAAATGTGCAACGTGAGCTTACATTCTTCTGGAAACAAACGTGAAATGTGCAACGTGGCTTACATTCTTCTGAAACAAACGTGAAATGTGCAACGTGAGCTACATTCTTTCGTGAAAACAAACGTGAAATGTGCAACGTGAGCTTACATTCTTCTGGAAACAAACGTGAAATGTGCAACGTGAGCTTACATTCTTCTGGAAACAACGTGAAATGTGCAACGTGAGCTACATTCTCGGGAAACAACGTGAAATGTGCAACGTGAGCTTACATTCTTCTGGAAACAAACGTGAAATGTGCAACGTGAGCTACATTCTTCGGAAACAAACGTGAAAGTGCAACGTGAGCTTACATTCTTCTGGAAACAAACGTGAAATGTGCAACGTGAGCTTACATTCTTCTGGACAAAACTTGAAATGTGAACGTGAGCTTACATTCTTCTGGAAACAAACGTGAAATGTGCAACGTGAGCTTACATTCTTCTGGAAACAAACGTGAAATGTGCAACGTGAGCTACATTCTTCTGGAAACAAACGTGAAATGTGCAACGTGAGCTACATTCTTCTGGAAACAAACGGAAATGTGCAACGTGAGCTTACATTCTCCTGGAAACAAACGTGAAATGTGCAACGTGAGCTTACATTCTTCTGGAACAAACGTGAAATGTCAACGTGAGCTTACATTCTTCTGGAAACAAACGTGAAATGTGCAACGTGAGCTTACATTCTTCTGGAAACAAACGTGAAATGTGCAACGTGAGCTTACATTCTTCTGGAAACAAAACGTGAAATGTGCAACGTGAGCTTACATTCTTCTGGAAACAAACGGAAATGTGCAACGTGAGCTTACATCTCTCGAAACAAACGTGAAATGTGCAACGGAGCTTACATCTTCTGGAAACAACGTGAAATGTGCAACGTGAGCTTCATTCTTCTGGAAACAAACGTGAAATGTGCAACGTGAGCTTACATTCTTCTGGAAACAACGGAAATGTGCAACGTGAGCTTACATTCTTCTGGAAACAAACGTGAAAGTTGCAACGGGAGCTTACATTCTCTGGAAACAAACGTGAAATGTGCAACGTGAGCTTACATTCTTCTGGAAAAACGTGAAATGTGCAACGTGAGCTTACATTCTTCTGGAAACAAACGTGAAATGTGCAACGTGAGCTTACATTCTTCTGGAAACAAACGTGAAATGTGCAACGTGAGCTTACATTCTTCTGGAAACAAACGTGATGGTGCAACGTGAGCTTACATTCTTCTGGAAACAAACGTGAAATGTGCAACGTGAGCTTACATTCTTCTGGAAACAAACGTGAAATGTGCAACGTGAGCTTACATTCTTCTGGAAACAAACGTGAAAGTGCAACGGAGCTACATTCTTCTGAAACAAACGTGAAATGTGCAACGTGAGCTTACATTCTTCGGAAACAAACGTGAAATGTGCAACGTGACTTACATTCTTCGGAAACAAACGGTAATGTGCAACGTGAGCTACATTCTTCTGGAAACAAACGTGAAATGTGCAACGTAGCTTACATTCTTCGGGAAACAAACGTGAAATGTGCAACGTGAGCTTACATTCTTCTGGAAACAAACGTGAAATGTGCAACGGAGCTCATCTTCGGAACAACTGAAATGCAACGTGAGCTTACATTCTTCTGGAAACAAACGTGAAATGTGCAACGTGAGCTTACATTCTTCTGGAACAAACGTGAAATGTGCAACGTGAGCTTACATTCTTCTGGAAACAAACGTGAAATGTGCAGTGAGCTTACATTCTTCTGGAACAAACGTGAAATGTGACACGTGAGCTTACATTCTTCTGGAAACAAACGTGAAATGTGCAACGTGAGCTTACATCTTTCTGGAAACAAACGTGAAATGTGCAACGTGAGCTACATCTTCTGGAAACAAACGTGAAATGTGCAACGTGAGCTTACATTCTTCTGGAAACAAACGTAAATGTGCAACGTGAGCTTACATCTCTGGAAACAACGTGAAATGTGCAACGGGAGCTTACATCTTCTGGAAACAAACGTGAAATGTGCAACGTGAGCTTACATTCTCTGGAAACAAACGTGAAATGTGCAACGTGAGCTTACATTCTTCTGGAAACAAACGGTGAATGTGCAACGGAGCTTACATTCTTCTGGAAACAAACGTGAAATGTGCAACGTGACACATCTTCTGGAAACAAACGTGAAATGTGCAACGTGAGCTTACATTCTTCTGGAAACAACGTGAAATGTGCAACGTGAGCTTACATTCTTCTGGAAACAAACGTGAAATGTGCAACGTGAGCTTACATTCTCTGGAAACAAACGTGAAATGTGCAACGTGAGCTTACATTCTTCTGGAAACAACGTGAAATGTGCAACGTGAGCTTACATTCTTCTGGAAACAAACGTGAAATTGCAACGTGAGCTTACATTCTTGAACAACGTGAAATGTGCAACGTGAGCTTACATTCTTCTGGAAACAAACGTGAAATGTGCAACGTGAGCTTACATCTTCTGGAAACAAACGTGAAATGTGCAACGTGAGCTTACATTCTCTGGAAAAAAAGTGAAATGTGCAACGTGAGCTTACATTCTTCGGAAACAAACGTGAAATGTGCAACGTGAGCTTACATCTTCTGGAAACAAACGTGAAATGTGCAACGTGAGCACATCTTCTGGAAACAAACGTGAAATGTGCAACGTGAGACTACATTCTTCTGGAAACAAACTGAAATGTGCAACGTGGAGCTTACATTCTTCTGGAAACAAACTGAAATGTGCAACGTGAGCTACATTCTTCTGGAAACAAACGTGAAATGTGCAACGTGAGCTTACATTCTTCTGGAAACAAACGTGAAATGTGCAACGTGAGCTTACATTCTTCTGGAAACAAACGTGAAATGTGCAACGTGAGCTTACATCTTCTGGAAACAAACGTGAAATGTGCAACGTGAGCTTACATTCTTCTGGAAACAAACGTGAAATGTGCAACGTGAGCTTACATTCTTCTGGAAACAAACGTGAAATGTGCAACGTGAGCTTACATTCTTCTGGAAACAAACGTGAAATGTGCAACGTGAGCTTACATTCTTCTGGAAACAAACGTGAAATGGCAACGTGAGCTTACATTCTTCTGGAAACAAACGTGAAATGTGCAACGTGAGCTTACATTCTTCTGGAAAACAAACGTGAAATGTGCAACGTGAGCTTACATTCTTCTGGAAACAAACGTGAAATGTGCAACGTGAGCTTACATTCTTCTGGAAACAACGTGAAATGTGCAACGTGAGCTTACATTCTTCTGGAAACAAACGTGAAATGTGCAACGTGAGCTTACATTCTTCTGGAAACAAACGTGAAATTGCAACGTGAGCTTACATTCTTCTGGAAACAAACGTGAAATGTGCAACGTGAGCTTACATTCTTCTGGAAACAAACGTGAAATGTGCAACGTGAGCTTACATTCTCTGGAAACAAACGTGAAATGTGCAACGTGAGCTTACATTCTCTGGAAAACAACGTGAATGTGCAACGTGAGCTTACATTCTTCTGGAAACAAACGTGAAATGTGCAACGTGAGCTTACATTCTCTGGAAACAAACGTGAAATGTGCAACGTGAGCTTACATTCTTCTGGAAACAAACGTGAAATGTGCAACGTGAGCTTACATTCTTCTGGAAACAAACGTGAAATGTGCAACGTGAGCTTACATTCTTGGAAACAAACGTGAAATGTGCAACGTGAGCTTACATTCTTCTGGAAACAAACGTGAAATGTGCAACGTGAGCTTACATTCTTCTGGAAACAAACGTGAAATGTGCAACGGGAGCTTACAATCTTCTGGAAACAAACGTGAAAGGTGCAACGTGAGCTTACATTCTTCTGGAAACAACGTGAAATGTGCAACGTGAGCTTACATTCTTCTGGAAACAAACGTGAAATGTGCAACGTGAGCTTACATTCTTCTGGAAACAAACGTGAAATGTGCAACGTGAGCTTACATCTTTCTGGAAACAAACGTGAAATGTGCAACGTGAGCTTACATTCTTCTGGAAACAAACGTGAAATGTGCAACGTGAGCTTACATTCTTCTGGAAACAAACGTGAAATGTGCAACGTGAGCTACATTCTTCTGGAAACAAACGTGAAATGTGCAACGTGAGCTTACATTCTCTGGAAACAAACGTGAAATGTGCAACGTGAGCTTACATTCTTCTGGAAACAAACGTGAAAGGTGCAACGTGAGCTTACATTCTTCTGGAAACAAACGTGAAATGTGCAACGTGAGCTTACATTCTTCTGGAAACAAACGTGAAATGTGCAACGTGAGCTTACATTCTTCTGGAAACAAACGTGAAATGTGCAACGTGAGCTTCATTCTTCTGGAAACAAAACGTGAAATGTGCAACGTGAGCTTACATTCTTCTGGAAACAAACGTGAATGTGCAACGTGAGCTTACATTCTTCTGGAAACAAACGTGAAATGTGCAACGTGAGCTTACATTCTTCTGGAAACAACGTGAAATGTGCAACGTGAGCTTACATTCTTCTGGAAACAAACGTGAAATGTGCAACGTGAGCACTTTCTTCTGGAAACAAACGTGAAATGTGCAACGTGAGCGTCATCTTCTCTTGGAAACAAACGTGAAATGTGCAACGTGAGCTTACATTCTTCTGGAAACAAACGTGAAATGTGCAACGTGAGCTTACATTCTCTGGAAACAAACGTGAAATGTGCAACGTGAGCTTACATCTTCTCTGGAAACAACGTGAAATGTGCAACGTGAGCTTACATTCTTCTGGAAACAACGTGAAATGGCAACGTGAGCTAATTCTTCTGGAAACAACGTGAAATGTGCAACGTGAGCTTACATTCTTCTGGAAACAAACGTGAAATGTGCAACGTGAGCTTACATTCTTCTGGAAACAAACGTGAAATGTGCAACGTGAGCTTACATTCTTCTGGAAACAAACGTGAAATGTGCAACGTGAGCTTACATTCTTCTGGAAACAAACGTGAAATGTGCAACGTGAGCTTACATTCTTCTGGAAACAAACGTGAAATGTGCAACGTGAGCTTACATTCTTCTGGAAACAAACGTGAAATGTGCAACGTGAGCTTACATTCTTCTGGAAACAAACGTGAAATGTGCAACGTGAGCTTACATTCTTCGGAAACAAACGTGAAAGTGCAACGTGAGCTTACATTCTTCTGGAAACAAACGTGAAATGTGCAACGTGAGCTTACATTCTTCTGGAAACAAACGTGAAATGTGCAAGGTGAGCTTACATTCTTCGGAAACAAACGTGAAATGTGCAACGTGAGCTTACATTCTTCTGGAAACAAACGTGAAATGTGCAACGTGAGCTTACATTCTTCTGGAAACAAACGTGAAATGTGCAACTGAGCTTACATTCTTCTGGAAACAAACGTGAAATGTGCAACGTGAGCTTACATTCTTCTGGAAAACAACGTGAATGTGCAACGTGAGCTTACATTCTTCTGGAAACAAACGTGAAATGTGCAACGTGAGCTTACATTCTCTGGAAACAAACGTGAAATGTGCAACGTGAGCTTACATTCTTCTGGAAACAAACGTGAAATGTGCAACGTGAGCTTACATTCTTCTGGAAACAAACGTGAAATGTGCAACGTGAGCTTACATTCTTCTGGAAACAAACGTGAAATGTGCAACGTGAGCTTACATTTTCTGGAAACAAACGTGAAATGTGCAACGTGAGCTTACATTCTTCTGGAAACAAACGTGAAAGTAACGGGACTTACATTCTTCTGAAACAACGTGAAATGTGCAACGTGAGCTTACATTCTTCTGGAAACAAACGTGAAATGTGCAACGTGAGCTTACATTCTTCTGGAAACAAACGTGAAATGTGCAACGTGAGCTTACATTTTCTGGAAACAAACGTGAAATGTGCAACGTGAGCTTACATTCTTCGGAAACAAACGTGAAATGTGCAACGTGAGCTTACATTCTTCTGGAAACAAACGTGAAATGTGCAACGTGAGCTTACATTCTTCTGGAAACAAACGTGAAATGTGCAACGTGAGCTTACATTCTTCTGGAAACAAACGTGAAATGTGCAACGTGAGCTTACATTCTTCTGGAAACAAACGTGAAATGTGCAACGTGAGCTTACATTCTTCTGGAAACAAACGTGAAATGTGCAACGTGAGCTTACATTCTTCTGGAAACAAACGTGAAATGTGCAACGTGAGCTTACATTCTTCTGGAAACAAACGTGAAATGTGCAACGTGAGCTTACATTCTTCTGGAAAAAACGTGAAATGTGCAACGTGAGCTTACATTCTTCTGGAAACAAACGTGAAATGTGCAACGTGGAGCTTACATTCTTCTGGAAACAAACGTGAAATGTGCAACGTGAGCTTACATTCTTCTGAAACAAACGTGAAATGTGCAACGTGAGCTTACATTCTTCTGGAAACAAACGTGAAATGTGCAACGTGAGCTTACATTCTTCTGGAAACAAACGTGAAATGTGCAACGTGAGCTTACATTCTTCTGGAAACAAACGTGAAATGTGCAACGTGAGCTTACATTCTTCTGGAAACAAACGTGAAATGTGCAACGTGAGCTTACATTCTTCTGGAAACAAACGTGAAATGTGCAACGTGAGCTTACATTCTTCTGGAAAACAAACGTGAAATGTGCAACGTGAGCTTACATTCTTCTGGAAACAAACGTGAAATGTGCAACGGAGCTTACATTCTCTGGAAACAAACGTGAAATTGCAACGTGAGCTACATTCTTCTGGAAACAAACGTGAAATGTGCAACGTGAGCTTACATTCTTCTGGAAACAAACGTGAAATGTGCAACGTGAGACTTACATTCTTCTGGAAACAAACGTGAAATGTGCAACGTGAGCTACATTCTTCTGGAAACAAACGTGAAATGTGCAACGTGAGCTTACATTCTTCTGGAAACAAACGTGAAATGTGCAACGTGAGCTTACATTCTTCTGGAAACAAACGTGAAATGTGCAACGTGAGCTTACATTCTTCTGGAAACAAACGTGAAATGTGCAACGTGACCTACATTCTTCTGGAAACAAACGTGAAATGTGCAACGTGAGCTTACATTCTTCTGGAAACAAACGTGAAATGTGCAACGTGAGCTTACATTCTTCTGGAAACAAACGTGAAATGTGCAACGTGAGCTTACATTCTTCTGGAAACAAACGTGAAATGTGCAACGAGCTTACATTCTCTGGAAACAACGTGAAATGGCAACGTGAGCTTACATTCTTCTGGAAACAAACGTGAAATGTGCAACGTGAGCTTACATTCTTCTGGAAACAAACGTGAAATGTGCAACGTGAGCTTACATTCTTCTGGAAACAAACGTGAAATGTGCAACGTGAGCTTACATTCTCTGGAAACAAACGTGAAATGTGCAACGTGAGCTTACATTCTTCTGGAAACAAACGTGAATGTGCAACGGAGCTTACATTCTTCTGGAAACAAACGTGAAATGTGCAACGTGAGCTTACATTCTCTGGAAACAAACGTGAAATGTGCAACGTGAGCTTACATTCTTCTGGAAACAAACGTGAAATGTGCAACGTGGAGCTTACATTCTTCTGGAAACAAACGTGAAATGTGCAACTGACTTACATTCTTCTGGAAACAAACGTGAAATGTGCAACGTGAGCTTACATTCTTCTGGAAACAAACGTGAAATGTGCAACGTGAGCTTACATTCTTCTGGAAACAAACGTGAAATGTGCAACGTGAGCTTACATTCTTCTGGAAACAAACGTGAAATGTGCAACGTGAGCTTACATTCTTCTGGAAACAAACGTGAAATGTGCAACGTGAGCTTACATTCTTCTGGAAACAAACGTGAAATGTGCAACGTGAAATTATATGTTTCGGCTTATATTCAGCTCAAAAACTTTGTGAAATCTTTCGCAACGTTATTATTTTGGAACACTACGGTAACTAAATATCAAATAACTAAATATCAAATAACAAAAAACAAAAAACAAATAACAAAATATCAAAATACAAAATAACAAAATATCAAAATAGCAAATTACAAAATAGCAAAATATCAAATAACAAAATATCAAATAGCAAAATAACAAAATATCAAATAACAAGATAACAAAATATCAAATAACAAATGACAACTAACAAAAAAAAAAAAAAAAAAAAACACATAAATAATATAAAAAATAACAATGGCTGTACACCCCTATTGAATGCTATAACTGGTGGTCATATTGAGGTAGTTCAATACATAGTTACAGCGTGCAGCGCTGATGCAAATGCAAAATTAAGGCGGTGCAGGCCTGGGCCCCATTTTGTTTTCGCATTGATTGACACAATTACAACATTGACACAGATGACGTTTGTATCTACCGCATGTCCCCCATCCGACCAAACCCTTCCCTCCCCACCCCAACCCATCCCAACCCAACCCATCCAACCTCAACCCAACCCCAACCTATCCAACCCAACCCCAACCCTTCCCTCCCCTCCCCACCTCACCCCAACCCACCCAACCCATCCGACCCCACCTCACCCCGACCCAAACCAACCTAATCCACTCCAACCCATCCCAACCCAACCCATACCAGCCCAACCCATCCAACCCCAACCCACCCAACCCAATCCATCCAACCCCAACCCACCCAACCCCAACCCATCCAACCCCAACCCAACCCAACCTAACCCACCCCCCCAACCCATCCCACCACACCCCAACCCATCCAACCCCAACCCATCCACCCCCCCAACCCATCCCACCACACCTCACCCCAACCCATCCAACCCCAACCCATCCAACTCCAACCCAACCCAACCCGTCCCACCGCACCTCAACCCACCACACCTCACCCCAACCCACCACACCTCACCCCAACCCATCCAACCCCAAACCAAACCAAACCAAACCAAACCAAACCAGACCATCCCCCCCAAACCCACCTCACCCCACTCCACCCCCAACCCACCCCCCTGAATCAATCCCCTCCCAACCCATCCCACCCCACCTCACCCCACCTCACCCCAACCCAACCCAACCCCCTGAGTCACCCCAACCCATCCCACGCCACCCCAACCCCACCTCACCACACCACACCCCAACCCATCCCATGCCTCACCACCCCAACCCCATCTCACCCCTCCTCACCCCAACCCACCCTCCTGAATCACCCCACCCCACCCCATCCCACGCCTAACCAACCCAAACCAACCTATCCCACCTCACCCCACTCCAACCCACCCCATCCCACCCCAACCCACCCCAACCCATCCCATTCCACCTCACCCCACCCCCCTAAATCACCCCATCTCACCCCCAACCCAACCCATTCCACGCCAACCCATCCCACCCCACCCCACCCCACCCCATCCCACGCTAACCCGCCCCAACCCAACCCATTCCACCTCACCCCACCCCCCTGAATCACCCCATCTCGCCCCAACCCAACCCATCCGACGCCAACCCTCCCCAACCCATCCCCCCACACCTCATCCTAATCCCTCCGCACCCCAACCCATCCCACCTCACCCCACCCCCTGAATCACCCCAGTTCATCCCTACCCAATCCCCATGAATCAATATCATATATTCATATGTGTGTGTACTAACAGGATCCCCTTGAGGCAAAGGAGTTCAGGATCAGGACCCGTGCATCCATGCTTCTCAACCCATATCCCCCCTCCCCCCCCAAAACCCAACCCAACCCAACCCATCCCCCCACACCTCATTCCACCCCACCCCACCCCACCCCACCCCAATCAACCTCAAATGTGTGTACTAACAGGAGCCCCTTGAGGCAAAGGAGTTCAGGATCAGGATCCGTGCGTCCAGCATTCCCAACCAGTTCAACTATGACTTCAAGAGCATCGGTGCTGAGGTGAGTGGGGTAGGTGGGTGAGTGGGGTGGGTGGTATGGGTGAGGTGAGCTGAGTGGGTGAGATGGTTGAGGTGGGTGACTTTCGGTGGGTGGGGGATATGAGTGAGGTGGGTGAGGCTGAGTGGGGGGGGGGGAAATGGTTGAGGTGAGTCACTGAGGGTGGGCGGGGGATATGGGAGAGGTGGGTGACGCTGAGTGGGTGGGGGGACATGGGTGAGGTGGGCGCCTTTGGGTAGGTGGGGACCATGGGCAGGGTGTGTTCTTATGGTGGTTGTGGGTGGTGTGTGTAAGGCATGGGGTGGGGTGTACGTGTGTGTGTTTATATGTGTGTGTGTGTGTGTGGGGGGGGGGGGGGGGGGGGGGGTATTTGTGGAATAGTTGCAGAGTTGCTAGACTCTGTTGTGTTTCCTCCCTACCATGTATGTATGATATAGTCCAGGGGTAGCCAATTAGGCTGAAGAGACTTGCCCAGACTTGTTTAAAGTCTAATCAAGACAACCACCTCAGGGAGTTTTGTTTTGCAACGTGGCGACATGGCAATGACGCTGCATGGCGACGCATGGGTCTGGCTACACTAGTCAGAAAAGGCCCCCCAACCCCCCCGGGCTCCGCGCTCCGTGGGGTTGGGGGGTCAGTGCGTCGCACTTGGGTCGCACCAAGTCGCTCAATTTGCGACTCGTCGCACTGGGGTTGCACCGAGTTGCTCAATTTGCGACGCGTCACACAAAACAAAACAAAAAACCCTCTGAGAGTGACGTTTCTCTATGGGTTCCCATGCAGGTTCTCGACATATTCCAAACCTGGGTGGTGGCTGGTGTTAACCGCGAGGGATCCAAGTGGTCCATGGATGAGGTCAACCACGAAGGCTGGAGGGTGAACATCGATGAGGGCAACGGCAAACGTGGCTGGGCACTTCTCCGCCAGTCTCTGCATGATCCCCTGCTGGTGAGACATAGATGCATCATACCCTCTGCATCATACCCCTTCTCCTCATCATCCTCATCATCATCATCAGCATCATCACCACCATCAGCAGCAGCAGCAGCAGCAGCAGCAGCAGCAGCAGCATTGCCCATATCAATGCCCATATCATCCCAACTCATGCCCATAGCAACACCCAAATCAATGCCCATGTGAATGCTCATGTCATCCCAAATCATGCCCTTATCAACGCCCATGGCGATGCCCATATAATCCCAAACCATGCCCATATAAACGCCAAAATCAATGCCCATATCATCCCCAAGCATGCCCTTATCAACACCCTTATCATTTCAAATCATGCCCATATGAACGCCCATATCAATGCCCATATCATCTCAAATCATGCCCATATCTACGCCTAAATAAACGCCCATATCATCCCCAAGCATGCCCATATCAACACCCTTATCATTTCAAATCATGCCCATATGAACGCCCATATCATCCCAAACCATGCCCATATAAACGCCCATACCTCCGCCCAAATCATGCCAAACCATGCCCTTATCAATGCCCCTATCATCCCAACTCATGCCCATAGCGACGCCCATATCATCCCAAAGCATGCCCTTATCAACGCCCATATCAATGCCCACATCATCCAGGTTCTGAACATTGAGAGTGAGGTGGAGGGTGGCCTGCAAGACACAAAGGAGAAGATCTTGGCCTTCTTCAAGTCAGAGTGCAGCAACCAACCGCTGGAGCTGGACTCTCTGATGTAATACATGGATCTGCCTCTGGGTTTGCCTCTGGATCTGGATCCACCTCTGGGTCTGTCTCTGGATCTGGATCTACCTCTGGGTCTGTCTCTGGATCTGGATCTGGACCTGCCTCTAGGTCCGAGTCATTACCTGCATCTGGATCTGCGTCTGAGTCTGCCGGCATCCAGCAAGGTGGGAACCCCTCGGCAGAGTGCAGCAACTAACTGCTGGAGCTGGACTCTCTGATGTAATTGAGCTTTTCCAACTCAATTGTAGCAATTCAGCGGATGATTTGGAATTGACAGTCGTAGGACCTGTTCCGAACAATCGAACAAAATCACCTGCTGAATTTCTATAAGGATGAACTGGTGAAGTCGAGCTGTTCCAACCACTTTTTTCTTTTCGTGCTACTGGCAGCAGCTTCCAGGCAGCAGCTCCCTGATCCAGCCACTGGGCTAAGCCTCAAACGTTCAGCAGCACTGGAAAGCTGATTACGTCAGCTTCAAGGTGCACTTCGTTGCTTTAGGTTTGGCTTGTTAGCCAGCCAGGGGAGCTGCCTAGAAGCTGCTGCTATTAGCCGAAAAGAAAAACATTGTGCTTCCACCTGAGGAAAAACTGGTGTATTTTAGCTTGTACAACCCTAAAACCTAAGCAAGTCAAGGAGAGATCAATCATTGGAGTTGGGAATTAATTGGAAGTGACAGATGTTCACAAGAAGCAAATCTGAAGCTGAAAAAATCTAGAATGCATGTAGAGGCTGTTGCATGGCTTGCGTGGCTGACGTAGCATGTTTAGCTTGGGGGGAGAGGTTGATTTGAATGCAGTGTGAGTTTGAATGCAGCCTGAGTGTGAGTTTGAATGCAGCCTGAGTCTGAGTTTGAATGCTGACTGTGTTTGATTTGAATGCAGCCTGAGAGTGATTTTGAATGCGGTCTTGAGTGTGAGTTTGAATGCAGCCTGAGTCTGAGTTTGAATGCACCCTTAGTCTGAGTTTGAATGCTGTCTGTGTTTGATTTGAATGCAGTCTGAGTTTGAATGCAGCTTGAGTCTGAGTTTGAATGCAGCCTGAGTCTAAGTTTGAATGATATCTGACTTCCTCCTATTATCACAGGTCTGCCTAGTTGGTTTGTAGGTATTGCGCAACAGACTAATAGTCTTGCCCTCGTAGCTTGCATAGTCGTCTAGCCCACCTAAAAACCCCGGACAGTAGTGTAGAAGTGTACTATCATCATTCACACCATGCGATTGATCAGACGGTGAGAACCAGCAAGATTCATCTGTAGGGGGCGTGGTCAGATATCATTACATTGTCATAGACGAGACATTACATTGTCATGGTCTTAGACAGGTCATAGTTGACCCAAGGCAAGCCCGCTCCACAAAAGTGTCCTCTACACTCATTGTGTGTTACTTTGCTGCAGATTTGCAGTCAGTGTCGTTTAAAGATGTAGCATGTAGTATTAGTCTGGTTGTATATTTTAAAATTTGTAACATTCTGTACACAGTGTTTATATTTGCAGCAACGATCAGCAGCTTCTAGGCAGCTCCCCTGACTGGCTGTTCGGCCATAAGTGCCACAGCCTTGAGCACCTCGATGCTGTCATAATCAGCTGTCCACAAGTTCTGAAATAGGTCAGTGCAGCTCAGCGAGCTACCTAGAAGCTGGCAAGAAAATCCCTGTCTACAGACAGTGGTATGACCACTGTGGTCACTTAGTTGGTCACGGTTGCTAGGTCGGTTCCAAGAAACGTGTCGATATCCTAGTGTCCATGCAGACCCCCCTCATAATCTCATACCAGTGACCTCCACCAATCAGAAACTCCGGATATCAACTTCTGACACCATTCTGAGCAACTCTGCAAGGTAGCAGTTTCTGGAAATAGACGATAGTCGATTTTGAGTACGTTGACCTGACCGGTGTCGGTTACATCTGGTTTCGACACCCAACTCTTTTTTTGCTCGGGGGCGAGCCGAATTCGGAGCAATCTTTTTGACTTCCTCGCTAGGCGGAACCTGACGAAGATAATGTGACCACCGAAAGCGGCTTGAGCAGAGCAGCCCAAATCCGTGCTTGTTTCTGACATCGAGTCAATGTGTCGAGGTAGAGGTAGCTCTAGCTCGAGAAGTAACCTCTACAGGTACCAGGTGGCCAGGTCTCCAAGTGTGCGAGGTGGCCAAAACAGAAAATAGATATTTCCACCCCAAACTTCTTAGGTGTACAGAGGGTACTTAAACAAGCTACATAGTAACATAGTCTTCAAACCATCTTCAAATTCTCAAACACCCAAAACTTGCTAGATCAGCTCAGAATAAATCCACAAGGAAGACCACGCATGCATAGCGCTCGTTGAGAGGATCCCTATATACCCTAGTTTGTCCCCCCCCCCCTAGTTATAATGGTTGGAGGAGATATGGGCCTCACAAGCTTGGGGTGGGGGGTGGGGTGGGAGGTGGGGGGGGGGGGGGGGCAGATTAAATAATCTTACGATAGCTCTAGAAAACACTTCTAAAATGCCCTCTGTTTCTGTTTCTGGGAAGAAGTTCTGAATCTAGCCATGTTATACAAAATGGAAAATAAAAGAAAAATGTGATGGCACTCACCAGCCACTCCAAACTAGATTTGGAACATCTAATCAAAGAGAAAGTCGCAAGTCCTGGAAAATAAATCAGTACTCTGTTCCCAATTGCAAAAACAAGTATAGAGTTGTTAAGCTGTGGTTAACTAGTTTGGCTGTGTGTTAAAACCAAAGCTCAACAACAGCATATTCATTCGTAGTCAGTACCACGTACGCGCCATAAGTATTGGCAAGATTAAGTATTGGAAAATGCAATTTCCCCCTTTAAAGTGGGTGCCAGAAAAGCATGGCAAAATTAACGTGGCAAGGGTCTATGGCTTTGACTGTCTCAAGCTCAGACCTAAAATCCAGTTGGCGAAGTGTCTAATGTTATTATTACATTTCCTTGCTATATGTTCATCAAGTAGTCTGACCAAGCTTGCTGTAAAACCATGTAACAATTCAAATCAGGAGCATTAAACTTGCTAGGGCTTAGTAGCCAGACCGGTACATGGCTCCAGCCAGCCAAACTGCTGGCTGTAGCCATGTAATCAAGTTCAAGGTCGAGTACATGTTCATTAAGTAGTCTACTAGTCTGCCCAAGCTTGCTGGAAATAAAACCATGTAGCAATCCAAACCAGGAACATTTAACTTTCTAGGGCTTAGTAGACAGAGTACTATGGTAACCGTAACTTGGCAAATGCCAACCACCTTGAGTGGTCTCAAGCTGGATCCCTAATCCGGTTTGGCAAAGGGTCGTTTGCCAAACCTTTTGCCAATACTTAAGGCGCATACGGTAGACACATTGTTACGCCATCCAACGAGACAACAACACAGCGTTCTTTTAGCCTCCATGAGATAATTCGCGAGTCATCTCATGACACAATTATAAGAGCAAAAAATACATTTATAGAAACTCAAGTTTTACCTTGAGATTGACTAAATAAATTTAAACACAAGGCTTTCAATTTAACATGTTGTGTGCATTCAAAACCTATTATCTCAGAGGTCCATAGAAGCTGGGTGCATGATAGAGAAACCAAAGCATATCGTGCTATGCGCCAGGATACATTTCCAATCATACAAATCTCATTACATGCACAATAAAGCATACGGCTCTGCTCATTGGATTGGTGCCCATGGGCCCAAACCCAAAGCATACGACTCTGCTCATGGGATTGGTGCTCATGGGCACAAACCCAAACCCAAACCCAAAGCATACGGCTCTGCTCATGGGCGCCAAGCATGTGGTAACATCTGGGTGCTTACCAGGCGTACTGACCAGGGAGTCTAAGGGGTGCATGCCACAGCAAACACTTACACCAATGCTACGCACCATCTTTGGAAAAAAACCCAGAAGCACAATCTAAACGTCCCTATTGATGGCGGCTGGCACTCCATCAAGGTGTGACTGTGGTGTATACAAATTAGCAACTCTTCTCAAGAGCCTCTACAAAACAATCAGTTATATGCAGCATCGCAAGCGACGCTAAAACTTGGCGGAGAGTGTCCGCAACGGAGTGATAGGTGGCAACGGAAGCGAGTTAGTTACGAGACCGTTGGCTGAAGTGATAGGCTTCGTCTCGGTCAGACGGTCACGCACACGGACAACGGGGCGACCCTGGGGGCTCCCGCCCCTTTGAAGAGGGGGCTCCGCCAAATGAGTTTCTATGCTTCAATCGTCCATAATGGACTCGAGACCAACCTCAATGGACAGGCCTTTAAAAACCCTGTAATATGAGCATAATTAGACACCATAAAACGAAGTGGTGGCTGATATACTGGCTGTACAGTGGGTTCCGGGGCCGGGGGGGGGGGGCTGCAGAAGGGTGCATCAGCACTTTTTTGGGATGGTGTATTTCACTTTTTTTGCCCCCCCCCCCCCCTTGCTGTAGGTAGTGAAAAAAGAGCAGACGAGCGAACTAAACCCGGGTTTTAGCTGACGCGATGGGAGCATGGAGCAGGATAAGGGACAGGAGCAGAGGCAGAGGGTCCCTCTGATTAGGAGGATTAGGGACTTACTAGAGTAGGGCAGTGTGTGTGTGCGCCCGTAGGCGCCAGACCTATGCAGCGACACCACAATACTGGGCGAAAACTGTTAAAATGTCGTGTGATAACCTTGGACAAGGATGCTGATGAACTCGACCACTTGACGGAACACTCGACCAGGCGTCCCAAGGTTATCTTGGTGAGACCGACCTGGGACAAGGGAGCGACTAAGGTGTGACGTCGGGCAGAATTACCCGCGGTCGCGACCAGGGGACTCTCGTCGAATCAGCTGTCCGACCCTCCCTGTCGTTGACCCAACTGTCACTCATCTATCACGCACGCCCCAAACGATTGCACGCATGTCCATAAATTCGAGCGCTAGCGATGTTAATGAGAAGGGGAATGGTGCAGCGAGGAGAAATTCATGAGGGGCTTTGTGTTTTGTGTTTCTCAGGTCGGGAGCCACTCGTATACGGGTCCCAGGCCAAACAGCGGTCGTGTAAGGGGTCAGACTCGCTCGTGCATTAGGGTTACAACCTACATAATTGAAACGTGAGATGGACACGACACGCACATGACTTAGCGTGCCATGTCCATCTCACATGACACGAAAGGTCATGTGAGATGGACATGACTCTGCGTGTAAGCATTGCGTGCAAGCACTATTGCCAACTAGGGCCTGGATTGAGCTTTGATTTGAGCTTTGATTTACTACTGAACACCACCGATTTCGAAGCGTCTAGTTGTACAGACCTTTCGTCTGATCCCGCTGATTCGGTGGCACCGATCTGCGCAGTTTCCACTCCTTTTCTTCTGTCCTGCACTTGCACTTAGTGCACTTGTGCGGGTCTCCTGAACACACAGGAGACCGACTCCATCAACACCCCAGGTTGTGCAGTTGTACGAATACCGGTAAGTATTGATGTTGGCCAACGGGACATGACCCCATCCGGTCGCCAGGATTTGGCCTCCAAGATCGGGCTGCATGTGAGAAGAGTGGGGAGAAGTGCAGGGCTGCTGCTCATATTACGGCGGCTCCTGAAGCCGCCTAATTTTTACCGCGGACCCTGGGTTGTCATTTCATTTTTGTCCTGTGGTAGCTCGATGCACTGGTAAGCAGCCCATAGGCCTCAGATAGGCACTATGATTGACGCGCCTCTCCTTTTACTGCCATAGCCGACGGAAAGATGACAGACGCATATCGCACGCATAACTCAGGGAAGGCATAGATCAATCGCTGACTTACCCGGTGAGCTACCCTACTCCTCGCGCACGGGCTGGGCCTTTTGTTAATCTTGCTGCGGGTGTGCAATTTTCTATGTTATGCGGCCCGATTCGTCCAATCTATACCATCCCCATGCTTGTCGTGTCCTTTCCAATTTGTTACACAAATCCATGTGCACTGTCTCATCAGCATGAAACACTTTTCATGCAGTTAGAACTCTCGTTGATTGTTAAAGCAGGAATAATTACCAATCAAGTAGTACCCATATCTCTTGATTGGCAGTCTCCTTTGCGACATTGAAACCAAGGATATGTCAAGCTGTTTGTGCGATAACTCACCACATCAGCTGTTACATCCTGGGGACATCAACTTACCCATTACTGCTGGCATGCTCAATTGCTCATGCTGCATAGCATGATTTTTCGCTATCTCGTAGCTTTCCTTTGCTTGAGAATAGCTCTGTATGTTCCTGCATTTGTCCTCAGACCTTAGTCAGATAGTCATAAGTCGCAGTCTTAATTGTTGGAATTTGAAAAAGGGCACTTCCTGATCATTCATTGCCCTTCACATCTCCTGGGGCAGTTGAGGAAGAGGGGAATTGTCTTGGCTGCCTGTCCAGTCTGTGGCCTTAGCATCTTGCAAGCTTGTCTTGGCTCCTAATGCCCCCTTGCTCAATTTCCTGGGGCATGCAATCCCTCGACCATGATCATCATGGACGGGTGTTTCGAATGTTGTAGCAGGGCATGGTTCAGGATGCTGCGTCCTCCGTCGGTGTAGCAACATTGAAGGGTCCGTCGTCGCAGGACGCACCGTGGGGGGGGGTCCGTTGACCAGAAGGAAGAGTCTGTTGTATCGCAGGACGCAGGCTATACAATTGGTTGCGACTCAGGTAGCAGAGCTGGGGTCCTCCTGAAGTACCCTGCTTGGTAGGTCCTTCACACTTCACTCCGGCAATTGGCATGTCACACAACTTATATATAGTACCTGTATGGTACTCGTGTTGAATTGTCACATGCTTTATTAGACAACTCTGGGCTTGTCTCTGTTCTCCAATTCTAAGTCCCCATGCGCTACCTATGTAAACTAAGGAGCAACATAATTAGACAGTTTAAAGAATTGTCTTGATCTTTAAACCGAGACTCTTGGTTACTTAGCTCCAGCCAGAAATTGGGCTGCTCGCGGTCTTGCACTGTTCACATGAAGGGTGCCCATCTTCTCCTGTAGAACTTAAATGGGATGTGCATCAAGCTTGTCTCCAAGTTCTGCAAAAAAAGAACTGGAAACCTGATTTGTGGTTATCTGCCATGGCAAGTACAGGATTGTTGATTTGTGGATAGCGGGACATGCAGATCCAGCTCTTTTGCATAGCAAACAGTGCAACGTGTTATTTGTCTAAGCATGGTCGGCAACCATATCACATCCCGGTTTGGTGGAAGTCAAGAAACTGAGTTGGCTTAAATGGGTGAGTTGGTGACAAGGCCCATCGGTATTATTACTTGAACTTGGTTACATAGCTCCAGCCAGCAATTTGGCTGCTCGCCGGTATTATGCATCGGTATGAATAGTTTGATAGCATGGCCAACTAATATCAGCGTATAGGCTGCTCACCATCGGGCACAGTAAACATGGTACCCTAAACACTGCTAGTCTCCTACACCACACTCTAGAGGACAGATTGTAAGCACAGAGCTGCAGACAGTTTGAATACATGTCCAGTTGTAGGGTTACAAGGAGCACTTATCAATTGTCAACAACTCCCTTCTTTCCTATATAAGAACGGTTTGTTCAGCAAAAGTAATCCATGACAAATAGGTAAGTGAATAATTTGGGGGTCGGATGACAGTGAAAAGATCCATACAGCAATCAAACTCTGTGATGTTAATGTAGAACCGGGGTTGGACTGCAAATTGGAAATTAGTACGAGCTACCACACCGTGTGGTTATTTTTAAGGAATGAAAATCCTTGAAAACTAGAATCATGTGGTGCTATTGTTGGCCAGATCTTGTTACACAACTAGAGATTGTGGTGCTATTGTTGGTCCCGCTCTAGCCTCTAGCAATAGCACCAGCTTAAAAAGTGTGACCAATCGAACACAAAGTGGAACAAACCAGAACTTTCAATTCGGACCCGGTTGTTGAACCCATATGGCTAGAGTGGGGAAAAGGGCCAATGACCGCACGCTCTAATGAGCGAGAGTAACCGCACAATCCAGTGGGGCGAGTGCGGGATGACTGTAAATCTCAACCCCCGCAACAAAAATCACAGTTATCTTTGAAATGTCTACGTGGGAATGACCGCACACTTCGAGGTGGTGGGTTTAATGGGTTAGACCAACAGAAAACAGTTTTTCATTTAGTACCCCCAGAGAAACAGTCAGCTAGCCAGCCTAAAAAGCAACCAGTCAGTCTGCCAAACACCTATCAGCCTATCAAAAGCTGTTATTCACCGGGTTTCACCGGTTCACCTAGAGTGACTTAGAGTGCACAGGTCTCCCTCCCTGCTGCACTGTACTGCTGTGCCACTGCCAGCTATGGCATGGACTCTGATGCCGGTACCATGAGGTACCGCGACATCTCAGTACTTTCTCCTAGCGCATTTATCGAATGCTTTATGTAACTGTGAAGTTCTTACCCTTACTGTCTCCCCCTCGTCTCTGAGCTCTGCACATAACTCCGGAAATTCACAGGTTACGGTCCCATTCACTTTAGATTGTCCTTGCTTTAACGGTATTCCGAGCAGAGGACATTTTGATTGTTGTCGTGCGGAACGCTACAATTGAAAGGATCGTGTAAGGCTCTCCAACCGACAAGAACCTCCCCGTTGGGATACCTTTTCTTGTGCGGAACCATCATCCGCGTTCGGATTGATTATGCTCCATAGAGCCCAAAGCTGTCTTCCAGCACACCCCACTGACAACACATCTCCAAGACCACTGCGCCCCCCCCACCCCTTCCCATCTCCCACGTCCCGTTGCGTAAGCAACCTCAGCCGCTCTCAACCACCTCCTGACCTATCATCTCTCCAGACCTCTCCCCAGTTGGCCTTCACCTCCAACTGTCTATTGCTCCTCCTGCCCCTACGTCCCGTTGCATCAGCAATCCCTGCCGCCCGATCCCTATAATTGTTACGTCGCCATTGCTATGAGGCATGCTACAACCAACGAGACGGAGCGTCGCCAGACCTTCATCTTCCACCAACACTTTTTTCAAGATTGGCTTGAATCTATGGAAGCTAAACTCAAGGTATCCCACTGCTACTTTCCCCCTGGATCTAACAGCCTGCCTAAGTTTCAGATTGAATACATCCTTGCGCACCTTTCAGAACCTATCAGAAAGCTTTACAAGCACCACAACGATCCAGACGAAATACTAGAAGCACTTAGATCCAAATACGACCTCAAATCCAAACCTCGACAGCAATCACCTGTCGCAGCCGAATCAGCCGCATCCAATGTCCCAGCATACAACGGACTTGCATCATCTACCCCTACTGCATCTCATCCTACTTCGTATGCCCTCCATGCCTCCCCACGCACAGATCGCATGGCAGTAAATTGGATCATGGACACAGGAGCTACCTCCCACATGACAGGAGACGAATCACTATTGTATGACATACATGACATATTCCCTCATATCAAAGTTCAGACTGCATCAGGACATACTCACATTACCAGATCTGGAAAAGCTCTTATCAGAGGAGACAATGGAGTGATCCACAACCTCAGAAATGTTCATCTCAATGATGACCCTAAGACTCCAAACCTCATGGCAATGGCTGCAGCCATCAAAGCTAATCCTTCCATGTCAGTTCATTTTGACTCCAGGCTTGCACCATGACCATCAATAACAAAGTCATCATAACTGGATCAAAGAACAGAAATCTCTACCTCACCCCCACCCTTGTCCCTGACAATACCCTTATCCATGGGACATGTTTGAACATAGCCATGGCCGCCATTTCCAGAACCACACCCCAAACAGCAGAACTTCTTCACAACAGATATGGTCACCTTGCTTACAGCTGTTTAGTTAGACTTATTTCTGAACACATGGTCACAGGCACAGATGTCACCACTGCAGCCTGCAACAAAATGAAAAAGCATACGTGTGAAATATGTGTCCTCTCAAAAATGGACAAGAACCCCTACCCTACATCATCCACACGTGCAAAAAGACCAATGGCAATCCTCCACATTGACATGAGTGGAAAGATGAAAGTGCCAAGTCTAAACGGCAGCATATACTTCCAAGGCATTCTAGATGACCACTCAAGTACTCTATAGTCACATTCCACAAAAACAAATACACAGTGCCCAAGGAAACCATGCATGAACTGGAACGGTATGAAGTCCTAACAGAAAACAAAATAGGCACTATTTTCTGTGACAATGGATCAGAGTACATCTGCACCCGATTCCAAAACTGGTGCAAAAAGAAAGGCATTACCCTCAACTTCACAGTCCCTAACAATCCAGCCACAAATGGAGCAGCAGAGCGTCTCAACCGCACTCTCCATGACAGGGCATGTGCACTCCTCCTCTCATCCAAATTTCCTGAAAGATACTGGGCTGACATGGTGAAAAATGCTAGCATCCTAAGAAACCTCAGCCCCACCTCTGACTCAGACAAAACTCCCTATGAGATGTTCCATGGAGTCAAGCCTAAGATTGATCACCTCATAACCATTGGGTGCACAGCCTACGTCCACATACCACCCAAATCCAGGACATGGAAGTTTGCACCGTCAGCCAAAATCACTAGACTCATTGGTTACTCACACATCAGAAAAGCTTACAGAGTTGTAGACTCCAACCATAAGATCTTTGATGCTAGAGACATCACCTTCAATGAGTCGGAGAACCTGGCAGGAAAGAACGGATTCCCAGGTGCAGATGCTGTGATTCTAGGCATGTATGAAGAAGACACCCCTGGTGAACCTGATGAAGACACTCCCTCACCATCCCACTCTCCCTTAGAAAACAAAGTCATTGAAGCCATACGGGAAAGAAACAAGGCAAACATGGGAGCATGGGGATCACCAGAAGATATAGATGATAGCTACCTTCCCAGTTCAATGCACCAGCAAGGGACCATTGCCCCACAGCAGAGTGCACATCAACCCAACAACACTGTTGAACAAGGAAATGAACACAACCCCACACAGTCTCAGACAAGTGACCTCCCCAACCTCATGGCATCACAAGACAATGCACCAGTACATGCACTCACCTCTCCTGCACCAGCACAACAAGCCACCACCCCTCCACCAGAAGCTGCTCTAACACAACCTCGCTGTAGTGGCAGAGAAAGGCATGCACCTAACCACCTAGCATTCCTAGCTGCAGACCAGATAATCATACCCAAGAATGAAAGAGAAGCACTGGCTTGCCCTCAAGCCAAAGAATGGAAATCTGCCATGAATGAAGAACTAGCAGCACTAGCAGAAATGAACACTTGGACATTAGCAGAACTCCCACACGGAGCCTAAGCCATTGGTACTAAATGGGTCTTTGATATCAAGCAATCAGTGGATGGTCAGCTAGTAAGATACAAAGCTCGTTTAGTAGCAAAAGGATATGCCCAACGTCCTGGCATGGACTATGATGAAGTCTTTGCACCAGTTGCCAAACATGCTACCATCAGGTACATCCTGTCCATGGCTGCAGACCCCTCAGCACACCTTGCACAGCTTGATGTCTCCACAGCATTCCTCAATGGAGTAGTGGAAGAGGAACTGTACTGTTCTCAACCCCCAGGGTTTGAAAGAGATCACAGGGTTTGCCGCGTGTGGAAATGCCTATATGGTATGAAGCAAGCATCAAGGCAGTGGTATCTAAAAGTCAAGGAAGGTATGACAGCCATTGGCTTCAGAGAAGTTGATGTTGACCAGGGCCTCTTCCTGCTCCCTGGACCAACTACAAGACCCCTCATCTGGGTCCTCCTCTGGGTCGATGATTTCCTCCTGCTGTCCTTTGACAAGAACATCCTGCAGCAGTACAAAGAGAAAATCATGAAGCTCTACAAGACCAGAGATCTTGGAGAACCATCTGTCTTTGTAGGCTATGAGATCACCAGAGATGCAACTGCTGGAACACTCCACATCTGTCAATCCAGGTTCACTCAAGACCTACTCAGAGCACACAGCATGCTCCCTGAGCCCAACAGCACCAGGTTCCCCATCCCACTGCAGCCTGATGCTCCCCTCCCTTATCCTGAAAAGGACACCCCAGACACTGGTCTCCCCCTTGCCCAGACTGTAGGATCCCTCAACTACCTGGCAGTCAACACCAGACCTGACATTGCCCAAGCATTTAACAGATTGGCCAGGCACAGTGCCCACCCCCTCCATGACCACATGGAAGCTGCAACTGGTATTCTCAAGTACCTCTCCAACACCCCTGACCATGGGATCACCTACACCCACTCCAAGAAACTCCTCACAAGCTACTGTGACTCTGACCATGCTGCCTGCCCTATCACAAGGAAGTCCACAACAGGCTATGTCTTCCTCAACCAGGGGGGTGCCATCTCATGGGCATCCAAAATCCAAGCATCTGCCACTGCCCTGTCCACCACAGAAGCTGAGTTCATGGCAGCTACCTCTGCAGCCCAAGAAGGAATGTGGTTGAGGAAACTGCAATTCTCTGCCACAGGTACCATGCCCCCTGCACTCACCATTAATGGTGACAATCAAGCTGCACTCAGTGCATGGAACCAAGAGAACCTCTCCTCCAGGATCAAGCATATGGAAACAAGATTCCACTTCCTCAAAGAGCAATCCAAGAAGGAAGGCATCAAGCTCATCTGGATCCCCACTGCTGCCAACATGGCTGACATGCTCACCAAAGCCCTGCCCAGATCCAAGTTCTGTGCATTCAGACAGCAGATTGGCTGCACTAGAAAGCTCAAGCTTGACTAATCTTGTCAATATCCCTGAAGCCCCTCTAAGACCATTCTAGATTTCCTAATGATCCTTGACCCAGACTTTTCTCTAGATATTAATTGATTGCATCATGACTGACTGCTTCCTTCTATTTTATATTAAGATCTGGACAGAAACCCTGTCCCACAGGCTATTCTTGGACCATCCCTTCCTACATCTGAGTCCTTTCTGCCTGCCCTCTTAAATCAGTCTACCAGTCAGTCAAGCTTTATCTTACATAGCATAGCTGCTCATGAATATTTAGAGTCCCTCTAGTTTTCTTTAAAACTCCTCTAATTCCCGGAATTCCTCAACATGAAGAATACCAGGAATTGGGGGGGATGTTATTCACCAGGTTTCACCGGTTCACCTAGAGTGACTTAGAGTGCACAGGTCTCCCTCCCTGCTGCACTGTACTGCTGTGCCACTGCCAGCTATGGTATGGACTCTGATGCCGGTACCATGAGGTACCGCGACATCTCAGTACTTTCTCCTAGCGCATTGATCGAATGCTTTATCTAACTGTAAAGGTCTTATCCTTACCGTCTTCCCCTCGTCTCTGTGCTCTGCACATAACTCCGGAAATTCACAAAAGCCCACCCAGCCAGCTGGGCAGATAGGGCTCCCTAGATCTCTTAGTAGCCCTGATACCCCTGCGCTTCGAGGCAGTAAGCGGTCAAGGTCGAAGCTCGCTATGGAAGCAAAGAAAGCAATACTTCAAGCGAAGCTACGGAAGCAAGCAAATTGAAGCAGACTGTGGGAGTAAAGCAATCTCAGTCGATGCGAAGCTGTGGAAGCAAGGGAAGTCGAAGGGAACTTTGGGAGCAGAGCAAGACATTCGAAGCGAAATCTCCCCCACCTTATCTCTCTGCTCGCGCTTGTTCTTTCCATCGACGACGACATCCTCAAAAGTCAGCTCGTCGTCCACATCGTCGTCCACATGGGCAGGGCTTGGCAAGGGGGCAGGGCCAGGGCGGGCTCCCCCAATGACGATGCCCTATTTTGCTGAGTCGAAAAGGCTGGAGATGGTCTTATACTTTTCGACAGGAATTGGGCTGGAGATGGTCTCATACTTTCCGACAGGTTCTCCTGGCGCGTGTGACTCGTACTCATGGCGTCAGTTGGGGTCGGTTGGGGTCAAAAAAGGGGGCGCGAGTATTTCAACACCCGGGGCTGTTACTTGCTAGCCCTAACTGACTTTGGTACTGATGCATGTGCGATGACTAAGGGGAGGCAGACGCGCAACTAGAGATGCACGGAGCGATTTCACCCAGGGCCTTGTCGTCAAACTAGAGATTTGGGGTGCGATGTGCAAGAGCCAAAGACGACCTGAAATCGCACCAGGCCAAAACGGAAAAGTCTAAAAATCGCACTTTCCGCTGAATCGCAAGTAAGTATGGTACTAGCGGCACGACGGCATCTTTCCCGAGTATATAGAAAATTCCGAAAAATGCAAAAGAAGGGTAGGTATTTCCCGCGACTGTCAAGATATTGCCTGGGCTATTTTAGGGGTGTCGGGGGGCTCTCAACAATCTCTGTGCATTCCCGTGCAATACCGTGCAATACCGTGCATTCCCGTGCATTCCCGTGCAATACCGTGCAATACCGTGGCATTCCCTTGCAATACCGTGCATTCCGTGCAATTCGCTGGATATCGTGGGCGGGGGATTGATTAGCCTTAGGCTAATGGATGCAAAGCATCTATCCTTGGATGATTAGCCGTAGGCTATTGGATGCGAAACATCCATCCGGCTCTTGCGGCGGGGTGTGGTGTGTAGGCTTGCGGCTCGTGCACGAAGTGTGCGAGGGAGCCTCCGTGTTGGTTAGCGGCACGCTAACTTGTCTGGCTCTTGCTGCGGGGTGTGGGTGTGTAGGCTTGCGGCTCGTGCACGAAGTGTGCGAGGGAGACGCCGTGTTGGTTAGCGGTACGCTAACTTGTCTGGCTGTTGTTGTGTGGGTGTGGCTGTTGTTGTGTGGTTTGTTTTTTCTGTTTTGTTAGCTAGCAAAACAGGCAGCTAACAAAACAGGGGGATGTCCAGTAGATTTCCCCGTGGTAGTACTGTGGCAGTACCGTGATTTTGCCATGGATGCTTCGCCTAAGATTCGGGAGGTTACGCGATTCGCCTTATAGATTCGAGAGCTGACGTGTGTCCCGCGAATAGATAAGATAGACCGGTTACCGTTCCGCCCCCGCTACTCTCAGGAGGAGGAATGGAGGAAGTCAAGAGGAAGTCAAGAGGAAGTCAAGAGGAAGTCATGAGCGAAGCGACTGACTGTTGGTTAGCGGAACCCCGCTACATCATGACTTTGCCTATTCCCTGCGCTACTCTCCCGATCCGGCTCGCTTTGGACAGGATTTTCTCTGCTTCCGGTGAAAAACCATGTAACGCAGACCCTACACTTCTGATCCCATCCGCCACGCCTCCCTGTCCCAACATGTCCGCTATCCCCGCTGCGGCGTTAGACACCGGTATAGAGAACTGTCCCACCTTCCGTACGATTTTCCCCCCAAAATCGGCTACCCTTCTCACTGCGGAACCAAAGGAACCAATTGCGCGTCCAACTCCAGATTTGATTGAATAAAAAAGGCCCATATTATATAATAGCCCTGGATATTTATTTCAGTGCACGTAAGGTAATTTTATCGTTTAGATTTTTCAAAATTGATAAAATCGATTCTATAGGATCGTTTTTGGATTCCTTATCTACTCTTAGGGTGATGCTCCAATCATAGGGGAACGGTCCTATCTCGTCTTTGTGTTCGTCCTTGATTGATAATTCCAGTTCTGACACGTGAGACGCGCTGGTGTAGAAGCTAAAATCGTCATTCACATTTTGATAAATAATGTTGGCAAAACTAGGGACGTTAACAGGAATCCTTATTAATACATCTGATTCCTGTGCATTGGTTTGACGGAAATTATTCACAGCCGAGTTAGTTACCTTTGGGAGGTTATGATGCATTGTCAGGAAACTTTCTAAGTTCAAACGCAATGGGAATCTGCTAACAATCTGTGATCCACTCGGCTTATCATGTGGGAGGAACCCAAATAAATATGAACTTTTATCTTTGAATTCAAACCCATAATTTGGACCAGGTGAGTTAAAAGTGCATAATCCGTTTATTTCATTGTGGCTAATGGTCCAGCCTGGTAGTAAAGTGTTCAGTGTTGCTAACCATTGATCCAGGTCGTAGTTTCCAACAGGAATTCTGACAGATGTCTTTGTCCCATTATTAACAACACTGAAGTCATTGTTACTTGCCCGAATACTGTAGAAACATCTATTGATTATTAAATCCGTAACGGTTATTTTAGTACGACCACCGAATTCGTTATGTAAGATTCCAGCAGGTAGACTAGTTGTGAAATTATCCGGGGTCCCAGATGTTCTGTATTGTGAGCTGATGTATGTTAATTGAGTTTTGACAACAATGGGCGCCATTATATAATTTCATAGATAATAACTGATAGTATGAAGTTTGGGAATCCTACATACAGATTTCCATTGGCGTCATAGACTGTTATATTTAATTGTTGGTTTTTCAGAGACGGGATTAGCTTGTGACCTAGTGTATTGCTTGTAATTGTCTTAACAATACTGTGTGATTCACCTCCTAAAAGCAGGTTTGCTCGCTCTCCATTCACTGAATTATCAAAGGAGGTTTGTGCGAAGATCCCATTTGCACTCATGTAGAACGGCCCTGGTTTACTCGCTGTGGTAAATGATTCAACAGCCAGCTGGTATCCCTTTTCATTGTATGGCAGGTCGCAATTTAGTTTTAATTGGTAGTTCTGTGTTGATGTATTGCATGAGCTAAATAACGTTACTCTCTGCCAAGTCATTTATATTACTGTAGATTTTTCATTTTCTACAGTAACCAAGCCTTCCAAAACATCATTTGAAACTGGTTTTTTCTGCTTATTCATATCTTTTCGTAGAAGCTTTTTGTCCCTATACATGAGCGGCTTGGCAATATGTAGGGAAATGCACGAATCCACTAAATATTCTGGCAGTCCGGGTGACATGTCCAGGATTGCTGCTTTGAGATACTTGTAATCATTGGTCTGTCTATATTCATTTGTGATAGCGGCCATTGTTTAACAATAATTTAGAAAAATATTTTTTACTGTAAGCTGAGAATGATGTCGAAATTCTTTTTGAACCTTTGGCTTTTGTCCTGTGTAAAATCCATCACAAGTGCATCATGTTCGTTTGCTGTTGCGTGCAGATAGAGTGCTTCAAACTTCTGTAGAGTGAGTGTACTACTGACTTCTTCATAGAGGTCTTCCAAAATCTTAGTGCTGGCAAACTTGAATAGCACAAAAAGACTAGTATTGGTTCGAATAGACTTAGGTATTGCCTTGAGATTCTGTGTGCATATCATTATGTTTATACCCAAATGTCTGTTCTTGAGAACCAAATTAGTCAAGGCTGATTTACCAACAGATTTAAATGCAGAACTGCCAACAAGGTCGTCCAATATGAGATATACCACACAACCGTTTGGGTACTTGCAGGTAGGTCGTTGGTATCCAGTTCTCTCAAGGAAATCGATTTCATCAAACGAAAGTCCATCTATATTTCCTTTCATAAACTTGGAATAAACAATCATCTGTCTTCTACATTCTTCTGTATTTTCCTTTTCTAGTTTGATGTTTTCAATCACTTATAAAAGTTTCTCATCACTGTATTGTGAAATGATATCATTTGGATCAATTTTCAAGCAATTGAATACCGGATTAGCATCATGTGTCGGGGAAAATACTATAACTCTCATATCCTGTTTGTTATCAAACCCATAAATCTCGTATTGTTTCAATAATTTGCAAAGACTGTACGTCTTCCCACTTCCCTTGGAGCCGACGAGGAGTGACACAAAATAATTACGTGGTAGAGCTGAATTGAGGGACTGTGGATATTTGTTTGCTTTGTATTGGAGTGGTTTATGACTGAAATTTGCTACTGCGTTCTCAACAATATTCATCACTAATTACATGGTAGAATATTAATCAAAATGGACATGTGTGACCAGGAAAGAGTGATTGGTAAGCGACTCGTTTGCCCTCGTTTAATATTTTTTCCCTAAGAAGTTGTACTGTATCTTCTTGAGTAAGTATTGGCCTAGCTTTGGTGACCTTCAGACGTTTTTCAATGTGTTCTGATATCTTTTGAACCTCTCCTTCTTCTTCTTCTGATTGAGAATCTGTTATAATCTGTTGATCTTCGTCTGAACTGTCCATAGCAACAACCACATCCTTCTTCAGCTTTTTAAAGACAGTGTTTTTGCGACGTGTCATTTCTGCCGTTTTTTCTTGTTTTTGGACTTCTTTCTCTTGAATCTTCAGTTCTTTCTCCTGTCGTGTAATCTCTCCTAATTCCCGCCTTTTTGCCCATGCTTTTTCTCTGGCGATAGCCAATGAAGCCTTTTGTTTATCGCTCATAATTCGTTTAGCTTTGACTGGTATCACTTCAATGTCCTCTTGTAGGTTGTTGTCTTCTTCTATATTCTCCATATGTGATTTTACATTAGAAAAGATTAGAATTAATTAGAAAAATTAAATAGGTTTTACAAATAATTTATTGGAATTTGGGATATACTGGGAGAGTTCGGAGAATTTTGACTGCATTAGGCTTCCTTGGAATAGGTCTTCCCCAGAGAAGGTCTGATTCATGTAAGGGTGTGCGTATTGTTCGTCTGCCAATAAAGTTTGTTGCTGGTTGATTGTACTGTGTTTTTTTCGGCCAGGACTCGATGCAGAGAGGTAACATATATTTGTCCATATTATATATTACTTTGTGTAAATATATTTTGAACCCGTTTCGTCATTATCTAGTTCTAGAAGACTGTTGTATTTCACGAATAAAAGCGAGTAATTTTTCTTACTATTGTTTCCGTTTGGATAAAATGAAACATCATAATTGATATCTTCTTCATTCTCTATATCAATAGGCAGCCCGCAGGCCCATTGATAAGATGTAATAGTCGGGGGAAATCTCATCAAAAGCGTACCATCCACAGTGTGTGTCATGAGGTGTTCTATTGCTCGATTTTCGTTGTCGAAAATAAAATCTAGGTATTTTATTGATTTATCATAAGGAATAGGATGATTTGCAATGGGTACATTGTTTATACTAAATCCGACATGAACTGGTTTTTCGTAACCAATATTACTTATCCCGTGCATGAAATGGTAAGAAGTTCCATTCCAATCTTGAGTGCTTACCTTTTTATAATAATCGTACTGTAAAAAAGTAGCCAAGACATATTCAATGTCACATGACCCAATGTAGATTGTTGTTTGATTTTCGGATTCATTGAGTTGGAATTGAATGGTGAAATTATCGAATTCAATTCTATCTGATACGTTGTCTTCTTTTTCACTTTTTATAATGAGTGTCAGATTTATAATTTCATACCCAACGGATACACTCTCTCTTAACAGCACCACAGCGTCTGCCCACTCAATAACAATTCTGATTTTTCCCTTAACAATACAGTCCTTAGTTCCTAGGATACCATGGAATTTATCAATCACGAACGGTGTCTGATCTGTCTCGGCAACAAGGTCGACTGCTTGATTATTCCCAAACATATTAGTTGAGGCTTGAGAGCTGTTATGTACGTCCATCATCCTAGCAAGATGATTATACTCATTTACTGTTTGAATTAGGACATCATCAAAATATACTGAAAGAGTACTGATCATACATCCAATCCCACGAGGCGCTACTCCTGGAGAATTCAATGTAAACATTATCTTCGCGCTGTTCAAATCCCATATTCCTTCATTTATCTCGAATACGCATTGGCTTTTGGGGGGAAAAATAGTGTCACCAATGGCCTGAAAACTGAACACCTTTGTTATGTGTTTTGGTACAGGGTTCATTTATATTTTTGTTAGATAATTACAAAACTAATTCGAGTTGAGGCCCTGCACCTATCCTCAACATGGAACCACACTCAATGAAAACAAGGGCTGTTAGTGATTCGCTACCGGCTGCTCCGCCGATGCTCTGAGTGTCAAATGACCCAATGCTACTGTTTCCGCGCGTGTCAATGACAAAATTTACAGGACAATACAAAAAAGTTGTCACGCCATTTAGCATAGGTGTCACAGTAAGGGTGTGAGCCTCCATCAGCAGATTGTAGCTGGTTATATGATGACTGCGTTAGGGCAAAACACTGACCCGGATTCGCGCGAAAATCAGGTGTGTATACGCCATTTAAATTAAATTGCGCGCTTCCCATTCCAGTCGCTTTTCTTGTGAAGGTGTTAGACGATTTTGTAACTCCATCAAGCCCACCTGATGGACTCTGTGAAACAAATGTTCCCCATGCCCTATTGACCGATTGAGAAGATACACTAAATTTAGTTGATTGACTATAGGAAGTTGCAGCGGAACTGAAACTGAAGTAATTGCGGAAGCTTAGCTCGTATACCCCTCCACTAGATAGAAATGCGTTATGCATGGGGTCAAAAATCCCGTCATCAATGGAGATTGTGTCGACACTGAATGAAATATCTGATAGTGTGAATGTTCCACCGCCGACAAGACAGTTTGCTCCGTCAAATTGAATTCGTAGTCGGACCTGTCCCAAAAGTTTAGTATCAAGGATAGACGGTTGAAAGCTGTTAAGACTCAACCAGTTAGATATGGAATATGGCGCTTCAGCAGATGCGCCAGCTGAAGCATCCCCTCCTCCTTGTACGATTTTCCTGCGATTATGCGCGTCCTCCCCAAAACTGGTATCAGCAATGATATTCCATAGCTGATTGTAATTTGAGCAACCCGACACCACCATTCCATTCACCTCAAGATCCACTCTCGAAACAACTGACTCAATGTTTCTTGCAAAACCGCCACCTTCTGTTTTGCCAGAAAAATGCATAATCAAAGTATCACTATCGACCAAACAGTTACTCGGAAGATCTACGGTTATGACGCCAGAATTCGTCGCTACTGTGCTGTTCAGCGTTGAGAGTCTTTTGGTAGCCCTTGAATAATTCTGTATCTTTTTCACCACATACTGCAGATTTTTTGGATAAGCCGACATAGAAGTGCTTGTATAAGTATTGTTTTGAAAATAATAAAAATGTTTTATTTTTTACCCTTCAGATAATTGTAAATTTGTTTGTAATGATGAGATACTACTGGTCGATCCAACAGGATTTGCAATGATGGATCATTGTTCCTGCCTTGCCATTCGGTAGCAATGGCTATTATATCTAGTTTTGATTGTGCAGAATTCCCAACTTTTTAATGTTTGGAATCAAACATGTTTAATTTTTGTTGAAGATCATCCATGTTTTTTCTAAGACTTGTCCTGGAGCCTGACGCTTCCCCGGGATTTCTGAATTCAGACACATTTGGTGTTGATGATCCAAAAGCAGAATCCATGTCTTCTCTAGGACGTTTATTGAAACTCGGTCCACTTGATGTTTCCTGTTTGGGCTGTTGTTTTCGTTGTTCTGTCTGAACAGATTTGACCAGTGTTTCCACGGCTGAATGTTGGTTAACAATCTGACTGATCATTGTGGGCGGGGCTTGTGCAAGAATTTTGATGGCATACTCATATGGATTATACCCCAGCATTCTAGGCTGACTTCTGTCAGCTGGTAATTTAATGTTTATGATGGTAGCTAGTTGAGTAATATTCCTACCTCTTGCAAACAGTTTGATGTGATTGGACTTGTCATTAACTGTCTTTTTTTTAATAACTTTCCTTGTTCTCATTTTGTTATAATATATGTCCTAAATTTAATGTATTCCAGTCAATATATATTTGGGCAGCCACAAAATACCAAGAGGGTTCAGAATAGTATAAACGGAGCTAATGACGTTGCGTTATTTGCCAAAAACCTAGCAACTGCTAATCAGATAGCATTAGGTGTCATTTCCCCTCAGGTTGTTCAAAACACAAATGGTATTACCTTTTCATCGAATCTTGAAGTAGGAAACAGTAACTACATGTATCCAATTACTGAATTTTCATCAAATGCATCAGTGTTTTCATCAAATCTTACAGTTGCCAATAGCAATTACATGTATCCCAAAATAACATATTGTTCAAATCTCTCTGTAGGAAACAGTATCAGCATGAATAGCGGTGCTCTCGCTTGTTTTATGTCTTGGTGACTCCTTGTGTACTCCCTTAGAACTATCGGTCCTGACAGTACTATGTCAAATTCCCGTAGACTGTGTCATTCTTCATGACACTGTGACGACTTCCTGTTGACTGTGTCATCGGTTCTTCTGACACGCGCTGTCTAGCCTGTACCCTGATCAGGTTCCAGGCTACCGCCCCTTTCCTCCGCTGGTGTCCCTTTATGGTTCCCCAGTCTTTTGTAATATTATTCTCGTCTCCGCATTTATAGATTGGCGTGCTGCACACACAAAGTCCACTCTCCGGAGTGTTATCCAAGCTGATAGGTTATACGGTCCTTTATTTACTACCACTGCTTTGCGATGCAACTTCCGCGAGGACCTCCCGCCATTTTGAGAAACTCCATGACATGGATGGTCTTTCCTGGACGCGCGGGATGCGCAGTATCATTCTCAGCGATGGCTGCGACCAATCCTTCCAACGGAGGAACGGCTCCTCTTGATGATTGGCTAGACGTTTGTGCACCAGCTGCCTCTGCTAGCGGTCATGAGAGTCCTTCCGCCATCGTGGAAGTAACCCCCCCCGGTCATTCCTCCATCTTCTCTTCTTTTTCCTCCCCTGCCGTCTGTCGCCTCCTCCCGTCTGTCGTAGATGACTGTGACGTGCAGACAAGTCGGCGACTAGCCTGGACATCGGTGGAGATACCCCGTCTTCGTCTGCTCGCGTCCTTGACGTCGCTAACCTTTCTCCGGTGTTTGAGGCTCTGCCTGCATACCGGAGGTTGCCAAGCCGACCAAGCTCCCTGCTGATGTCTACGTCGTCTTTGCCCCCTTTGCTCTGCCCAGCCGACGGTCGGCTACTGGCATGAGCTTGCGCTCTAGTGGCTCTGTGCTACCTTCTGGAGAATTTTTTCGATCAAGCTGGCGGATCGCCGGCACTGCCGTAGGATTCGCCAGAGGAGGACGACCTACGCGTCTGGACCTGGAGATTCTGGAGGTGGTAGGAGGCAGGGGGGTATGGTCAGCACCACTACGGGTGCTGCTCCCTCTACCCCCCAACCGGGTGAGTCGAGCGATAGAGGGGGGGACTTGGGATTGACTGATCATCGACGGCGGGATATTAGGACCTTTACATGCCTCGGCTCTGCTCTTCGCATCCTAGCGATTAATGTTCGAATTCTGCCCTTGCGATTTGCGATTTTCTGCCATTGGTGCGATTTTCTGCACCAGGTGCGACTTGCTGCACTGTCATTCTCGTCTCCTTTTTCCCATACCTCTAATCTCGACTTCGACCTAACGCTTCCCCACCTTCTGTGATCCCAGGTCTCGCAGCGCCGGACTTCGCCCATGCTACAGCCGCAGTGGACGCCGTCCTGGCCCTAGTCCAGCGGCCGTGGAGGATCTTTGGCATGATATCTTGGTGGATATTTTTCTCTCTTAGGCTCCTTGTGACCCCTAAGTGCGTTCCGTGGTTCGACAGAGGTTACTACTTTGTCTTCCCGTGCCCCTGGTTCCCCCCTTAGGTTTATGCCTTAGCTACGTGAGTTTGGGTTCAAGTGTTTGAGTTCTGATAGGGCTTAGGAATTTTTAGTTAAGTGGTATAGAGGCATGGTTGATCTCGATTAGTTGGGGCATGCATGAGTTGTTGATGATGACACTGCTCAGCATGGTGCTAGTGTGTTATCTTTGCAATCGCGTGTTCATCTAGGGAGACAAGACTCCTTCGGAGCTTTTCTTTGGGGTTGCACCTGATGTGTCGTTGTTGCGTTTGTTTGGTTGCCCTTGCTATGTAATCTTAGTATTGGGCAGTCACGCAACAAGCTAGTTAGAAAGGCATTATTTGGTAGACTGGTTGGGTATTCCCTGGTGAGTAAGGGTTATTATATTTGGGTTTCCAATGTTGCGCCAGTTAGTAGTGAGTAGTGATGTACTCACTATCTCCAGTTCAGTTCTAAACTGTCTTTCTGGGTTCTCCCATTAGTATGGGTCCCCGTGCCCGCTTGCATCCCTCCTGTCATCAAACGGTGATATGTTATGTGTTACCGGTAATTCCCTACGCCCTTTAACAACCCCAATTGTTGTTGGCTGGCCTGGCTGGGATGTATCATTGTTGCATTCTAGACCAGGGCCTGATCTTGCTGTATTGTGTGTGAAGTTTTAGGGCGGGTGGGAGTTGGATATCCAACTATAATCTTAGCCGAATCTCAGGGGGTCGCCAGGCCCTCCTCTGTGCCACGTTTTAGCGGTGAAGCTTTAGGATTTAGACAGCCTTCGATCATAGTGGTACCTGGATCAGGTCCATTGACTAATAGTCGCCAACCTCCGACCACCTCGGATGGCTCGTGGGTGTCGATAATTCCGACGCCTCCTGTCGTCCCTGGTGGATTACTCGGGTCAAGCCCATGTGATGATGTAGCCGTTGCCGAATGGGTAAGTGATGATCTTGAACACTGGTCTAGCTTGATACTGCGTATGGCTGGGGTGTTACAGTCAACCCAGGATTCATTGTTTTAGGTGCTGTTGGTTCTCATACGTAGGTTAACATGGCCCTATGTGTGAGTGCCTATTCCTCAGCACCTCCTAGACTGACTTATAGGGTAGTCTAGATTGGTGGAGCGTTACGACGCTTTGTTTAGGCAGCTTCCTTTCAGCTGTCTTTCTTGGTTTTGGTGGAAGGTGGTACTTAATTCAGACCACCGTTATAGCGTCTTGATGGTTTCTGACTCTTAGTTCCATAGGCAGATGGTTCGTTCGGTGGAGTTCATCATAGATTAGCTATTTCTTTTTACTCCACACTGTTTTTAGATCACCAGCCCCTCATGTGATTGGAACTTTTTGTGAAGTTTAGTAGTTGTTTCCCTTCGGATTTTACTGTGAATTGGTGGGCTGGGTAATCTTGCAGTTGTACTTGCAGATGTACCGCCGCTCACCTCTTTCTTGTTTTCCGAGTATATTTCAAGCGCCCTTTCAGTCCATCCTTTGCAGTAAATTCTTTGAAGTCCTTTTTATGCGTTTACTATTTTTCAGGTGGACAATAGGTTTTATGTACTATGGTTGTACATCTACCCTTCTATTGTTCATTGAACTGTGTTTCCTTTGTTGGTTACAAGTTTCTTGAAAATTTTAACTTCGCATCCTTTGGATTTTTTCAGCTGCTGCAAGTTTGGTTTGCTTTAGTTAGGCGCTTGGTTTGCCTTGAGTGCATGAGTTCTTTGCGGTGCGATACCCACCTCCTAGAATGTTTTCGTTAGTGCCGTAGCTGGGGATTTATGATAATTAACTTTCATAAATCTTCTTACTTCCATCTTTGAGTAAGAAACCAGTTCATCATGGTTTTTTCATCCCAACCTAGTCATGAATTCTATGCTAAGAATAGTTTTTACGGTAGTGGATTTTTCCATCGACTTTATTTTTCCATAATGGACTTTTGCGTCCTCTTGTCTGCGTCCTTTGACTTTGATTCTCTCGTGTGCTGCTCTCACACGATATTTCAATCCGTCCCTTTGGTTATCATTGATTGGCGTTAGGTTCCTATTCCCGGATCGGGTTTTCTATACCGTTGTTCCCCAACTTTGATATACAATTTTTTCAGTCTTCTCTTTAGGTTAAGTTCTCGGTTCTTTCAGTCACCGTTGTTCCCCTTCCTTTGGTATTAGGATTGATTTCTGTTTGGCCTCCCTGTGATTTTCTGGTTTGGTGCCTACTGTTCTGGATGAATAGTATTTTTGCGCTTACCATGGATGGTTACATTTCCATTTTGGTCTCAGCACAGCTCGGTATGACCCAAGTTTTTTGCTGCTACATTTTCGGAGTACTACAGTGGTTTTTGGTTCATCCTTTCTCATCCTTTTATTTTAGACAAGGCTTTCTTCTGGTTTCCTGTTTTTCCGCCGTTCCTTAATAATTTTTGTTTGCTACCAAGTTATGGTTCTATGTCCCCAGTGCCATAGGTGGAGTACTAGTATTGTATGTCACCTGCGTCATAGGTGGAGTATCAGCATGAATAGCGGTGCTCTCGCTTGTTTTATGTCTTGGTGACTCCTTGTGTACTCCCTTAGAACTATCGGTCCTGACAGTACTATGTCAAATTCCCGTAGACTGTGTCATTCTTCATGACACTGTGACGACTTCCTGTTGACTGTGTCATCGGTTCTTCTGACACGCGCTGTCTAGCCTGTACCCTGATCAGGTTCCAGGCTACCGCCCCTTTCCTCCGCTGGTGTCCCTTTATGGTTCCCCAGTCTTTTGTAATATTATTCTCGTCTCCGCATTTATAGATTGGCGTGCTGCACACACAAAGTCCACTCTCCGGAGTGTTATCCAAGCTGATAAACAGTAACTATATGTATCCCAAAATAACATATAGTTCAAATCTATCAACCAACAATTCAAATTACATGTATCCCAAGATTACCTTTTCATCTAATGCTGCAGTTTATGCAAGTAACAAGTCTGTTTCCATCAGTAATAAAATTGTTAGTCTGTCGAATTATACGTACGCGATTGAGAACATTAGTTCGTGGGACGAAATTGCAGATAAACCCGTTTTTTTTGATGGGAAATACGCTTCATTGACGGGAAAACCAGGACTGTTCAGTGGGTCTTAAACAGATTTGACAAATAAACCATCGCTTTTTTCGGGAAAATATTCCGATTTGATAAATCCCCCAATCATCCCACAGAATTTATGGCTTAAAAACACATTGGGTTTGTATACGTTTGAAAAAGTGGGTGCCGGTTCATTTGCATTAAATATGATATCCGCTCGAAATGATATAATATTATCAGACGCCAGCCCAATGTCTGATTATCAAATGGGTATATTTTCTATTGGAACCGGAATAGTAGAAGGGTGTGGAATACAATTCTCAGCAAGTATCAATGAATTCCATTCACCCGGAGCAGCCATTGTTTTTGAAAGAACGGAAGCAGCAAATTTCTCTGAATCACTGCATTTCAAAACACAAGGAAATAATGGGTTTTCCGACCCTTTGACCAAATGCCTGACTATTACTAGGGGTGGACGAATTGGGATGGGTACGACAACCCCGGCATATGAACTGGATGTTGTTGGATCAATAAATTGCACAGGGACCTTCCGAGTTAATGGAAACCCTATCAACACAAGTTCATTCAATGGGGATTACAATAATTTAATCAATCGCCCAATAATTCCACAGAATTTATGGCTTAAAAATGGCTTGGGTTTGTATACGCTTGAAAAAGTGGGTGTCGGTTCGTTTGCATTAAATATGATATCCGCTCGAAATGATATAACATTATCGGACGCCAGTCCAATGTCTGATTATCAAATCGGCGTATATTCTACTGGAAACGGAAGAGTAGAAGGGTGTGGAATACAATTCTCAGGAGTTATCAATGCATCCAATTCACCCGGAGCAGCCATTGTTTTTGAAAGAACGGAAGCAGGAAATTTCTAAGGGTCTCTCCATTTCAAAACACAAGGAAATAATGGGTTTTCGGACCCTCTGAACAAACGGCTGACAATTACTAGGGGTGGACGAATTGGGATGGGTACGACAACGCCAGGATATATATATGCACTAGATGTTGTTGGTGATCTGAACATAAATGGAACATACATGGTCTATGGAGTGGCACTTAGTCAAGGCGGTACATCAAGTGGTTTTTCCGGGGATTACAACGATTTAATAAATAAACCGACAATCCCTGCTAATTATTGGACACCTCATGCTACTAAAAACAATGTCATTCAGTCTACACGGCAAATAAGTATAACAGCATCAAGTCTGAATAATTTCATAAGTAAATTACATTTTGACGTGACAACTATTCCAGTAGGTGGTGCATCCGGTGGCATTGAATTCATATGTAACCCGATTGAAGGCAATCGTTTTTACTTTGATTTCGGAACCGGTCCTGCTAACGGGACGGTGATGCTTAATGGTGGGTATTTCCAGAATTCAGACAGGATTTTGAAAAATCACATTGATTATATTAACCCAGCTGAATCACTAGAACTCGTTGATAAACTGAAACCCGCTTCATATACGTACAAACACGACAAGGCGGGTAAAGTCCAAGCGGGCCTGTATGCCAATGATGTGCAAGAATTGCTACCAGAACTTGTTACCACGACTGTAGGCGATACACTCTCTTTGGATTACATTGGATTAATCCCCCATATGTTGGCAGCCATCCAACAATTGAGTGCTTCTGTTAAATTTTTGGATGCTGAGGTAGCTTTTTTGCAAGCTTTGCTTACCAAACAGAAAAACTAAGACCACCCGTTTTGTTAGCTGTGCAAACAGAAAAACTAAGAACCCAAACATAATTTGGTTTTAGGGTTATATAACCATATTTGATTAGCTTTGCTAATCAAATATACTTAAGAATCTTGAGCTTATTATATATTACAAGTATAATAAGATGAGCGACATACGCTGCGCATATGACACATGCTTTGCATATGAGCCTTCAGGCAAATCTACAGGCGACGCACCCATCAAAGTTCACACTTATTCTAGTGAAATCCACAAGACGAAAATGAAAGAAGACCCTGAATATCGTGCTTATGTAAATAATCTCGCCAGACTTGCAACTTACTGTAAAACGGTATCAAACAGACGAGGCATATCGTGAGAGGCAACAAGCATATACCAGGAACAGGTACCAAAATGATCCTGAATTTCGCGAAAACCGAAATGAACGTGCAAGACTATATCATGCAAAAAAAAAAAAAAAGGCGTTATTATTGGCAGAAACTGTCGCAGTATAGTGTTAAGTAATGATGCACATTATTTTTTTGAGTATTTTAAGTAAGACGCTTAAGAGATTGTTCACATATTAATATATTACAGAATTATAATGGCATCACAACAAACTTTGGTAAAATTTTACAATTGGTAGCAGCAGGAGAAGCTCCACGCAGGATTACTAAAAAGTATGTGATCGAACAGGGTCACGAATCAGTAGAAGAGTTCTATAATGCTGTGGAATGGTACAAGAACTACATGAAAGAAGAGGCAAAAAAGGTTAGGAGGGGGAAAAAGGCAGAATATGATAAGGAACGCTACCAAAAAAACGCTCCCAAAAGGTTAGTCGAATTCGAGCTTTTCAATCAGGCCAGCAACACTTTGTATGTGTATAGATGTATTTCTATCACAAACGCTTTTCGTCCTTTAAAGGATTTCGGCCCAGACACATTGTTGGTTTTGGCCGAAATTAACCAAGACAAATATACAAAAAAAAACTGAAGAGGGAGAGTATGTGTCTAATACTTTAGCTGGGAAAAACAAAATTTTCACAGGATGTGCAGAACTACTAAACAGACTTGAGATTGACGACCCAAGTATGGAAGCTTTGTTAACAAGACTCATGTCACAATCCCTGGCAATAAAAATTACCTCCAACGAACCTGTGAACAATACAGTTGATAGGCCGTTCTTGTACAGGACTATCAGGGATAACATAAATACTGTTTGTACCCGAATGAAAAAAATCTCCAGATTTTACCCGAATGAAAATTTTTATTTTTGATTGAGGGATTAGCCTGTCAAAAATGTCCGTGTGTGTGTGTGTGTGTGTGTGTCCGTCACAACCTACTTTTCAGGTTTCACTTCAAATCACAAAAAAACGAAACATTATATAAGATATCCCAAATATAAGACATTTTCATTCGGGACGCGCCTCCAGGCGCCCTTTATTTGAAGAGGGATTAGACCCATTAAAATGTCCGTTCGTCCGTGTGTCACAAACCATTTTTTCAGGTTTTATGAAAAACATCAAAAAATTGAACATTCTATATTTTTGATGAATTATAAGACTTATTTACACCGGACAAATTCTGACCAGAGCACATATGAGCATCGCAATTCATGAAAAGGAGCTCAGGTTGGGCCAAATAGCTACAATTAACGGTTAACAATTTGATTTCAGGGTGTTTTGAGCTAACATTTCAAATTTGAACCACTTAGACATGTGCGCAGACATAAGTTTGGGAGCAAAATTGTCGTCAAAAATTGGAGGCGAAACATGTAAGCATCACAATGGACGAAACATTCCCCTCGGGCACTTCTGCTATAATCAGCCCACGGACCCCACCTCAGGGCCGTGCGTGGGGCAGGGGCGGTGGCCACCGGGCGGGGGCGGGGGCAGGGGCGGGGCAGGGGCGGGGGCGGGGGCCACCGGGCGGGGCAAGCCACGCCACCTGCCGCTGGCCAAAAGCCCGTTCAGCAGGACGGGATATACCGTTCACGTCTGGGCTGGGCCGAAACATGCAATACCTTGAACAAATTCCGTAAAATCAACCAGACACGTGATTGGCCTCATTTTTCTTGCATCAAATTCCTATAAAAAGTCAATCTACATACATGCATTTCATTACATTACAGAAACGTTCAATACTGCTTAAAAATCAACAACCCTCCAACAACTCTCTTTTTCGTCACCTTGTAGTTAACAATGCTAAATCATCAATCGATTCATTGGAATTCAATTAGTTTAAAGCCTCCAGGCGCCCTTCGAATTTAATCCAATTCGAATTGTACAATTTAAAGCAATTACATGCATTCAAATCACTTTAATTAAATTAAATGGAAAGGAATACATCGAATTAAAATAACACAACATTAAATACAATTCAATTAAATTAATTAAAATACATTGAATTAAGGATCCGAATCATTTCATTCGGGACGCGCCTCCAGGCGCCCTTAATACAGAATGTAAGTGCATACGATTTGAGTGGGACAATGAAGGAGATAGCTTACAAACATGTATAAAAAGGACCAGGAATCGGAATTTACCCAACGGAGCATGTGCAATTGAAGCGATTCTAAATGGTTTTCAGCCAGCATTCGACTCCTACAACAAGAAATTGAAGTATCATAAACATACAATCACATTTGAATCAATTTATTGGGATATATTCGAAAAAGAATATGACGGAGTGTCTGACATTGACATGACAGTCGAGGATTATTTGAAGTGGTTCAAGAAGAATGGTTTTGGAGCAGAAATATACGACAACGAAAACAGGGTAGTATGTAAATATGAGCCACCACCTGAGGAGCAAACAAAAACATACAGTATCCAGAAACTACGTGTCATATATTGGCATGAACATGTGCAGAACATAGACGAAGTGATGTCTTTTGCCAAGACAACTAAGAAGGACATGTACTCTCGTCCGTCATCCAACTTTGTAGTGCCAAAAGTCAAAAAGGTTACAACAGACATGTATCACTTGGCAAACAAATACGAAGACATATTCCCAATTATTAAAGCTGGAATGGAAGCATCAAAAAAGGACATCAGAATCATCTACAACGGAGATATGAAAGAAGTTCTGTTAAACTTAGTTCAAAAAGAAGGATGTGACCCCAAGCCGATCATGCAAACTTGACATATTATTTCACTGTTAGAATTGAACCACATCGTGACAAAGGACGACAAACCTATAGCCATCTCAGTTGAGAATGCATCTCGAGTGCAAGGGTTTTCAAAATGTCCAATTCTAGACGTAGACACGTTTGTAGACTACAAGAACCTGGACTCAGAAGTGAAGGGATCGTTTCTAAGTATTAAATTTAAAATCCGAGATGAGCATTGAAGGCAGTGAGGTTTTCAAAACATGTTTAGATCGAGTACCAATGGGCAGGCTTGTTGACAAAGATCTGTCTACCATAGATCTTGACGAGATTACGGCGCTTGATATCAATAAACATTACTTTACTTGCATATGGATGTTGGTTGATGGACCAGGGTTCCCAGTTATAAATTCATGGGATATATTCTACACATACATAGATGATAAACCACTAAATGAAGCAAAATTCACGACTAAGAAACAAAGGGTTGTGGAATATGATGACCCGTTTCAAAACAACTTCACGCAAACAACACTTGATTCTCAGGGCGGAACAGTTAAAAGGAAACCGTTCAACAAAGGATACCTGTATCTTATCAGTATAGATGAATAACACCCCATTTACAACCAGGATAAAATGCTCGTTTATGGGTACGAAGTTGTGCAATTGAAATTCAAATACACAATATTAGCATATCTGCGAGTTGAGTGGAAGAAGTGCAGGTATCTAGCAACTATATTAAAACAGTGTTTGGGGGAGGGGAAGTACGGACACATCCCAAAAGATGTGTTAAAGGGAATCCCTAACGAACTGTCCCTTAAGGCCTTTTTGGAAAAAACACAACACCAGCAGGCATTCAAAAATCTTCAAGAACAGATCTGATGCTGTAGAATATGCAAACAAACACAAAGGAAATGTTATACCTATGGCAGACGACGTGTTTCTTGTAACCATCACACAGAAAACAGAGCTCATAAACGGATTTCTACCAATGAGGTATGCCCTCACGAATCTAGCAAGATTCCAGATCAATGACGCATATGAAAAGCTGAGCGTCGACAATCAAGTGCTTGCTGTAAAAACCGACTGCCTATATGCCATAATAAAAGACGGAAACTGTATCAAACAGCGAATTGGCCCATATTTCGGTCAATACAAGATATTGAAAGGATCTCTGCCTCCCAATAACGAGATTGTACAATACAAAACAAAACAAATCATAACATACCCAGAGCAAGATATTCGTATTGTTGACAAGGTTTTACCAAAAACAATCATTGATGGGTTTGCCGGTTGTGGAAAGAGCTATGCTGCTCAAGACTATGTCTATAAACCTTTGGGGAAAAATAAGAAACAACGTTTTGAGGATAAGGAAATATTGGTGGTATGCCCATATAACTCCCAGGTTAACAATGTGCTAACGAAAAGCAGGGAAGACGGACATGATATCCAAGCATGCACATTTCACAATCTTATTGGCCTCAATTTCGAAGGAGAGTCTGGGAAGAACAACGCATTTTCACTAGATGACATTAAAGCCATCATATTCGAGGAAGTAATGTTGATGACCAGGAGACATATGAATGAAATGAACAAGTTCATGCACAAACACCCACATATGTGTGTCATAGCCAATGGGGATTCACACCAACTGGAATCGATTGATGATGATGCTAAAATTGAGATGAAATGTGAATATGTGAAAAAAATATTCGATAATAAATATACATTAACAGTCAACCATAGACTGAAAACACAACAAGACAGAGATGATATGCTCCTCATCCAAGACGACCTATTTGACGAAACCAAAGATTTACAAGAAACCACCAGAAAATGGTTCGGGGATAGAATACTTTCCTCGTTAGAAGATGTTAGTAAGCTAAAAATAAAAAGAGCAATCAGCTATCTTGTGTACAGCTCAAAGGTTTTGAACACTTTTATAGACGATCGCCTGGACAAAAGTTAAAAGCGGAAGGCAGCACAATGCTATACGCTGGCGGATGGCAAAAAATATCACTTCGGCCAAGAGCTAGTTTGCAAAACCAATATCACAAAGAAACATTTAGTCGATAAAAATGGTAAACACATTTCAGAATCGTTAGTTTTGGGAGAGTTAGTATATGTGAAGTTACGTCCGAATATGAGATACAAAATCATTGGACAGAACAAAAAGGAATTCAAACTGCAGGACATTTCAGATGAAAATATTATAGTAAGTTTATCACACGACATGATCTGCAAATGGTTCGAGCTAAGTCACTGGAATACGTGTCACAGCGAACAAGGGTCTTGCATTGCAGAGAAGCTTGTCATAACAGATCTGCTAACAATCACGGACAGGAGATGGGTATACTCAGCTGTCTCCAGGTGCAGCAAGCTATCTGACGTATATTCTCTGCAGATGGACTTAACATACCTGAGGTTAGACGAGTTCTTCAAAGATACAGGTATACAAAAAACAAGACAAGTCGAAGAAACGTGATTATGAATACATGTTAGAGGAGTATGTAGACGTGGAATGGTGCAAGGAGCAATACATCAAAAACAATGTATGTATTGGATGTCAAGGACACATGAAGGTGGAGAAGAGTAGCAAAATTCAATGTACTGTTGACAGAATAGATAACGGATTTGCACACTTCAAGTGGAATTGCAGATTAATGTGCAATAAGTGCAATACCGGTAAAAAATAAGTTTAACGTCCTAATATAAATATAGGATGACGAATCTTGAATCAATTTTAAACAATAACCCGAATCTAAAATTGCTGTCCAAGGCAAAGCTATTTACAAGGCTAAAAGATGACGGGATTACCAAACGAGATATTGATGATTACTTCAATCCACGAGAACTCACACAAATATATCAGAAACCACAAAATACCAAATTCAAATTCAAGGTAACCGCCCCTCCAAGATCTTTCCAAATCGATGTAGCAAATATTCCATTGTCGAGCAAGAGGATAAATAATAACATAAACCAAATTCTTATGTGCATAGACATCATTTCTAGAAAGGCTTATTGTTACCCACTGAAAAGCGGCAAGATGAATGATGTCTTAGACGCCTATCAGAAATTTATAGGCGATGTAGACAAAGGAAATCCTTTAGGATATCGAAGTGAAGCTTCGATTATAAACAGTATATCAGGAGATAATTTTTTTGCATCTTCAATATTTGAGTCTTTCAATAAAGAACTAAATATAAGGATTTTTACAGACGTTGCAAAAGAAGACCACATTACTCCGATGGGGAACAAGCTGGGAATCGTTGACCGCTTTACCAGGACTCTGAAAGGTTTGATAAAGAAACACTCACTGGAGAACAAGACTAAAAAATGGGTAGATGCACTTGGTGATATTGTTGAGCTTTACAACAATACAGCCCATTCTGGGTTGAAAGATGCAACCCCAGAAGAAGTGTATGATGATTATGACTACAGCCAAAAGGTATATGAAGCTCAGTCCAAAAAGAATGAAAAGATGAATGACAAAGTGACCATGAAAGTAGTGGACAGAGTGCGTGTAATGTTACAGAAGAAGACATTTGAAAAGGAGAAAGCCACGTTTTCCACAGAGATTTACACCATTGAAGAATATATAGGATACAGATTCAAGCTCAAAGGAGTCAAACGTCTATACAGACCAAGCGAAATGAGCATTGTTACAAATGTGAAAGACAGATTAGAGCCAGAAAAAGAAGACAATCAAATCAGAAGGATGCAAAGATCAGAGGCATTTAATTCCTATGACGAGATTGTTACTGCTATTGATAAGAAGGACGAACCCAAAGCAAAAGGAACAGTGCGAAAGCCCAAACGTTATGATTGATTATTTATCCGACTACTCTTTTTTCTTATCTATTCGCCTGAAGGATTCGCCTGAAGGGCTCATATGCGAAGCATGTGTCATACGCAAAGCATGTGTCATACGCAAAGCGTGTGTCGCGTCAATCAATGCTTGCATTTATAGCCTTAGGCTATCCCCCGAATCTTAGGCGAAGCATCCATGGCAAAATCACAGTACTGACACGGTACTACCACGGGGAAATCTACCGGACATCCCCCTGTTTTGTTAGCTGCCTGTTTTGCTAGCTAACAAAACAGAAAAAACAAACCACACAACAACAGCCACACCCACACAACAACAGCCAGACAAGTTAGCGTACCGCTAACCAACACAGCGTCTCCCTCGCACACTTCGTGCACGAGCCGCAAGCCTACACACCCACACCCCGCAGCAAGAGCCAGACAAGTTAGCGTGCCGCTAACCAACACGGAGGCTTCGCATCCAATAGCCTACGGCTAATCATCCAAGGATAGATGCTTTGCATCCATTAGCCTAAGGCTAATCAATCCCCCGCCCACGATATCCAGTGAATTGCACGGAATGCACGGTATTGCAAGGGAATGCCACGGTATTGCACGGTTTTGCACGGGAATGCACAGAGATTGTTGAGAGCCCCCCGACACCCCTAAAATAGCCCGGGCAATATCTTGACAGTCGCGGGAAATACCTACCCTTCTTTTGCATTTTTCGGAATTTTCTATATACTCGGGAAAGATGCCGTCGTGCCGCTAGTATTGAAATTGAAATTGAAATTGTTACATCCGTGTAGAACCGTTACTCACAGGACGTGAAGTTAAGGACACCATAGCGTAAGCCGGAGCTAGCTATAGTCACCGTAGGGCCATCTCAGTAAAAAGAATTACCACCGATGCCTGACCGGCAGGCACCGTAGCCACATCATGCCAGTGCAGCTTAATACGGGGGTTTTTCACCCTGGTTGGGAAGCACCGACACAATGCAGCTGGCAAGACAAAACCTGAGAGGGGGGACGGTCTGTGTGCTAGTCCCCGGGTATCGACCCGGGGTGTGCTTCCATAAAACGTCTGCACTGTAAAATACTCTGAAAGCTAGTGATGGTGTGGGAGTGGACTGTGTCCGCCAGTTTGAGGGCACATGATCTCTGAAGTCCAAGAGTGGTCATAGAAGTAAAAAAAGAGGTTGGAATAGTACTAGTTGTTCCAACGGTGATAACTTCATAGTGAACGAGGTATCCAGCCGATCTAAGGCCATTTACTAATTCAACATGCTGGGCGTGTTTAGTGATAAACTTAGTAGCATGGTTGGTATCAGAGCAGTATCCAAGCTCAAGAACCCAGAGTTCTTTATCAGACATACAGGTAGGAGAGTCTATGTCAGGTAGGACGGCAAGATCAGGTCTCATTCTCTTCCAGTCCGCTACAGTAATAGTGGAGGGGCGTAACCAGTCAGGGAGACGTTTGCCCAGGACCCCCCTGGGGAGGTCCTCTTCCTTGCCAGCGTCCATGATCATTCTGCGGGATCCCAGGGCTCCGGTGCAAATGGCCTTGTGGATGAGTCGCACTGCGGCGTCATGTCTCTTGATATAGAGCCCCTTGAAAGTCCGGTGTGTGCAGCCCGCCAGGATGTGGCCCGCTCCGTCCTCACAGGTGTGGCAAATGGGGCATAGGGAGTTCGTGGGTGGGTGAGTGCTTGTAATATAAGGGAGTTTCCAACGGAATGCAAGTTTACGGTTCCACAGTCTACCCCAGCGGGCTTTAAGGATGTGGAATTTAGTTTTATGTTGGATAAGGGTTGAGGTCAAAAATTTGTTACTTGCATGAGGAAGTTGGTAGGGAGTGTTATCAGCCCAGGTGGTTGCATAAATCCCTTTAAGAGGGTGTTGGCCAAGGTGGCAGCTAGTGGGCAGGTTAGGTGCTAGGATGCGTGGGGGAATATCTCCCATGGGTGTGCGAGGAGGTTGAACTGTGGGCCAGTAGACATTGTGGCGGGGGATTTCCCCAGTGTTGTCAGTAAAATTGGTGGAGGCAGGGTGCTCAGCTGCCTTGCGTGCCAGAATGTCTGCCCTGTCATTTCCAAGGATACCTGTGTGGGAACGGACTTTACAAAGAGTGGTGTGTGAGCCATGCAGGATGCGTTGAATGAGGTGTTTTTGAATTGATTGCAGAAGTTCAGTATGAATGGAACGGGTTGTTGTGGTAGGGTCATGAATCATTTTTTTAATAAGTTGAAGAGAGCAGAGGCTGTCTGTATGGAGTGTAAGGGATTTGTCGTAGTCAATGTTGAGAAGGGCTTGGTGGATGGCTACCAGTTCTGCCCTGTTGTTAGTTTTGGTGGCCCCTATTCCCCCAGGGTTGATGGTGTAGCTTTGTCCTGCAGCCGGGACATATACTGCAGCACCTATTTTACTAGGGTGCCCTGGTTTACCTTTTATTAGGCTACCATCTGTGTAGACCTGGAGGCCTGAGGAGGGGGTAGCTAGGTGAAGACAAGGGTGAGTATTGGTAAGAAGAGAGGGAGGAGGGTGTTGGTGGAGTGGAGTTTGCCAAGGATTTTTGGCAAGAGATTTGAGTTTCCGGGGGTAAGTAATGACAATGTCAGAGAAGGTAAGAGTGGGAGGTGGAGTGATAGTAGAGGGCTCCCAGGATGAGGAGAGGCTTTGCATGTAGTATGTCCATTGGTCAATAAAATCTGGGAGTTTAGGAAAATAGGTATCTTGGCTGTGGGGGTTGCATATAAGGATGAGGTGTAGTTTGTGGGTGGAGGGTGGAGTGTGAGATTTGCTGCCAAGCCAAATTTCAGAGGTAGTATAAAATTCAGACTGCGGTCTGGAGTCAATATAGTGAATCCAGGAGTGGTGGAGGAGGGTTTTGTAAGGGGCAGCAAGGTCGTCAGGGAGGAGCATCAGGGTGCAGGTAGGGCTGAGAGTATTTTCAGCATGGTCAGCACTGGCTAGGGCCCACCTTAGAGCTTGGTGTGCTTGTGTCGTTGGAGTTAGGAATGTCCACCAGTGAGCCCCCAGTCCAGATGGTAAGAAAGGGGTCTTGGTTGGAGCCAAAGAGCTGATCAGCAGGGCTGGTAGAAGAGAAGCTGGTGAGGCTTTGGTCGTAGCTATGGGGGTTAGAAGTACGATGGTGAGTAATGCCCAGAGCAGCTGCTGCTTGGTAGAGAAAAGGAGAAAGAGTGTTGGTAGCAGCAGGAGCAGCTCTGTATCTGGTGAAGAGGGCAGCTAAGTCAGTTTGGTATGTTTCCTCCTTGGGTCAGTGGTTCCATTTGGTAGGGTGGTGATTTTTGAAGTGGTCATAGTTTTGTTGAGAGAGGTTAGTCTGTCGTTGGGAATGTGCCCAAGACAGTGACCAGTGGGGTTATAAAGATATGAAACGTTGGTGTGTGTGTGTGTGGATTGGTCATCCAGAGTGGTGAGGATGCCTGTTTGTATAAAGTAGGCTGAGGGTGGTTGAATGTCCCAGTCTGGGTGCCTGTCGTTGTGTGTCAATTTTCAGAAGTTTGTGAACAAGGTTGTTGGTTGTCAGCATTAAATCCTGGGGAGGTGCCCATTGGCCTTGTTGTTGAAGGTTAGTAAGGTGGGTGTCCTTCCTAGGGTTGAGGTGTGTGGTTAATGGGGGAGTAGGTTTTAAAAAGTGTGGGTTAATTGGTCGTATGCTGGTTGTCCCAAAGTTCAACAAGGTGAGACGCATTGTGAGATTGGGGTTTCCAATGTATGGTGGAGGTAGTGGAGGTAAGAGATGTGCTGTGGTGGATGCTGTATCCCATGTGTGTTGTAGGAGTTGATATGTTCGGTGTGCATGATGGTTGGGGCCTCATTGAACGTGGGACAACAGTGGAAGTGACTAGTCTTGTCGTTCGTTTGTAGGAGCGCTTGGCCCCGCCAGCTCGTGATGTGCAAGGGCTTTGTATTGGGATCCGGTAAGGTGGTATGTTCCGGGGGAATGCTGCGGCTGTTACCTTTTGGCGTGCAGAGCGCCGGGGTCAGTTGGGTGTTCTGCTCTCTGATCGCGTCTTTGGGATTTTTTCTTGCCACTGGCGACATAGGTAGAGTAGCGCAGATTTCTCGTAGTAGGGGAAGGAGGGACCCGAGCCCCCCCTTTCCCTCTTCTTTGGGCGTCTCGATTTCTTTTTGCCCCCTTTCGTGGGGGATGGCGATGGTGTTACAGCAGTTACGGTAAAGCTCTTCTGTGTCTTTCGGGGGGGGCACGCTTTGTATAGCGCCCGGGGTGCGCTTTCCGAGGGTGGAACCGGGTAAAATTTAGCACGGTGGTGGATGGTGGAGGAGAGTCGACGGATCCAGGATTTGCACAAAGCAGCGCCTAGTGGAGCGGAGGACAAATGGGTCCTGGCCATAAATGCCAGGGGGGCAGACCCATGCTTGGTGCGCGTACTGCCTTCGGTCTGCGTGGGCACCGCCCACCATTGGGTTTCCTTCCAGGTCCCAATGGCATCCGCCTCGTAGTCTGCGTCAGTAACAGTGGCGTGAGGTTGGTAACGCTGGGTGGGTAGGGGTGGAGGGTTCAATAGAAGCAGGAGATTTAACGTTATCGGTTTGTGTTCTGCGCAATTGCGTAACAGGGGCCGCCAAGTTTGTCGGTGTGGTGGAGAGGGGAAGTGGGTCAGTGTATTGGGGAGGCGACAGTTTGGAGGGAGGAGAGGTGAGCGGTGAGGCGGTTCAGGGACAGTTTGTGGTGTTTAGTACTTTGTGTAAGGTGATAAGAGAGAGATCTGTAGTGCTGACAAGGTGAGTTCCCATGGGGGTGACCACAGGTCATGGTATGAATAGATGGCCAGGTCATGGAATGGAGTCATGAGGTGATACAGGGATTGCCTGTGGAGGGAGAGGAAGAGAGTGTATGTTAAGTTTGTCAAGAAGTTCTGTGTCATTCCAGAAAATTGTTGTCAGATTTTTTAATAATTTCCAGCTGGCGGGCTAGGGACATATACTTAAGTTGCTTGCGGGATAGAGAAGGAGAGGATCTAGAGTGGTCATGGTGGAAGTTGATTTATTAAGGAGAGCTCTAGTGAGGATTCCCAGGTGACCTTGGTCGTTCATGGACTGGGTGAGGGCTGTTGCAGTAATCTGGGTGTATTCAGTGAGTAGGAGGGCACCCCTAGTCCTGCCTCTGTTTTAGGGAGGTGGAGTGCTCTTGTCGGAAAAGATCTGGGAAGGAGCAAACAGAGTTTAACTGTTTTTAATACTGCTCTGTCAATGACGTGAATGTCGGGTGGTGAGAAGGGAGCTACTATCATGGGGTATTTAATAGCTGCTCTGACACATTGTGAAATTATTCGTAAGCATTGGGTGGGGGTTGCCCTGTTTTTAGCTTTGGTGAGGATACTCAGCCCTTTATTGTGAATGGTTTCAATAGTAGAGTGGAGTTGAGTTTTCCAATTTAAGGTAAGTGAGATGTGAACCCCCAAGTATTTGTAGGCTTGGTCAGGCGGCTGGTAGGTAGCATAGGAGTTTCCTAGTGGAATTTTTTCTAGCCTTTGTTTGAGAGTGTTGTTGTGAGTAGGTTGAGAGGGGTGTGATTTGTGGAGTATGCCACTGACCACACATTTGGTGGCGTTAAGAGGAATGCCCGACCAGATGCTAAAAGTTTGAACTTTACCACATTGGATGCGAAGGTCCTCTGAGCTGCCGGTTAGGACAGCAGTGTCGTCAGCATACCCCAAGCTGCTGGTGTGGTGTTTCATCTGCTGTTTTGGAGGGTAGGGATGCTGCTCTGTATCCTCGTCCCCCAGAACGGAGCCATCTGTGTAGGGGTTCTAGAAAGATATGAGAGTAGGGGGGAGAGAGTTTCCCCCTGGATGGTGCCCCTAGTGATTGGGGATGGGGGAGCCAGGTGTATTGTTTAAGGAGAATATGTGTAGTAGAGTTTGTGTAGATTCCTTTAATAGTGTCTATAGTGTCGTGGGTGTAACCAAGCTGTGCATGATGCAGAGAAGTTTTTGGTGATCAATCATGTTAAAAGCAGAGCTAAAGTCGAAGTAGGCAGCATAGAGGTCCTGGTGGAAGAGGGTAGCGTCCTCAATGTTGTGGAGTAGGTTCAAGAGTTGTCTATAGGGTACTTTTGTCTTTCTGAAACCTTCTTGGCAGGCGCTAAGAATGTGGTTGGTTTCAGAGTAGGTAGTAATAGTGTTAGTAACAAGGGAGGTCCAGAGTTTGGCTACAGCATTGTTAAGGCCTATTGGCCTGTAGTTTTGAGGTAAGCAAGGATCTGATTTTTTGTAGAGCATGACTGTGTGTGAGGTTTTCCAGCAGTCTGGTGTTTCTCCCAGGATCCATACTAGCTGCATGAGTTTGTGTATGATGAGGTGCATTTCCTGTGGGAGGCACATAAGTAATTCATTAGGTATGCCGTCTGGGCCAGTGGCTTTGTTGGTAGAGAGTTTCCTAATACAGTCAGCATAGGTGGTTGAGGAGGAGAGAAAGGTGTAGGGAGAGGCAGTGTTTTGTATGGAGTTGGCTGGAGTTTCCAAGTGGTATTTGTCTGTGGTATTTCCCATGGAGGGGGGGTGGCGTGTTCGTGTATAGTCATCTGAGATGGGTGGAGTGGGAGGGGTGACATGAGTTTTTCCCATATGTTTAGTCATAACTTCCAGGAGACACTGGGCTAGTGCTGAGTGTGTGTGTGGATGCGTCCCGTAGAGCAGTGGGTGTGTGTGTGGTGATTTTCAGGAGAGAGAAATATACCTGTGAGTTTGTCGTGCTTGTGTACTGAGGCGGCGTCGGAATTTCTTAATGGAGGCGGTTGCTCTCTCCTCTTTGAGTGCAACCTGCATGCGACGTAATTCTGTAATACTTTGTTTAATATCAGCAGTGAAGGAGAGACATAGTCAGAGAGGAGTAAAGCTTTGAAAGTGCTCTTGTATTTAATTTTAGTGGTAGGTGAGTATGTGCCTGCCGTGTGAGGTGTGCTTCTAAGTTCCATGTATGTTGTTGGTCAAGGTGGTTGGAAGCTGTTCGGAGTGCTTTAATGTGTTTAATATGGTAGTTCAGTCTTCTGTAGGTTTTGGCAGTTTGTCTTGGCAGGAAGGTGCCTGGTGTACTAGGCTTGGTAGGGGCAGGTGTCAGTCATGATGGAGAGAGCTTGGTGAAGAGTGACCATGAGATGATTTGTCATGCTGTTAAGGTCTTCTGGTATGGTGGCTTTGAGTTCTTGTCTAATAGATTGAATGTGTGCAGATGTTTTATCTTCTCTCCAGTAAAGTTTGTGCTATAGTCCAGGGCTTTATCTATGTTAATGTGGCTGTGCTGGAATTGATGGAGAAATTGATTAGAGATGGCTTCTTTAGCTTTGTGCCATGTCTTGTTGCTTGAGAGGGAAAGCTGCAGTTGAGGTGTTGGATTGTGAGGTGTTATGTCAAGGTTAGGAGGGGGAAAGAGAGAGGATGGTAATGGTGTTGTTCCAGGGTCAAGTGGTCCAGTGTGTCTCCCATTTGGGGTGCAGTTTCTGTCCACCGTGGTTGGCAGTTGGGGGGTTGATGAGAATGATGTCATCTATCCTGCTACTGTAGGGAAGTGGGTGGGGCGGTCCCTCTCGGGGGACGGTTGGGTTTTTTTGTGTGAATGGGAATTGGATATTTTATTAAGGTGTTGATAGTGGGGTGGTCCTCCAGGTATGCTTGATTTGTTGCTTCTATCAGTAAGGGTGTATGCTGCATTCCAGTCCCCCCCTGCAATACAGTGATGAGGGAGGGTTTTTGGGATATAATGAGTGAAATGTGTTCAAAAATTCGGGCTCTTTGTCTTTTGGCCGGGTCAATTGCAGTGCATGTAGACGCCTTTAAAAATGTGGGTAGTTAGTGTTGTTAATAGTTTGATGAGTGAGATGACCAGCTTAGGTCAGTGGGGACTTCATGTTAATTGGATGTGTAGTAGTAAGAGTCTTTTTATAAGTCGTGATAACGACAGCTGAGCGGGGGGTTACAAGGTTGTCTGAATTGGTAGCTTGCTAAGGTTTTGCTGCTGTGATGAAAGTGGTGTCGATCGGTCTTGTTTGATCCATATCAACGTATACCTGTGTGTTAGAGGTGAGTTTTGTTTCGGTGAGAATAGCAATGTCTGGCTCATTAGTTCGAATATGTCGTAGAGTGTTCCCAGGATGAGAAGATGCCTCTGCAGTTGGAAGTTGATAATGTTAGTGAGATAGAGTGCAGTTTGCTGCTGTTGAACAGGATATGAGTGGTTAGTGTGGGTTATTTTAATTCTTTTTCGTTGGAAGGGTTTTTGTGGTGAGGCTGGGGGGAGTAGGTTTCTTGGTAGGAGGTCATGCATAAACAAAAGATATGCTCTGGAGAATCTTGTTTGCTGTGTAGGGTTTCCCGTAGGGAATGGGAGAGGAGGGATAGGAAGGTTAGTATGGGGAGGGTGGGGGAGAGGTAGAAAGAGGTTGTTGGTTTTGGTCGGCAGGTTGTGATTTATGGTGTAGAGTTTGAGTGAGGGAAGTTGGGGTTGACAACGGGTAGAAGAGGTTCTTTTAGGTTTACTTAGATGTGGGAAGGCTCCTCA
>JACBWV010000364.1:16348512-16452326 GCA_013435795.1 Chlamydomonas sp. ICE-L
AACATTGTCTATACGCAATATCCCATTGCGCTGGTCGGCGGACATTTTTCTGTATGGTGTTGAATACATTCACGTCCGCGAGTATGAGCAGTGTCACTAGGTGAGGTGATATGATAGCGGATTGAGTCCGTGGGGGATTGGTGTGGAGTTGTATCCCGTTGTTTTTTTTTTGGTGGTCGTCTTCTGTGTCCGCGTTTGCGTGGCGGCGTGGGGATTTGCCGGGTCCCGGTTGCTTTTCGGTTTCGACCGGAGGATTTGGAGGCCGCTCATCAGGCGAGTACAAAGGGTCTATACAGTTGTCTGTAGGAGCTGGGGGTCTGAGGATCGGCACAGGGTGAATGGGATAGGTAGGGTGTGGAAGGTGGAGAGAAGATTGTGTGAGATTTGGTGAGGTATCTGTAGACCATCTGGTCTGTATAATAGCGTGGTCTGTAGGAGTCGGTAAGCATTTTAGTACTAGGGTTATGGTAGTCTATAACGTGACTATGTTTATTGGTGTTGTATTGGTTGCATGTAAATTCATGGCTGGGCAAAGTGTGAGGTGACAGAGGGGTAGTACCAGATGTGTCTGATAAAGTGTTAATGTGTCCCTTTAAGATGTTTGGCCAGTTTCAGAGGCTTCCTGGGATAGGGCCGTTTGCAAGTTCATTCCCACCACTCGCCTCCAGTTGCTTAATGGCCTTAGCTGTGTCCATATCCAGAAGTGATAAATGTATGAGGAAGCAAGAGCATTTGGGTAGGGGATGCGTTTTAGGTCTGCATCCTGTGAGCTGCCCATCATGAACCTTTCAGAGTGAGGGTCAGTGAAGTCCCTTCGATTTATGCTTTCTGTGTGGGGCTAATATGTGGGAATGTCTCCTTGGGGTGGTGTGCTTATAAGGAGCAACAAGGGTGAGATCTGTTGGCAGAGAGAGGCCCTAGAATTATAGATTTTGCTACGAATCCGTATACTCAAGTGAACGTCATAGCAGATGCCCCTTCGAGGGCCCACTTCGGAATTCGGGCATGTATAGGTTGCGCACGATGATTGTGCGAATTTACAGAAAAAGTCTAGATCGGCTCTCAAGATCAGGAAGCTTTTGTAACCCTAGGTAAAGTTGATGGAGTGTTATTTTGCAGTTGGAGAGTCGTTTGGGGTTCCCCTAAATATAGGGGAGATTGGTGGTCGGTGGTGTGTGCTGTGGTTGTGTTGTACAGGGGCGTGGTGGGGGTGGTGCTTGGTCTCTCCAGGGGATCCTCGCCGGGTGTCCGTCGGGCTCCTTCGCATAGGTTGATGGGTATGTGATTCTCGCCATCTTTCATTGATTTCCGTGGTGTGTAGTTACTAGAGGGGTGGTGGCCCTTTATGCTCCGCTCCATTTTACGAGGGTTTCAGGAGAATGGGTTGGTGTTTGAAGAGCGGATCAAGTACCAGTCCTCACCCTGTCATTTGTATTGATTTGGTGGCTGCATGTCCAAATCCCTTGCTGAAGTTGATATGCATGCTGGGGGGTGGAGAGTGCCGCTCTAATATCTTCCTGTTGTGCTGCCTCGGCATGATTCCGCTTGGGTAGTGTCTCACTTCGTGTCCCGTGTTTAGGAAGGGGGAAGCTGAGTCAGGGTGTGAAGTGGGGTTATACAAGGTGTGAGGTATTGCCAGCAATGGTTGGGTAGATGCATCAGAGCTAAGCAGGGGTGAAGCTGAGAAGGTTGCCTCTGGACCGTGTTCCATTTGTGTAGTTGCTCGTCCATAATTCTAACGGCGGCGGTCTGGTGGTGGAGGTGACTGCAGGCGTAATGCGAGGATACTAGGGTTCCGTATGGACGGACCCTCCTAGAGCGTATTTATTGCGGTGGGCCTGGCAGAATTATAATCTTTTGGGGTTTCCCAGGTAGGAGGTGGGTTGGGAGTGTGCGAAGAGGGGGGAGAGGGGGTGTGGTCGTTTCCTCGTCTACACGTGGGGTGGGGGGTGAGCAGATTGTATCTTTGATGTTGTTTAGGGCTGGTGGGCGATGGCTGGGGGGTTGGGGGGAGGCTGTTGGTGGCCGACTGGTGACCCCCGTCAAGTGTCTATTCTTGATGGCCGGGCAGGGTCCGAATACTTAAGGTTCCCATTATAGGGTTGTGGGAGGGGCGGGGGGTAGTGGTGATTGCGTGTGGGGCGAGGTCTGACCGCCCTTCCCTCGTACGAGGTGGGGCTTCGTAGATGCAGGCCAGCGGGTGTTGAGGTGTACTTACGGGCTAGTGGAGGATGGTTGAGGTGGTATGAGGCTGGTGATAGACCTGGGGAGTCTGAAGGTAATACATAGCAGGTGGTCTACCAACCGGAGGTAATATAATATCATGGAGTGTTCCGATGATGATGCAGGGGGCGGCAGGGAACCAGTCTATCTGGTACATGAGTTTCTTCTCCGTTGGCCCAGGGGGGGGTTATAGGATATAAGCTGCTGTTCGTGGCGCGGTCTTCTCGGTCTTCTGTCTACTTCTAGTAGCCGTGGCTGTTTAGGTGTGGTAGGTGGGGGGGGGGGCATCTGGGCAGGGTCCAGGTTGAGCATGTTGAGGGGGTTAATGCCCATCCCGCTATTAGGGGTGTGGGGGGGGGGGGGGGGTAAGTTGTACATATGTGATGACCCCCCCTGGGCCCCTGCTCTGAGGCATAGGTAGTGCAGCCAGAGGCCACCAGCCGAAAAAGTCTATAAAGGGTATTCACCATGAGGCCACAAATCTGGGGGCTCCAGTTAGCGATTTGACACTTAGGCAGGGAAAGAGTCTTTGGCCATCGCTCTGTCAGCACCTAGGCTGCAGCATGGTGTAGACATTATTGGGGCCAGGGTCGCACCCTAGCGGATGGCTTTGGGAGGAGGGGTCTGTATACAGGCATTCTTTGTGGGAAGGCTGTCTTGTTACTGTTTTTCTGGCCTGTTGGGGAAGATATGTGGTGTCTGTGTCTATTGAGGAAGGCTCGTGTTCGTCGTCTTGTTAAGGAAGACGTTGCGGCGTATGTAAGAGGCTTGTTGATGCTTGCTCTTCTTGTAGGAAGACTTTCTCGTGTTAATGAGGCTGTGCTCTTTCTTAGTCTTTTGTAGGAGACTTGTGCTCGTTTGTAATGAGGCTTTGTTGCTTCTTTGTAGGAAGACTTGTGCTCGTTTGTAATGAGGCTTGTTGCTTCTTTGTAGGAAGACTTGTGCTCGTTTGTAATGAGGCTTGTTGCTTCTTTGTAGGAAGACTTGTGCTCGTTTGTAATGAGGCTTGTTGCTTTCTTTGGAGGAAGACTTGTGCTCTTTTGGAGAGAGGCTTGCGCTCCCTTTGGGGGAGACTTGGTGTTTATTATGATGATGACTTTTTGGTGGGGGCATGCTGTGTGTGAAGGGTCGTAACGATGGTCTGATTGCAAGGAGGCATGGTCTCTTCAGGTGGGTATTTGACAGCAATTTGGGATCTAGATTTGGGTGTTGGCATGGTCACCTGGTCGCATGGTTGCATGGTTGAGAATCGTCTCATGTGGGTCCTGGCGGCAGGTTGGTGATCTGAGTTCGCTGCATTGCCCTGATCGCATGGTCGCGTTAGGTTGGAATTGGTAGCAAGGCGGTGTTCTATATTCGCAAGAGCCGCTAGTATGGATCTTACCTGCTTCGGCTTTTCTTGTTTCGACTCTCCTTGCTTATGCAATTCTTGTGCGGCACGGGGGCTAATTTTGTACATGATTGGGCAAGTTGTGTCGCGCTTGAGCTGTTCGAGTGATGAGGCCTTAGTATTTGTGGTAGTTGCCAGGAGTCGTTTATGACGATCGGTCTGCGGGTCCGCGTTCAGAAGGGTAATGTGACGCTCGGTGGGAAGGTCCGCGTTCGAAAAAGCAGGTAGCTGTCCTGGGTACCTGCATGGAGGGGGAAAGTGTTCGTTAGTAGGTTTCTCGATTGCATGGAGCCTTCGCTCCTAGCAGCGACCATCAAGAATGCACCAGGGATACGCGCTTTGCATCCCCCCCTGTTGGGAAGTCCAGGGAGAGGCGCATTCTGTCCGGAAATTCATACTTCCGACTGCCCAGAGGTGCAGCCGACCAAAATAACCGCATATCACCCTGCGATCACAGCGATTGCTGCGACTCGCGTCGGATGTTGAAGACAGCCACTTCGATAGCAGCATCGCCTCTGCGGAAGCATGAGCTCCTGTTTGGTTGCAGTTTCGGGGAGAGTTGACCAAAACTGCACGAAACAGAGAGCAGGTGGTATCATTCGGTAGCGCAGACGCAGGAGGATGCGAATGCGCTACGCGAATGCTAAGAAGGAGAATGAGTAGCGAGAAGGTTACATGGGAAATTCGAATGGTGTAGTCCCTAGCATCCAGACTTCCCCATCTGTTGTGCCGCTAGTACCATACTTACTATCGCACCCTAAAAATAACCCCGACCACACGACAGGACGTGAGATTGAAGGAACCCTCCCGTTTACATGTGCCGTACATACTGGATTACTGGGGAATGGCTACTCTTTTGGGTTTATTTGGTGGGAATGGGATGATAACATGGACACATGGTCTACCAGCCTTTATGTTACAATGTCACTATCTGCGAGCAGAGGAAACATGGAAATAATTATGATAGTAATAACAATGATGATGATAATTATAATACCACCTAATGAACCTAAACTGTGCTAGACTCCTGAAATCTTGAGTGTAGGACGCTATCATATGATGAGGTTTGAGGCACACGAGGGCTTCCAAGGCCAGTAGGCCACTTCTTGAACTTGAACTTGGTTACATTGCCCCAGCCTTTAAGGCTGTTCGCCGTCTTCGCACAAATTAAATTCGTACATAATCGTACATAATCAATTAAAATCAAAGGATTATTACCCAAATAAATATGGTCCATTCTCGTCATACAATAATTGGTATACAAATGCAACTTCTTACGACCTTCCACATCTGTATTGCACATGGAGTAATGTAAAGGAACCATTTTTAAACAGATTGGGGATTTGTACAGTGCCGCAGTATCTGCTAACAAAGGCTGTGATAATTAAGCCTCGCACTCAAAAGGACTTCACAGCTGAATTCAAAAATCACATGATATTTACCTTGAACTAGACCTATATCACAGAAGACACACACTCGACATTTACACGGGACCACAAGACGCTTCCATCTATCTGTTTGCACTTTCAAATAATGTGAAGATGTTATAAATCTAGGCTTGTTGCGGATCACTTTGTTTGGTAGGTCTCCTTTAAGGTATTTCTGCACGTAAGGCTAGCCCAGGACGAACCCAGGTGGCAAAGGTGCAAAGAAGGACTCAAATAACTTGACTGGCATCGCAACCGTCGCGAGGCAAGGCCCATTTCTGGGGAAACTGCCACACCAGAGGGTCACACCGAGTCAGCAGGCTTACTAAATTACATTTCATTGTCATCGACAGGCCATTGTTGGCCCAAGACACGCCCGCTCCACAACATCCGGGAGGGGTCTTCCGGGAGGGGTCTTATGCGTCCAGCAGGGCCAGCATGTGTCGTTGAACAATCCAGAGCTCCACTGACGCACTTACAAGTCTACCAGGAAGCAAGACCACCCCAAAGCCAGGGTGGGCATAAACAGTACCTGGCATCGCTCTGCAGATATGAGAGGGGCACAGTAGTACATACGTTAGTGCTGACGGGAAAGACTAGTGTACTAGTACGTTAGCCTTATTCAAGTTGTCCAGTCCACTCCTCGTGGCGAGCTGAACTGATGAAATACCGTCTTAATCTAAACATGCACCAATGCATCTTGCAGAACTATACCAAGTGGCCCAGGTCACCACCCCCTGTGAAAAAATAATAAAAATCCTGGTATGCTAAACCCCATACCCAATGGATAGGTAGACTCAGGTGGTGGGTTACCACACACCACCATACACACCACACAAAACCCACACACCAAACACAGGAGAGGTAGTTACAGACTAAACAAAGCGCACTAGGCGCAACTGCAGGAAAAAAAGGAATGATACCGTCTGGTGGGGCAAGGTAAGTAAACATCCTTCACTACAAGAAACAGATACGAAACAACCAAAGGCAAACAAAACAAACAGGGGGGGGGGGGCGGGTTTTGGGTGTGGTTGGTGGGGAGGTGGCGAAAAACAGAAATCAGGCGTACTGAGTGAAACGCTCAAGCTTATCGACTTAAAAAATACTACAATGGACCAGCAGTTGAAAGAGAAGAGCCACATTCTTCTATTGGACCTCTCAGCAAGTGGAAAAGAACCCACATTCTGTCATGGACGCAGCAGTGGAAAGAAGCCAGCAATTCTGTCCAGTTACCAGGCCCCAAGGAAAAGAAACACCCACATTCTGTCTAGGACGCAGCAAGTTGGACAAGAACGCCTCACATTCTGTCTACGTGGACCAGCAATTGGAAAAGAACCCCACATCTGTCTATGGACCAGCAAGTGGAAAAGAACCCAACATTTCTGTCTATGGACCAGCAAGTGGAAAAGAACCCACATTCTGGTCTATGGACTGCCAGGCAAGTGGAAAAGAACCCCACATTCTGTCTAATGGACGCAGCAAAGGGAAAAGAAGGCCCCTTCTGTCTGTGGACCAGCAAGTGGAAAAGAACCCACATTCTGCATGGTCCTGTGGACAAGCAAAAGTGGACAAAAGAACCCCCACATTCTGTCTATGGACGCAGCAAGTGGGAAAAGACCCCACATTCTGTCGTGGACCAGCAAGTGGAAAAGAACCCCACATTCTGTCTGTGGACCAGCAAGTGGAAAAGAACCCCACATTCTGTCTATGGACCAGCAAGTGGAAAAGAACCCCACATTCTGTCTATGGACCAGCAAGTGGAAAAGAACCCCACATTCTGTCTGTGGACCAGCAAGTGGAAAAGAACCCCACATTCTGTCTGTGGACCAGCAAGTGGAAAAGAACCCCACATTCTGTCTATGGAGATAGTTCAACCCCATCTCCATCCAATTAGGACACTTCAGTCCACGTCCAACACAAGACACACGAAACCCTTGAGACTTGCACCATACATAAAATAAATAGTACGCCTTATAACGAGGCGTGAGGTTGAGGGGACAAGCCTGTTTGTTTGCACCGGGGCCAACCACAAAGTGTTGAAACAGCTTGGTGGATACGTGTGGGGTCCATGTACTGGACCCGTTGTCAAGGTCACACGTGCATATCATGGTTGTCCATTGCACTGTGTACCTCTATAATAGAGCACTACACGCTCTTTCTTGGCGTCTATTTATCGCCCTGTTCCCCTTCTCTAACTCTCTTATATTGTAAGCAGCAAGTCGTCTCATTCGTTCCAACACAAAGACTTGTACCATCATTAGCAAGGGGAAGTTGTCCTTCATAGCTTTTCTTTTCAGCTTCGAGCAGCAGCTTCTACGCAGCTCCCCTGGCTTGCTAGTGTATCAGGAAGTTGACAGAATCTTCTTTCCAGAAATGTTTGAATCTTGGAGCTTAGCCCAGTGGCTGGTTCAGGGATCTGCCTCGAAGCTGCTGCTTGTAGCGGAAAATATAATGTTGTCCCTGTGTTGTCCTCCTTTCCAATGAATTCAAATAAATAAATAAATAATAAATATGTCCGAATATATAAATTAATAATAGTACGCCTTGTTACGAGGCGCGAGGTTGAGGGGGCCAGCCCGTTTGCTTTCACAGGGGCAAACCACCTAATTAATTAAACTAAATTCATACCTGGCGGCCCACAACCACAACGGGGCTCCCATCAATCCTAGAATGGCAAAGCAACCGAGTGGGGTCTTGAAGTTTTTAGCCATCACAGCTTGGACCCATGCAGGAGCGTTCCGGAAGCATCCATCCTTCCAAGCCCCACCGCCTTGCTGTGGGGGTCAAGCAACAATGTTTGAGTGGTTTGGACATGATTGCTGTGGGGGCCAAGCAACATTTGGAATGTTGAGTGGGTTGGACATGATTGCTGTGGGGGCCAAGCAACATTTGGAATGTTGAGTGGGTTGGACATGATTGCTGCAGGGGCCAAGCAACAATGTTTGAGTGGTTTGGACATGATTGCTGTGGGGGCCAAGCAACATTTGGAATGTTGAGTGGGTTGGACATGATTGCTGTGGGGGTCAAGCAACAATGTTTGGACATGATTGCTGTGGGGGTCAAGCAACAATGTTTGGACATGATTGCTGTGGGGGTCAAGCAACAATGTTTGAGTGGTTTGGACATGTTTGGACAATCTTGTGAAGCTTTAGCTACGCCCGGTTTGGGGAGGTTTGGACGAAGACTTGGACAAAGCATATCATGGGAAGGGGGAGGTCCGACTTGTCACGCTAATACACAACTGGGGTGGAATACCTTGAACAAAAAAACTGCTGACCGTTGACATCAAAGTGAAGAAATAGAAACAAATGTACATAGGTGACACGCTTCGCAAAAAGGCACCATCAGACCAATAGCACATGGTTAAGATGAAGGCAGGGTTGAATACATATATCCACCTGTTCTTTGAAGGTATGTGTGAATATGTATCCACTTGTTCTTTGAAGGCAGGGTTGTACATATATCCACCTGTTCTTTGAAGGTATGTGTGAATATATATCCACCTGTTCTTTGAAGGCAGCTAAGTGCATACATTCACATGTAATTTGATGGTATGTTTGAATATATATCCACCTTTTCTTTGAAGGCAGCTTTGTGCATACATTCACATGTAATTTGAAGGTATGTGTGGATATATATCCACCTGTTCTTTAAAGGTAGCTTTGTATTTATATTCACATCTTATTTCAAGGTAGCTTCAATTTGTAGGTAGGTTTGCGTATTTATTCACCTGCTCTTTGAAGGTAGCTTCGTGTGTATATTCACATGTTATTTCAAGGTAGCTTCAAGTTGGAGGTAGGTTTGTATATTATTCACCTGCTCTTTGAAGATAGGTTTGTGTATATACTCACTTGTTATTTCAAGGTAGTTTCAAGTTGGAGGGAGGTTTGTATATTATTCACCTGCTCTTTGAAGATAGGTTTGCATATTCACCGGTTCCCTAATGGCTTTGTTGAGGTTGGGTTGGCAGCTTCCAGCCAGCTCCAGCAGCCAACCACTGGGTCCATCCCAAAGCTTTCAGTTGCATTGAAATTCCTGTAATGCCACCTTCCAGATGAAATTGCTAGCTTCAGGTTTGGCCCAAGGACGGAGGAATGGAGCTGCTTAGAAGCTGCTATGCATTGCCAAAACATGAAACAGTGGCTGTTTGGTGGGTTCTGCCTTGCTGCAGCAGAGACACTTTACGCTCTACCCTACCTACTTACCTAGATTGGGACATTTTGGGCAGTGTTTGATTTTTCAGTTGTCCCACTGGATTTGCGATTGGTTGGACCGGTCAGTTGTCATGCATGGGCGGGGAAGGCAGGTTTTATACATCTGAGACACACCTTGTGGGTGACTGCAAAGGTCATCATCTCCAGCATCACCATGAGCACACCTAGCAGGCCAGGGAATGCCCACACCCACAGTAGTCCCCTAGAAAGGTTGTCGACCAGAACATCTAGAACTGCCCCAAAGGCACTTGTCTGATTCATTGCCCGTGCAATAGCTCCGTCCAAGCCATCGAGCGCAAAGTTAGCGATGAAAATCCAGCATGCAAGTTCTGGAGTAGTTTCATGGAGTTGAACAGACAGAAGAAGTAGCAGCAAGCGAAGGTAGCATATGCAGTTCGGAACGTTGAATAAAACCCGGAGATTCATATGTGCTGCAATTAGAGAAGAAATCGAGCGCCGGGCATTGTCTGATCGACCGCGTTCGGCCCCGAGAACATGAAGTTAAACGTTTTGGCCACGAGGCTAAGGTTCCGAAGCAATGAGGAAAGCAAGAAAGTGGTGCACCTGGTGCTCGAATCAAGGGCAGATTGCTGACCCAAGCAACTACCCCGATGATGGGACGGAATGTATCAGTTGTGAACTGCAGCCGTCGCTGAGTGTACAACGTTCTTGTGTTGAGCCTTCTTTCGCAAGAAACTTGGCTAGGGTTCGGGATGGTTGGTCTTGGGTTCAGGAAATCGGGTCACAATGTGCAGTGAGTGATTACACATGATTTCTTTTGCCCTTCCTTGCCAACAAGCCCGTGCTTATTAATAAGCAATATAATGCATAAATTATAAGCTCTGTTGTGCTGGCCAGATACGATACGGCCCGCGTCTGACGTGGCGAGGTTGTCTCGGGTTGTCTGTCGTTACCATGGTCCCCGGTCCGTCTGCGTCTGTCGCTGTCGTCTGGTCTGTCGTTGGCCAGAAAAACGAATTCGCCAAGCCAAGCCAGCCCAAGCCACGGCAGCTAAAGCAGATCAGGCGATGCCACATCTGACGCCACGTCCCGTTATCTGTTCTTGAGCACTATCACAATCGCGATAGGCTTTGTGTCTGAATCCATAGAGTGCGCCTAATTCCCTCGAATTCCGCCGATCCCACCCTCTGCTTCTGCAGCGCCTTCACCCCTGCCACTATTAGCGGACCCCAATTACCACCAGCTCCTTTCTTAGCACTGTCGATGCGACTGATGTGGCACGGCACAATCAACATCTGACTCATGCACTGTGCTGGGCTCATGCACAATGGCCTGCCTGCTTAAACCTGGCGTGAAACAGTTCTGGGGGCACAGGTCTAAGTTTCAGCCTGGACCTAGGCATATCTTGGGACAGACACATGGTGCATGGAGAGTTAAGCCATCCCGCAATCTTGAACAGCTTAGTTGTAGAACTCCTCCATGCTTTGTTCAGGTAAGGGGGGGGAATGGGGTATAATTTGATGCATGGGATGCGGATGAAGTCATGCGGTCGAAGGGTCATGGGGGTGGGTATGGTGCATGTAGATGGGGATAGGGAGTGAGGGGGTGGAGTTCTGTATTTGGGATTCAGGGTTGGCGGGGGGTACGGGTGGGGTATGGGGGTGTAGTTGGGATGGGGATGGGATGGATGTGAGAACATTAGTGTTCAGTCTGGTCAGAAAGCATTGTCATATGTATGGCAGTGTCATAACACCTGTGCGACCTGTCTAGGAAATTACGCCACAGCTGCTATTAAACCACCTCTTGTGTCTGGACAAGCTAAGTTTACTGTTACCTATCAGATTACGTTCATGATTCTGTGTTTCACTGGGCAGTCATGGGGCTAAAATCAATCAATGAGTAGATTGTGAATAATCAACAAACAACACATCAGCAACCAACCAACAACACCTACTCACTCTCATCAACACCTACTCACCAACATCAACACCCACTCACCCACAACAGCACCAGCTCACCCACACCAACACCCGCTCACCCACATCAACACCCACTCACCCACAACAGCGCCAGCTCACCCACACCAACACCCGCTCACCCACATCAACACCCACTCACCCACACAAACACCCACTCACCCACAACAACACCCGCTCGCCCACAACAACACCCACTCACCCACACCAACACCCACGCACCCACAACAGCACCCGCTCACCCACACCAACACCCACTCACCCACAACAACACCCGCTCACCCACAACAACACCCACTCACCCACAACAACACCGCTCACCCACAACAGCACCCACTCACCCACAACAACACCCGCTCACCCACAACAACACCCGCTCACCCACACCAACACCCACTCACCCACACCAACACCCACGCGCCCACAACAGCGCCCACTCACCCACAACAACACCCGCTCACCCACAACAACACCCACTCACCCACAACAACACCCGCTCACCCACAACAACACCCGCTCACCCACAACAACACCCACTCACCCACAACAACACCCACTCACCCACAACAACACCCACTCACCCACAACAACACCCACTCACCCACAACAACACCCGCTCACCCACAACAACACCCACTCACCCACAACAATACCCACTCTGGCTCCAACCCGCAGGCTACAAGTCACAGCGCTGGAAATTCAGCTGGATATGAAGCACCACATCCCGAAGATGAGGTAGTAGATAATGGTGACGTCGATGAGGATCCTGACCAGGATCCTGATGAGGACACCGATGACGACAACACCTATCACGATGACGATGGAGGTGAAGATGAGGCAGGGGATGAGGTACTAGAGGAAGGGCCCCGTGTGAGTGCTGGAGCGGATGATCTACAAGCCGAAGGGAGTGGCCTTGACGGGCCAGATGACGGTGACGCTAATGAGGACTCGGTGGTCTTCCCCACCTCTGTTATGCGACTGAAGTGTGTCAGGGACCGGCCCCGTTTTGATGTCCCGGTGCTGCTGGGGTCCCTCAGTAGCACTACACGTACTGCAGTTGCAATCTCCTACCGTGAGCGTCGCTTCCTGTTGACCTCAGCTGGCGCGGTCACGTACAGTAGTAAGGTGGGTCCAGGGTCTAGGGTCCACTGTTTCTTTATTGGCCTACGCATAGCAGCTTCCTGTTGGCCTCAGCTGGCGCGGTCACGTACAGTAGCCTGGTGGGTCCAGGGTCCACTGTAGCTTTATTAGGCTATGCGTAGCAGCTTCCTGTTGGCCTCAGCTGGCGCGGTCACGTACAGTAGACTGGTGGGTCCAGGGTCCACTGTAGCTTTATTAGGCTATGCGTAGCAGCTTTCTGTTGGCCTCAGCTGGCGCGGTCACGTACAGTAGCCTGGTGGGTCCAGGGTCCACTGTAGCTTTATTGGGCTATGCGTAGCAGCTTCCTGTTGGCCTCAGCTGGCGCGGTTACATGCAGTAGCACGGGGGTCTGTGTTTTTATTTTTACCTAAACGCCGCAGCTTACAGGCAGCTCCCCTGACTGGCTAGTCAGCCAAAGCTAATGCAACCTAGTTTGTCTGGAAGCTGATAGTATCCCCTGGGCTGAAACACTACCTTCAAAACACCGCCTTCAAAACACCACCTTAATGCCCACTGGACTGAAAAAGAAACATGCTGCACACAATGGCAGGTACCCCCTCCTCATACCTCGTGCCCACGACCCCACCCCACCCCACCCCACACCCTCTAGCACCCACCAGTGCAAACAAACGCACACACACCAGTGCCCCCCCCCCCCCCCCCCCCCCGCTGCCAAGCAGATTCGCTTGGACCTGCCTGAAACGCACACCACCACCACCAGCAGCAGCAGCAGCAGCAGCAGCAGCAGCAGCCTTGAAGCGAGTGAAGCCAGGGGAAGCCACTGCCCTCCACATTGGCATGGAGTGTGACCTGGCAGTGCTGCAGGTGGAGGCGGGTCCCACACCACACCACACCACACCACCTCCCCATACACCTCCCCCCCCACACACCTGCACCCACCAGTCCAAACACATGCACACACACCACACACATCAGCACCCACCAGTGCGAACACACACACACACACACACGCCTCCCCCCCGCTGCCAAGCAGATCCGCTTGGACCTGCCTGAAACGCACAGCAGTAGCAGCAGCAGCACAGCCTTGAAGCGAGTGAAGCCAGTGAAAGCCACCGCCCTCCACATTGGCATGGAGTGTGACCTGGCAGTGCTGCAGGTGGAGGGGGGGTCCCGGGAGGAGCGGCGGTTGTGGAGCAAAGTGACACCTCTGGAGCTCGGGGAGCTGCCGTTGCTGAATGATATAGTTTCGGTAAGATTTTGGTAGTTGGCCCCAGTGCAAGAAAATGGGCTAGCCCCCTTAACCTCAAGCCTCCTAATAAGGCCTACCATTTTTATTTTTTTTAAATTTATGAACCTATGAATTCATTTATTTATAAATGTATGTATTTATTTATGTATTTATTGACGTATGTTTTTGTTTATTTATTTATTTATTTATTTATTTATTTAGGTAAGATTTGCAGGTGTTGCTGTTGCTAGGTCTGGGCTCAGGCCTTGGCTCTGGCTGTGGCTATTTGGTTCAGGTTCAGGTTCAGGCTCTGGTTCTGGGTCTGGGTGTGGAGGTTTGGTTTTGAATTTGGTTCTGGTTTTGGCTCTATCTGTCTCTGGTTTTGGCTCTGGCTCTGGAGGTTCAGTTTGGGTTTTAAATTTGAGTCTGGTTTTGGCTCCTGAGGTTTGGATTGGTTTTGAATTTTAGTCTGGTTATGGCTCTGTCTCCGGAAGTTCAGTTTTGGTTTTGGATTTGTGTCTGGTTATGGCTCTAGAGGTTCGGTTTTGGTTTTGGATTGGAATCTGGTTTTGGCTCTGGCTCTGAATGTCCAGTTTTGGTTATTCATTTTTTTTTTTTGCTCTAGATGTTAGGTTATGGTTTTGTATTCGAATCTGGCTTTGGTTCTGGCTCTGGATGTTCAGTTTTGGTTTTGGATTCAAATCTGGTTATGGCTCTGGCTCTGGAGGTTAAGTTTTGGTTATTCATTTGTGTCTGGTTTGGGTTGTAGAAGTTCGGTTTTGGTTTTGGATTCGAATCTGGTTTTGGCTCTGGCTCTCAAGAGTTCAGTTTTGTTTTTGAATTTGAGTCTGGTTTTCGCTCTGGCTCTGGAGGTTCAGTTTTGGTTTTTAATTGTGTCTGGTTATGGCTCTGTCTCTGGCTCCAGGGCTCTATCTCTGGGTGTAGGTCTGCTTTCAATTATAAGCACTTGTACCTCTCCCACACATGCAAACATGACACCGCACGTGTGGTATAATATAGGATAAAGGGCATCTGTTAGCACACATCCGTTTTGAGAACAGTCACTTCAAGACTATACTCAAACACACATACAGACATGCATGTACACCACACCACACCACACCACACCACACCACACCACACCACACATCACACCACACCACACCACACCACACCACACCACACCACACCACACCACACCACACCACACCGTAACAGACCTGACCAGACCGTAACAGACCTGACCAGACCAGACCACGCCCACCAGCACACAGTAGCACACACACACATGCACTCAGCCCCCCCCCCCCCCCCCCCCCAACACACACAAACACAAATACACACACACAAACACACTCACTCTCTCACACACACAGACCCACCCACCCACCTACAACCACACACACACACACACACACACACACACACACACACACACACACCACAACCACACGCACACACATATAGTCAAACACACACACACACAACCCCCGCGCGCACACACACACACACACACACACACACACGCTCAAACACACACACACACACGCTCAAACATACACAAACACAAACACACATACACGCAACCCCTCCACCACCACCTCCACAACCACACACACACACGCACACACACACAACCCCCCCACCTCTCCCCCCCCCCCCCCCCCCCCCCCACACACACACACACCACAATTTCTTAAACTCCTTCAGATCCCAGCCCCTCCATCAGATGCGGAAGGAACGAACCCTGAGCGCTTTGTCAAGGGGAGCATCTCTCAAATCTCTGTCATGGGCTATGCCTCGGCCATGTACTCCTTCCTGGCTCTCAAGATTATCACCAGAGCTGGCAAGGATCAGGTACATGCTGCAGTGTTTTTCTAGCTTTCGGTAGTGTCAGTGTGGTGGTGTGGTTTGGTGGTTTGGTGTGGGGGAGGTGGTGTGGTGTGGTGGTGTGGTTTGGTGTGGTGGTGTGGTGTGTGTGTGGTGGTGTTGTGTTGTGGTGTGAGTTGGGTTTCACTGCCATGTGTAAACCTCAGCCATGCACTCGTTCCTCGCTCTCAAGATTGTCACCAGAGCTGGCAAGGATCAGATATAGGCTGTGGTTGCATGGTTTCTGTTCTGTGGGGCGGGGCAGTGTGTGTGGGGTGGGGGGGTGGGGGGACTCGTTCCTGGCTCTGAAGATTGTCACCAGAGCTGGCAAGGATCAGATATAGGCTGTGGTTGCATGGTTTCTGTTATGTGGGACGGGGCAGGGCAGGGTGTGTGCGTGTGTGGGGGGAGGGGGGAGGAACGGGGGGGGGGGGGGGGGGGGGGGGGGGGGGGGAGCTGGGAAGGATCAGGTATAGGCTGTGGTTGCATGTTGTCTGTTCTGTGGGGCAGGGCAGTGTGTGTGTGGGGGGGGGGGGGGGGGACTCGTTCCTGGCTCTCAAGATTATTACCAGAGCTGGGAAGGATCAGGTATAGGCTGTGTTTGCATGGTTTCTGTTATGTGAGGCGGGGCAGGGCAGTGGGTGGGTGAGTGGGTGGGTTTGGGGGAGGGGGGGGGGGGGGGGGGGGGGTAGCTTGAAAGGATTAGGTATAGGCTGGGACTTCGCCTTGTTATCCACTTTTTAAAGCTTAGCCTTGTCACCCACACTTCAAATTCTGTCCTTTTCATCCACATTTCGAATTTTCTCCTTGTTGCCAACACTTCAAATCCTGTCCTTTTCATCTACATTTCGAATTTTAGCCTTGTCACCCACACTTCAAATCCTGTCCTTTTCATCCACATTTCAAATGTTTGCCTTGTCACCCACACTTCAAATCCTGTCCTTTTCATCCACATTTCAAATGTTTTTCCTTGTCACCCACACTTCAAATCCTGTCCTTTTCATCCACATTTCAAATGTTTGCCTTGTCACCCACACTTCAAATCCTGTCCTTTTCATCCACATGTCAAATGTTTGCCTTGTCACCCACACTTCAAATCCTGTCCTTTTCATCCACATTTCAAATGTTTTTCCTTGTCACCCACACTTCAAATCCTGTCCTTTTCATCCACATTTCAAATGTTTTTCCTTGTCACCCACACTTCAAATCCTGTCCTTTTCATCCACATTTCAAATGTTTGCCTTGTCACCCACACTTCAAATCCTGTCCTTTTCATCCACATGTCAAATGTTTGCCTTGTCACCCACACTTCAAATCCTGTCCTTTTCATCCACATTTCAAATGTTTTCCTTGTCACCCACACTTCAAATCCTGTCCTTTTCATCCACATTTCAAATGTTTTTCCTTGTCACCCACACTCTAAATCCTGTCCTTTTCATCCACATTTCAATTGTTTTTCCTTGTCACCCACACTTCAAATCCTGTCCTTTTCATCCACATTTCAAATGTTTGCCTTGTCACCCACACTTCAAATCCTGTCCTTTTCATCCACATTTCAAATGTTTTTCCTTGTCACCCACACTTCAAATCCTGTCCTTTTCATCCACATTTCAAATGTTTGCCTTGTCACCCACACTTCAAATCCTGTCCTTTTCATCCACATTTTCAAATGTTTTTCCTTGTCACCCACACTTCAAATCCTGTCCTTTTCATCCACATTTCAAATGTTTGCCTTGTCACCCACACTTCAAATCCTGTCCTTTTCATCCACATTTCGAATTTTAGCCTTGTCACCAACATTTCAAATCCTGTCCTTGTCATATACACGTAAATCATTTCCCTGTGCTCGATTCAGATCGGAGCTCCTGTTCTAAACGCTGAGGGCAGCTGTTTGGGTCTGGTGGTTGGCCGCCAGCGCCAGAGTGGAGGCCAGGTTAGTCATGTTTATTTTCTGTAGAGGGTGGGGTGCAAGGGGGTGGGTGGGGGGGGGGGGAAGCTGATTGTGGGTGTGGCTTGGGTAACAAGACCAAGGGGGGGTGGGGGTGGGCTAACGGTTAGGGCAGCTGCTTGGGTCGGGTGGTTGGCCGCCAGCTCTAGAGTGAAGGCCAGGTTAGTCATGTTTTATTTTCTGTTATGTGGGGCAGAGCAGGGTGGGGTGGAGTCGTGTGTGTGTGTGTGCGGTGTGTGTGTGCGGTGGTGTGTGTGTGTGGGGGGGGGGGGCAGAGTGTGGGTGTGCGTTGGGGAAAAGACTAATAGGGTGGGGGGTGCTAATGATTAGGGCAGCTGTTTGGGTCTGGTGGTTGGCCGCCTGCACCGCAGTGGAGGCCAGGTTAGTCATATTTTCTGTTATGTGGGGTGGGGCAGAACGGGGTGTGGTGGGGTAGGGGGGGGCAGAGTGTGGGTGCGGGTTTGGTAGCAAGACCAAGGGGGTGGGGGTGTCCTAACGGTTAGGGCAGCTGTTCGGGTCTGGTGGTTGGCCGCCAGCGCCAGAGTGGAGGCCAGGTTAGTCATGTTTTATTTTCTGTAGAGTGTGGGGTGCAAGGGGGTGGGTGGGGAAGGAGGTGTGTTTGGGGGGGGGGGGGAGCAGAGTGTGGGTGTGTGGGGGGGTAACAAGACCAAGGGGGGGTGGGGGTGGGCTAATGCTTAGGGCAGCCGCTTGGGTCTTGAGGTTGGCCGCCTGCACAGCAGTGGAGGCCAGGTTAGTCATGTTTTATTTTCTGTAGAGGGTGGGGCAGAGCGGGGTGTGGTGAGATAGGGGGGAGCAGAGTGTGGGTGCGTGTTGGGTAACAAGACCAAGAGGGTGTGGGATGCTAACGGTTAGGGCAGCTGCTTGGGTCTGGTGGTTGGATACCAGTGCCAGAGTAGAGGCCAGGTCAGTCGTGTGTTCTGTATGGGTCAGGTGGTAGGACACCAGTGCCAGAGTGGAGGCCAGGTCAGTCATGTGTTCTCTTTGGGTCGGGTGTTTGGCCGCCTGCGCCAGAGTGGAGGCCAGGTTAGTCATGTTTCTGTTATGTGGGGTGGGGCAGAGCAGGGTGGGGTGGGGTAGGGGGTAGAGGGAGGCAGAGTGTGGGTGCGGGTTGGGGAAAAAGACAAAGAGGGTGGGGGGTGCTAACGATTAGGGCAGCTGTTTGGGTCTGGTGGTTGGCCACCTGCACTGCAGTGGAGGCCAGGTTAGTCATGCTTTCTGTTATGTGTGGTGGAGCAGAGCGGGGTGGGGTGGGGTAGGGTGGAACAGAGTGTGGGTGAGGTTTGGGTAAAAAGACAAATAGGTGTGGGGTGCTAACGATTAGGGCAGTTGTTCGGGTCTGATGGTTGGTCACCTGCACTGCAGTGGAGGCCAGGTTAGTCATGTTTTCTGTTATGTGTGGTGGGGCAGAGCGGGGTGGGGTGGGGTAGGGTGGAGCAGAGTGTGGGTGAGGTTTGGGTAAAAAGACAAATAGGTGTGGGGTGCTAACGATTAGGGCAGTTGTTCGGGTCTGGTGGTTGGTCGCCTGCACTGCAGTGGAGGCCAGGTTAGTCATGTTTTCTGTTATGTGTGGTGGGGCAGAGCGGGGTGGGGTGGGGTAGGGTGGAGCAGAGTGTGGGTGAGGTTTGGGTAAAAAGACAAATAGGTGTGGGGTGCTAACGATTAGGGCAGTTGTTCGGGACTGGTGGTTGGACGCCTGCGCTGCAGTGGAGGCCAGGTTAGTCATGTTTTCTGTTATGTGGGGTGGGGTAGGGTGGAACAGAGTGTGGGTGAGGTTTGGGTAAAAAGACAAATAGGTGTGGGGTGCTAACGATTAGGGCAGTTGTTCGGGTCTGATGGTTGGTCACCTGCACTGCAGTGGAGGCCAGGTTAGTCATGTTTTCTGTTATGTGGGGTGGGGCAGAGCGGGGTGGGGTGGGGTAGGGTGGAGCAGAGTGTGGGTGAGGTTTGGGTAAAAAGACAAATAGGTGTGGGGTGCTAACGATTAGGGCAGTTGTTCGGGTCTGGTGGTTTGTCACCTGCACTGCAGTGGAGGCCAGGTTAGTCATGTTTTCTGTTATGTGTGGTGGGGCAGAGCGGGGTGGGGTGGGGTAGGGTGGAGCAGAGTGTGGGTGAGGTTTGGGTAAAAAGACGAATAGGTGTGGGGTGCTAATGATTAGGGCAGTTGTTCGGGTCTGGTGGTTGGACGCCTGCGCTGCAGTGGAGGCCAGGTTAGTCATGTTTTCTGTTATGTGGGGTGGGGTAGGGTGGAACAGAGTGTGGGTGAAGGTTGGGTAAAAAGACAAATAGGTGTGGGGTGCTAACGATTAGGGCAGTTGTTCGGGTCTGATGGTTGGTCACCTGCACTGCAGTGGAGGCCAGGTTAGTCATGTTTTCTGTTATGTGTGGTGGGGCAGAGCGGGGGTGGGGTGGGGTAGGGTGGAGCAGAGTGTGGGTGAGGTTTGGGTAAAAAGACAAATAGGTGTGGGGTGCTAACGATTAGGGCAGTTGTTCGGGTCTGGTGGTTGGTCACCTGCACTGCAGTGGAGGCCAGGTTAGTCATGTTTTCTGTTATGTGTGGTGGGGCAGAGCGGGGTGGGGTGGGGTAGGGTGGAGCAGAGTGTGGGTGAGGTTTGGGTAAAAAGACAAATAGGTGTGGGGTGCTAACGATTAGGGCAGTTGTTCAGGTCTGGTGGTTGGACGCCTGCGCTGCAGTGGAGGCCAGGTTAGTCATGTTTTCTGTTATGTGGGGTGGGGTAGGGTGGAACAGAGTGTGGGTGAGGTTTGGGTAAAAAGACAAATAGGTGTGGGGTGCTAACGATTAGGGCAGTTGTTCGGGTCTGGTGGTTGGACGCCTGCGCTGCAGTGGAGGCCAGGTTAGTCATGTTTTCTGTTAGGTCGGTGGGGCAGAGCGGGGTGGGGTGGGGTAGGGTGGGCAGAGTGTGGGTGCGGGTTGGGGAAAAGACAAAGAGGGTGGGGGTGCTAACGGTTAGGGCAGCTGTTTGGGTCTGGTGATTGGACACCAGCACTGCAGTGGAGGCCAGGTTAGTTTTTTTTCTGTTTGGGTCGGGTGTTTGGCCACCTGCGCCAGAGTGGAGGCTAGGTTAGTCATGTTTCTGTTATGTGGGGTGGGGCAGAGCAGGGTGGGGTAGGGGGTAGAGGGAGGCAGAGTGTGGGTGCGGGTTGGGGAAAAAGACAAAGAGGGTGGGGGGTGCTAACGATTAGGGCAGCTGTTTGGGTCTGGTGGTTGGCCGCAAGCCCCAGAGTGGACGCCAGGTTAGTCATATTTTATGTTCTGTTATGTGGGGTGGGGTGCAACCGTGCAAGGGGGTGGGGGGTAGGGGGGAGCAGAGTGTGGGTGCGGGTTGGGTAAAAAGACAAATAGGGTGAGGGGTGTTAACGGTTAGGGCAGCTGTTTGGGTCTGGTGGTTGGCCACCAGCACCGTAGTGGAGCCGTAGTGCCAGGTTAGTCATGTAACCTTTTGGGTTGTTTTTTCGAAGTTTGGTTAAATTAGTTAACAACTCATATGACTAATTTAACTAGTAGCCCTATTAGGGCTAATTTGGTCTGCAATTAGCCCTAACCTTTGAACCCTAGTCATGTTTTCTGGTCTGCAGGGTGGGGTAGGGAGGGGGGGGGGGGGGGGGGGGCAGAGTGTGATGCAGGTAGGTTGAAGGTCGGTTGAAGGTTAGGTTGGAGGTGGGTGCAGGTTGGTTGAAGGTGGGTTGAAGGTTAGGTTGCAGGTGGGTGCAGGTGGGTTGAAGGTGGGTTGAAGGTTAGGTTGCAGGTGGGTGCAGGTGGGTTGGAGGGACGATGCAGGTGGGTGCAGGTTGGTTGAAGGTCAGTTGAAGGGTAGGTTGCAGGTGGGTGCAGGTTGGTTGAAGGTCGGTTGAAGGTTAGGTTGCAGGTGGGTGCAGGTGGGTTGAAGGTCGGTTGAAGGGTAGGTTGCAGGTGGGTGCAGGTTGGTTGAAGGTGGGTTGGAGGGACAATGCAGGTTGGTGGGTGCGGGGTGTGGGTGCGAGTAAAGAGGGCATTGGGGGGGGGGGGGGGGGGGGGGGGGGCAACTCACACCACCACCATCACCCCACGAACACCGCCCCCACCATTACCACCCAAACACCACCACCACACTCCCATCTCCCATGTCCCTCTGTTGTGGTCTGATTCGGAAATAGCGCCTATCACCCCACCACCACCACCACCACCACCACCTCAGGGGCAGAGTGTGGAGTACAGTGCACTCCCCCCCCACCACCACCACCACCACCACACACACACACACACCACCACCACCACCACCACCTCAGGGGCAGAGTGTGGAGTACAGTGCACTAGCGGTCCCTTCAGTAGTGATCAAACAATTCCTGGATGGGATCATAGCACACCAAGCTCACATTGGATTCCCATCACTGGGCATCAAGTTCAAGAAGCTGGAGGCCTTGGCCTTGAAGAAGTACCTGGGACTTAAAGACGACCAACATGGTAAGAATACTGTCATATATATATATATACATACATACAAAACTGGATGTATCATTTATATACAAAACTGTACATATCATACGTATACAGTTTTGTTTTTACGACGACACATCGCCATTTCGTCGTCGCATGGCGACGCATGGGTTTGGCTAAAATATTCAGAATTGGCCTTCCATCGCCCACTAAGCTATGGAATATCATTGGCAAATGGCATTCCATTGCCCACCCGTCGCCCATTGCTAAGGGGGCAAACGATGAAATCGAAGCACCAACGGTCAAGCGAGAACTGTTAGTCATTAGTCTTCGATGTAGACAACCAGATTTTGAGTTGACAAATTACAACGGGATGTAATCTCAAATTCGACAATTGGGTTACAGGGATTTGTTTCCGTTTTTGAAGCCCCCCCTTTTCATAGCTATTCTAGTTCCGGAGCCATCTGGCCAGTCTCCGTTTGTAGCTATTCATAGCTATTCTGGTTCCGGAGCCATCTGGCCAGTCTATGTTTGTAGCTATTCATAGCTATTTTCAAATTTGCGTCTATCAACATTCTAAATGGGCTACTGCCGCGTTGGGGCTAAGGCTGGACCCCACTATATTCAGCATGGTGCTGGGTGAGGATACGATTGAGTGCAGAGCGTGTTCATATGCTGGTCATCCCTGCAAGTTCGAAGCTAAGTAGCTGACAGTTTATAGTGATGATGTGATATACTTAGGGATCGGCAAATCATATGATACTGACCAAAGGCGAGTATGATATCATATGATATCATACAAATTGCATCATATGATGTTGTATGAAAATGGTATCTCTAGCCTAGCCAGGCCTCGGGCATCGTATGATATCATATGATATCATATTGCATATCCCTAGATATACTCAAGCAGACATTTGTATTGTGCTATTTCTTGGTTATCCTACTTTACTGATTGAGGAGCACTGAGTGCGCTTGCTGACAAAAATCAAACTCGCCTTGCCCACCTTATTCTGCCCCCCTCCCACCCCCACCCCCACCCCCAATACAACCACCAATCCATCACTCACCATTTTCTGCAGCCCACCACTACCACCACCACCACCCAGTACCTCCCCCCCACCCCCCCATCGCAATCCTTATCCTGCAGGCATCCTGATATGTGATCTCCATCCGCACTCTACCGCTCCTCTGTCCTCCACACATCTGATGTCTTGGCACTGGGGGTGCTTACTGATTGAAGAGCACTGAGTGCGCTTACTGACAAAAATCAAACTCGCCGTTCCCACCTTATTCTGCCCCACCACCACCACCACCACCACCAGTACACGCACACCACCCCATCACCCACCTTATTCTGCAACACCACCACCGGCAACAACAACAACAAAAACAACAACAACAACAAGTACCCCCCCCCCCCCTCGCCCTCCTTATTCTGCAGGCATCATGATATGTGACCTCCATCCGCACTCTGCCGCCTCCTATGCCCTCCACACATCTGTTGTGTTGGCACAAATCAACCTGGCCTTGCCCTCCTTATTCTGCCCCCACCACCCCCACCACGCAGTTCCACCCAACCACGCACCCCACCCCACCCCCCCTCACCCCACCCTCCTTATTCTGCAGGCATCCTCATATGTGACCTCCATCCACACTCTGCCGCCTCCTCTGTTATTCACACATATGTTGTGTTGGCACAAATCAACCTGGCCCCGCCCTCCTTATCCTGCCACCACCACCACCATCACCACCACCAACCAGTACCCCCCCCTCTTCCTCCTTATTCGGCAGGCGTCCTAATATGTGACCTCCATCCACACTCTGCCGCCTCCTCTGTGCTCCACACATCTGTTGTGTTGGCACAAATTAACCTAGCCCCGCCCTCCTTATTCTGCCCCCACCACCCAGTACCACCCACCCACGCACCCCACCCCCCCTCACCCCACCCTCCTTATTCTGCAGGCATCCTCATATGTGACCTCCATCCACACTCTGCCGCCTCCTCTGTCCTTCACACATCTGTCGTGTTGGCACAAATCAACCTGGCCACGCCCTCCTTATCCTGCCACCACCACCACCATCACCACCACCAACCAGTACCCCCCCCTCTTCCTCCCTATTCGGCAGGCATCCTCATATGTGACCTCCATCCGCACTCTGCCGCCTCCTCTGTCCTCCACACATCTGTTGTGTTGGCACAAATCAACCTAGCCCCGCCCTCCTTATCCTGCCACCAACACCAACACCAACCAGTACCCCTCCTTTACCTCCTTATTCTGCAGGCATCCTAATATGTGACCTCCATCCACACTCTGACGCCACCTCTGTCCTCCGCACATCTGATGTGCTGACAAAAATTAACGGGAATGAAGTTGGAAGTGATGGCATGATGGCGTTCAGGTACGGAAAAAGTGAATATGGGGCTTGGGAATGAGTGGGGAATGGGTGTGGAACCAAGTTTGCCACTGATGGAGGGGGAAGGGTGAGGGGATGATGGTATTCAAATACTGATCAAGTTTGAAGTGATGGCATGATGGCCTTCAGGTACAGAAATAGTGAGGAGTGTAAGGCGGAGAGGAATGGGTGGGGTGGGGGAGGGGGAAGAGGGAGGGGGGTGATGGTGTTCAGGTACTGGAATAGTGAGGAGTGTAAGGCGGAGGGGAATGGGCGGGGTGGGGGGGGAGGGGAAAGGGGGAGGGGGATGATTGCCTTCAGGTACTAAAATAGTTAGGAGTGTAAGGACGAGAGGAATGGGGGGGGGGGGGGGGGGGGGGGGAAGAGGGATGGGGATTGATGGTTGTTCAGGTATTGAAAGAGTAAGAGTGGAAGGATCCGAGGGTAATGGGTGGGGTGGGGGAGGGGATGATGGTGTTTTATAGCGCTCACTATGAACCTCCTTGAGGTAGAGGAATTAGCCTTAGATAAGACGGAGGGCATTGGGTGGGGTGGGGGAGGAGGAAGAGGAAGGGGGATGATGGTGTTCAGGTATTGAAAGAGTTGGGAGTGGAAGACCGAGGGTAATGGGTGGGGTGGGGGAGGGGGATGATGGTGTTTTATAGCGCTCACTATAATCCTCCTTGAGGTAGAGGAATTAGACTTAGATAAGACTGAGGGCAATGGGTGGGGTGGGGGAGGAGGAAGAGGGAGGGGGATGATGGTGTTGGAATGGGTGGGGAAGGGAGAGGGGGAAGGGGGATGATGGCATTCAAATGCTGATCATGTGGGGTGGTACGATTGAGTGGGGATCAAGTTGGGCTTGGATGGAGGGGGAAGGAGGGCGTGTGTGTGGGTGGGAGTGGGGTGGGGTGGTGGGGGGGTATGACGGGGTTTAGGTACTGAAAGAGTGGGGTGGGTACGATTGAGGGGAATGGGTGGGGATCAAGTTGGGCTCTGGTGGAGGGGGAAGGAGGGTCTGTGGGTGGGAGGGGGGGGGGGGACAGGGTTTTAGGTACTGAAAGAGTGGGGAGTGTAAGATTGAGGGGAATGGGTGGGGCATGAAGTTCGTCTCGGATGGAGGGGGGGGGAATGGGGAGGGGAGATGGGGTTCAGGTACTGAAAGAGTGGGGAGTGTAAGTTTACGAGTGGAAATTGGTGGGAATAGGTTTTCCTCGGATGTAGGGGGAAGGGGAAGGGGGGGAGGGCGGATTGTGGCGTTCAAGAACTGAACGGTTAGGAGTGGAAGCTTGAGGGGGATGGGTGGGGAGATCAGTAGTTTGCCTCGGGATGGAGGAGGTGGGGAAGGGGGGAGGGGGATGGTAGCGTTCAAGAACCTTGACAGTTACGGAGGGGAAGACGAGGGGAGGGGTGGGGAATGGGTGGGGATGACGTGGAAGTGGATGAGGCCATTCAAATTTGATCAAGTGGGGAGAGTGTAAGACCAGAGGGAATGGGTGGGGATCAAGTTTGGATGGATGGAGGACGGGGGGACGGGGCGCTGAGGGGGGGGAGGGGGATGGTGGGTTCAAGAACTGAAAGATTTAAGGAGGGAAGAGCCGAGGGGGATGGGTGGGGTTAAGTTTTTGCCTCGGAGGAGGGGAAGGTGGTGATGGGTTCTGGTACTGGAAAGAGGAGAGAGAGAGGAGAGAGAGGAGTAGAGGATGAGGTCGAGAGGAAGATTCTCCGGACCGACCGGCGATGATCGAGGAGAGACGTTGAGATGCGAGAGTGATGACGAGGTTGGAGGTCCCGTCGGTGAGGAGAGCTGACGCAGAAGAGTGAGGTAGGCGAGAGAGAAGAGAGAGAGGGGGAGATGACGAGAAGCGACGAGAGAGGCTGAATACTACTGTACTTGATGCCTTTAACTGTATTTGATATCTTAACGTTGGTTTCTGGCTGGCTTGCTAATTATTTTTTGGCTCTTAATCAGATGTTTTTTGTTTGTGCTGTGTGGGCTGGACCGCCTATAATTGTGTTGACCACAGGTAACCAGAGATTCGAGAGGGGGACGAGGAGAGAGAGACGAGAGCGAGAGATGAGAGAGAGAGAGAGTGTAGAGAGAGAAGAGGCTGTAGAGAGAGAAGTGGAGAGGAGACGGAGAGAGAGATGAGAGATGAGAGAGAGAGGGTTGAGAAGAGCGAGGAGAGAGAGAGCGAGAGAACGTGAAGGGGTGGATCTGTTAGGACTGATGCTTGGATGAAAAACTCAACCAGTGTTACTGTGTCCTTCTGTAAGGGGCTCTGGGTCAGAGCGTGGGGGAGTGCTATTTCCCCTCACACACCATCCATCCCCCACCCCCCCACACACCACACCACACCACACACCATCCCACCCCATCCCCCACCCCACCCCCACCCCTGTAGGGGCTCGGAGCGCATCCTCTGTACGCACTTCATCTCCATGCAGCCTGTGGGCAGCACACTGAGACTCACAGTCTATCGCAAGGTGAGGTTGGGGCTGAAAGCAATGCAACCATTAATATCGCTCACAACCCCCCCCACACCCACACCCACACACATACACATACACATACACCCACACTCACCTAACCACCCACTCAGCGCACTGAGACTCATAGTCTATCGCCAGGTAAGGTTGGGGCTGACAGCAATGCAACCATTAAATATCGCTCACAAATACCCCCCCCCCACCACCACCACCACCACACACACACACACACACACACACGCACACACACACATACACACACATATTCACCTAACCACCCACCCAGCACACTGAGACTCACAGTCTATTGCAAGGTAAGGCTGGGGCTGAAAGCAATACAACTATTCAATATCGCTCCCCCCCCCCCTCCCACCCCACCCCACCCCCACACACCTAACCACCCACCCACTCAGCGCACTGAGACTCACAGTCTATCGCCAGGTAAGGTTGGGGCTGACAGCAATGCAACCATTAAATATCGCTCACAAATACCCCCCTCCCCCCCCCTCCCCCCCCCCCCCCCCCACACACACCTAACCACCCACCATCCACCCTCTGCTCTCACTCTTGCGCGTAACAAGGTGTGCTATTGATTTATACGTATATTCATATTGATTGATTGATTGATTGATTGATTGATTGATTGATTGATTGATTGATTGATTTGTTTTTTATCTCACTCTTGTATGCAGGGCGAGGAGCTTGAGGTGCAAGTGATAGCCGATGTACCTGCTAGGCTGATTCCCACCCACCTAGACAACAAGCCCCCCACCCACCCACCCACTCACACACCAGCTTGTGTATGGACTCACCTTCACCCATCACTCATCTCACTCTTGTGTGTAGGGTGAGGAGCTTGAGGTGCAAGTGATAGCCGATGTACCTGCTAGGCTGATTCCCACCCACCTAGACAACAAGCCCCCCCCCCCACACACACCCACTCGCACACACACACCCACTCACACACACACACCAGCTTGTGGGTGGACTAACCTTCACCCATCACTCATCTCACTCTTGTATGTAGGGCGAGGAGCTTGAGGTGCAAGTGATAGCCGATGTACCTGCTAGGCTGATTCCCACCCACCTAGACAACAAGCTGCCCCCCTTCCTGGTGGTGTCCGGACTCATCTTCACACGGTGCTCTGTGCCGTACATGGAGTCGGTCTTTGGGCGTGGCTGGGTCACACACTCACCGCCTCTACTCGTCACAAAACTCACCGATTGGCCTAGGTAAGTGCTGCTCTTAGGTCCTCCTTCCTACAGGTCTTTGGCCGTACATTGAGTCTGTCTTTGGATGTGGCTGGGTCACACACTCGCCACCTTTGCTTGCCACAAAACTCACCGATTGGCCTAGGTAGGTGCTGCTCTTGGATCGTACTTCGTACAGGTGTTAGGTCGTACTTCCTACAGATCTTTGGCCGTACATGGAGTCTGTCTTTGGACGTGGCTGGGTCACACACTCACCACCTCTGCCCGTCACAAAACTCACCCAATGGCCTAGGTAGGTGCTGCTCTTAGGTTGTACTTTGTACAGGTCTTAGGTTGTATCTCGTAGTTAGCTTGAAAATCTGAAAATCTGAGGATTCTGGAAGAATCGTTGTTGCCTGAAAACGTCAAGGGGTAATACAGCCTATCAACTTGTCAACTCCAAAGCATCCCCTGAACTGCTTTAAATTTACCTTGATGACTATAGTGTGTATGTTGGTACAATATTACATTTATGTTGATATTTTATCAAATTTACGGTGATACGATATTAAATTTGTGCTGATATGGTATTACATTTACGTTGTTACAATATTAAATTAATGTTGATACGATATTTGATTAACGTTGGTACAATATTACATTTATGTTGACAAGATATTGCATTAACGTTGATACGATTTTACGTTTATGTTGATACAATAATACATTTATGTTGACAACATATTACATTTTGTTTTACAAGATATTACATTTATGTTGACAAGATAAAACGTTGGTACAGTTCAAAAATTATGTTCATACGATATTAAATTTATGTTGACAAACCTTGAAGGTATTACGTTAATGTTGATACGATATTACATTAACGTTGATACGATATTACATTTATGTTGAGATGAGCACCTTGGGCGCATACCTGCTTTGTCAATTCTGCCTGTTGCACTACCTCATCTTGCTTGCAACCATTCACATGTATGTTATTACAGTCCAGGTGTAGACCAAATAGGCTTAAGGGACCTGCTCAACCACGAGGGGCTATCAGGAGGGGCTAAACAGAAAAGGCACTGAGGAAAACTCAAGGGGCTCTCAGGAGGGGCTAAACGGAAAAGGCTCTGAGGGGCTATCAGGAGGGGCTAGACAGAAAAGGCACTGAGGAAATGAAACCCAAGCAATCGATTTTTACCAACAGAGGCCCTGAGGTTTTGCGGTAGTAAATTAATATTGGAATTCTCTTCGCACTTTCAATTATATTCATTTTGAGATTCTAATCGCACTTCTAAATGAACTAGATTTGTGATTCTCGCCGCACTTAAAAATTGATTAATTTGCGATTCTCATCGCACTTGTAATTTAATTAATTTGCAATTATCATCACCCTTTTAATTAAATTATTTTATAGATTCTCATCGCACTTTCAAAATATAAATTTTTGAATTATCGTCCCACTTTTAAATACATGAATTTTGTGATTCTCATCAGGAGGTGTCAAGGCCTCAACATGCTACTTCTCCCGATTGAGTTCTTCTGATAATGGGGCTGTAATGGCATGTATTATGGCGATATTATGAGACATTTGTCAGGTCAATCTGAGCACCTCATTACGGGGGGGGGGTCAGCCCTCCTCAGGTTTTTTTTCTAACTTCTTACTCAGACCTCCTAAGGACATTCTGAGACCACCCATGTGTAAGCCTTGGCAAGGGCAGTCCATTGGCATAACTTTTGACCTCGTGCAATTAGTATCTACCCCTTGGGTGGGTGGGTGAATGGGTGGATAAATGGGTGCGTGATTGAGTTAATGGGTGACTATCAGAGGATCCCGTGGTGGGAATTCCGAGGACGCCATTGTGTGCGCCATATTGTAAACCCCCAGAGCGGGCATATCCAATTTTTTCAAAAACGGGGTATTTCTATTTAAGGGGAGGGGGGGGGCGAGTCAGCCCTCTTCAGGGTTTTAGGGATAGGTGTCCCCCTTTTTTTATTTATTGTATACTCCCGTTCTCATCGTAATTTTAAACACATTGATTAATTTGTGATTCTCGTGACACTTGTAAATCAATTGTTTGAGATTCTCGCCATTCTTTCAAATAAATGAATTTTGCGATCCTCATCGCACTTTTAAACACATTAATTTTGAGATATCGTCGGACTTTTAATAGAATTGAATTTGAGCTTCTCATCGCCCTTTGAATACAATGTATTGCAATTCTCTTCGCCCTTTTAATACAATTTATTGCAATTCTCTTCGCCCTTTTAATACAATTTATTGCAATTCTCTTCGCACTTTTAATACAATTTATTGCAATTCTCTTCGCACTTTTAATACGATTTATTGCAATTCTCTTCGCACTTTGAAAACAATTTATTGCAATTCTCTTCGCCCTTTTAATACAATTTATTGCAATTCTCTTCGCCCTTTTAATACAATTTATTGCAATTCTCTTCGCCCTTTTAATACAATTTATTGCAATTCTCTTCGCACTTTTAATACTATTTATTGCAATTCTCTTCGCACTTTGAAAACAATTTATTGCAATTCTCTTCGCACTTTTAATACAATTTATTGCAATTCTCTTCGCACTTTGAAAACAATTTATTGCAATTCTCTTCGCCCTTTTAATACAATTTATTGCAATTCTCTTCGCCCTTTTAATACAATTTATTGCAATTCTCTTCGCCCTTTGAATACAATTTATTGCAATTATCTTCGCACTTTTAATACAATTTATTGCAATTCTCTTCGCACTTTTAATACAATTTATTGCAATTCTCTTCGCACTTTTAATTTAATTAATTTTGTGATTTTCATCTCATTTTAATTCAATTAATTGTTCAGTTCTCTTCGCACATTTGTTCAATTCATTTCGCGATTTCATCACACTGATAATTTAATGAATTTTGCGAGTCCAACACCAACACCACGACCACCACAACTCCACCTCACACAAATATACCACAACACCACCAACACGCCAACACCCCACACGCATATACCACGGGCAGACTGACGAAGATGTGACGGTGAATACCGAGGTGCTGGCATTATATTTTTTAGCCAGTGGTGACATTCAAAGGCTCTCAAGAGTTAGGAAGCTTAAATATTTCCCCCACCATCACCCCACCACCACCACCACACACACCACACCACACCACACCACACCACACCACACCACACCACAGGCAGCCTGGAGAAAATGTGTTGGTGATTGCCGAGATGCTATAACTAGATTCGCAGCTATGAGTGATGTAGCTTAAATGTTTTTCCCACCCACCCACCACCTCACCACATTCATAACCCTATGCTAGCCTGTCAAATACCCCATCCTGCTCCAACCAACCCAAACCTAACCACTACAGCACCCACCACACGCACCTACCCCCCCCCCCCCCCCCCCCCTCGCCACCACCACACACCACACTCTCACACATGCACACACCTACCACCACCCCACCACTCCACACCACACACACCTACCCCCACCCCACCACCACACACTACACACACCTACCACCACCACCCCACCACCACCACCGCCACACACACACATGCACACAGGCAGCCCGGAGAAGATGTGGTGGTGATTGCCGAGATGCTGGAACTACATTCACTTGTATAACTTAATATTCAAGTGATGTAGCTTAATTGTTCCCACCCACTCACCCACCACCTCACCATCACCACCACGCACACACATGCACACAGGCAGCCCGGAGAAGATGTGGTGGTGATTGCCGAGATGCTGGAACTATATTCACTTGTATAACTTAATATTCAAGTGATGTAGCTTAATTGTTCCCACCCACTCACCCACCACCTCACCATCACCACCACGCACACACATGCACACAGGCAGCCCGGAGAAGATGTGATGGTGATTGCCGAGATGCTGGAACTATATTCACTTGTATAACTTAATATTCAAGTGATGTAGCTTAATTGTTCCCACCCACTCACCCACCACCTCACCATCACCACCACGCACACACATGCACACAGGCAGCCCGCAGAAGATGTGGTGGTGATTGCCGAGATGCTAGAACTAGATTCCTTAGCAGCTATGAGTTCTGTAGCTTAGATATTTTTCCCACCCACCCACCACCTCACCATCACCACCACACACACACTAACCACAGGCAGCCTGGAGAAGATGTGGTGGTGATTGCCGAGATGCTAGAACTAGATTCCCTTGCAGGATACGAAGCCAAGATTGTTCAAAATCGACGGGTAGTCAGCTTCAACGGCACTCCTGTTGTTAGCTTGAAACAGCTGGCCAAGGAAGTCCTCAGGTAGGCAATACCTTTGCACATGCGCAAGTAGTTTGCAGTTTGCATGTGTGTGTGTGTGTGGGGGGGGGGGGGGTAGTCAGCTTCAACGGCGCACCAGTTGTTAGCTTGAAACAGCTCCCCAAGGAAGTCCTGAGGAAAGCAATACCTTACCATATGCGCAAATAGATTGCAGTTTGCAGGATCGCAAGCGTATGTGTTTGTGTGTGTGTGGGGGGGGGGGGGGGGGGGGGGGGGGGGGGTAGTCAGTTTCAATGGCACACCAGTTTTTAGCTTGAAGCATCTGTCCAAGGATGTCCTGAGGTAGGCTATATTTTAGCATATGCGCAAGTAGTTTGTAGTTTGCAAGTCGCAGGTTCGCAAGTGTGTGTGTGTGTTTGTGCTCCCTGGTGGGAGTAGGTGGGCTCCTTGGCTTCAACGGTACTCCAGTTGTTAGCTTGAAACAGCTGGCCAAGGAAGTACTGATGTGGGCTATATCTTAGCATATGCTCAAGTAGTTTGCAGGTTCGCAAGTGTATGTGTTTGTGGGTGTGTGTGGGTGTGTGTTGGGGGGGTGGGGGGGGGGGGTAGTCAGCTTCAACGGCACTCCAGTAGTTAGCTTGAAACAGCTGGCCAAGGAAGTCCTGAAGTAGGCTATATATTAGCATATGCGCAATTTGCATGTTCGCAAGTCGCAGGTTTGCAGTTTGCAGGTTCGCAAGTGTGTGTGTGTTCGTGTGTGTGTGTGTGTGTGTGTGTTCGTGTGTGTGTGTGTGTGTGTGTGTTCGTGTGTGTGCGTGTTCGTGTGTGTGTTCGTGTGTGTGTGTGTGTGTTCGTGTGTGTGTATGTTTCGTGTGTGTGTATGTGTGTTTCGTGTGTGTGTGGTGTGTGTTCGTGTGTTGTGTGTGTGGTGTGATAAAGTGTGTTTGTGGGTGTGTGTGTTCAGTGGGTGTGTGTGTAGTGTGGAGTGTGATTAGGAGTGTGTGTGTGTGTGTGTGTGTCGTGTGTGTGTGTTGTCTGTGTGGTAGTGTGTGTGTGTGTTTGTGGTTGTTCGGTGTGTGTGGTGTGTGGTGTGTGTGGTCGGGGGTTGTGTGTGTGTTTTGGGTGGTGGGTGTTTGGGCGAGGTGGATAGAGTGCTGCCGGACAAAAGCCACGACGCCGATCGAGCAGGTGCGCCGACCGGCGCGCGCGGGGCAAGAACGTAGGAAAGCGGAGGCAGACCGACCTCGCCGGTAGCGGTGAATGATGTCGGCGGTGTGTGTTGTGGGTGTGTCGGAGCCCAGGCGACGCGCGCCACGGATGCGCTCGGGCAGCCCCGACCGCGGCGGGCCGCCACTCGACGGCGTCCCGACGCCGGGCAGCGAGGAGACGCCGGCAGCCGCCGCTCGGCCGCCGCGCCGCCACGTCCCGGGCCAGGCGTGAGCGCCACGCCCTGATAGGCCGAGAAGAATATGATTGGGCGGAGCGCGGGCCTAACCGCCACTGATGGAGCCGCGCTGCAGGATGCCACCCCGAGAAGAAGCATAGCGCGCACGGACGGGAGCACAAAAACGGAGAGTGCCGCAGCGGAGTGATTAGGAGCGGCGGGGTGGGGGTGGTGAGTAGTGGCGAAAGGGACTTGAGAGGCGAGGGGCGAGGAGGTGAGCTACGTGCGGGGAAAAGTAGAGAAGCAGGCCCGGAGTCGAAACCGCGATGTGTGTTGGTGTAGTGTGGTGGTGCTACAGTACAGGCCGCGTAGCCTACGCGCCCCGGGTTGGGGTAGCACGGCCGCGCAGCCTGCGGAAGAGCAGGGGGAGAACGGAGAGAATGTGGTGTTCGTGTGTGATGTGTGTGTGTGTGTGTGTGTGGTGTGTTGTGTGTGTGTGTGTTTTGTGTGTGTAAGTCGGTCAGTGGTATAGTTGAGATGGTGTGTTCGTGTGTGTGTGGTGTGTTTTCGTGGTGTGTTCGGGGTGTGTGTGTGTTGTGTTCGTGTGCACCCTGGGGGCGTAGGCAGGCGCCTTAGATTTGACACCGAGCCCGGCACCCCCGTTGGCCTCCCCTTGTGAGAGAGACCGAGGTCCGTTAGGGTCCCGTGGGGGCCACGTGCCCCGCCGCGAGCTCGGTATACGGGCGCTTGACCAACCTCGCTACCCTGAACAGGCCTAGTACGCCACTATCCTCATGCTGACTAAAAAAAGCAGGGAAAGCACTGTACGAGACGCTGGGGCCACAACAAACTATTTTTACCGATGCGGGAGAACCCTGAAGATTCGTCTACACACATTACTGTTTACATGTATGTATTTGTTCACACATATAGACACCTTTCATATGACAGAAAAACAGAGGGAGACGAGAAGGAATAAATCCAGTAATATACAACACATTATTTATTACCATAGAATTAAAGGGTAAAGATGTATCACAAATGATTATTATTATGATTGTTCATCACATGGAGATAGGGCCACTTGGTTAGCCTGTATAGTTGCACTATGCCGGACTAAGTCATGACTTTGAGCTGGAGAGTTGGCAGAAGTAGGGAGAGTGAGCGTTTTGGTTTTGAAAGGTGTATCCAAAACGGCCAGGACGGAGGGACACACGCTCTGGTGAGGTGTGTTCACGGTTTCTGTTGATCTTGATTAATAATGGAAAAATAGGTAAAATAAATAACGGCTACTGTGAATGTGTGATGGGGGGGGGGGGAACAGGGGGAGGCGGACGTACCATGGCCAGGGTGTGGGGGGGAGGAGAGTGGGTGTGGGGGGTGTGGGTGTGTGTGCGTGTGGGGGGGAGGGTGTGGGGGCGCACGGGGGAGGGGGGACCCCATGGCTGTAACATACCTCCACTAGACCGTGGTCCTGTTGGTGTTCCTTCAATAGACTCATTCCCCTTCCTCAACTGAATCTTTCCACACCAAGGTCCTGGTGGGAGCAGACGCACACTTGGTTTGTGATGATCCAAGTCCGGAGGGCGAGCGGGGACGGTAGTCGAAAAGGAGGGGGCTGGCATGTGAGTCTGAGATAACGAGACCTCTCAGGCAGTCCTGTGTCCCGTTCTTTTAGCGCAATTTTACCTGAAACTGTAGTAGGACGTCTTGGAAGATGACACAGTGGCATTATACGTGCGCTACGATCTGTGGCTTGGCCCCAATGGATGGCAAGTGGAACTGGGTAGAAGCTGCCATACGTAGCCCCAAAAAGAAACAACGGTTTGTTCCAATCCCACCCCCCTGCTCAATCATACCTCCCTACCTACCCCTCAACCCCCTACTGCACCGTGCCTCCCTCCCTGTCCCCCACACCCCTGCTCCAACATACCTCCCTCCCTACCCCTCAACCCCCTGCTGCACCGTGCCCCCCTCCCTGTCCCTCACTCCCCTGCTCCAACATACCTCCCTCCCTGTCCCCCAACCCCCTGCTGCACCGTGCCTCCCTGCCTGCCCCCCAACCCCCTCCTGCACCGTCAAACCTCCCTCCCTGTCCCCCAACCCCATGCTGCACCGTGCCCCCCTCCCTGTCCCCCACACCCCTGCTCCAACATCCCTCCCTCCCTACCCCTCAACCCCCTGCTGCACCGTGCCCCCCTCCCTGTCCCCCACACCCCCACTGTACAACCATCCCACCGCGCCCGCATTTACATGCTCACACCCCTTCAAGTGCCACTGCTGTTTTTTGTTGTTGTTCAACGAATTGTAAATCAGAAGTGAACAACAGAGTCCCAGTGATATTGAGATATTTAAACTTTATATTTAAACTTTATATTTAAACTTGAGTCCCAGTGATATTGAGATATTTAAACTTGACGTTTTTACACCCAACATTACATTGCGTTGTCATCAACAGGCCACTGTTGACCCAAGACAAGCCCGCTCCACAACATCCGGGAGGGGTCTTCGTCTTCCTCAAAATTAGTTTTGCAATATTGCAGCAAGCAAGCCTTTTTGTCAACACTACTTTGTAAATGTTACTGCAATAACTATGTATCCATGTAACACTGGACCGTTGCAGGTGCAGCAAGCAAGCATTTTTGTCAGCACTAACTTATTAGTGTTACTATAATAACTAGATATTCATGCAACACTGAACCGTTGCAGGTGCAGCAAGCAAGCATTTTTGTCAGCACTGCTTTGTAAATGTAACTGTAATAACTAAGTATCCATGTAATACTGGACCGTTGCAGGTGCAGCAAGAATATGAGCTGGACTACCCTGTGTCTCAGGACATGGTATCCCTATTGGTCTCGGAGCCACGTCCCAGACGCAAGGCGCTCTCTTCAAAGGGCAGGCGCTGATGTATTGTTGTCACGCCATAGTGTACTTCAGCAAGGCGCTCTCTCCAAAGAGCAGGCACTGATGTATTGTTGTCACGCCATAGTGTACTTCAGCAAGGCGCTCTCTCCAAAGAGCAGGCACTGATGTACGGCCATCACGCCTCTGTATGTCTTCAGCTTCCTAAAGGAACATTTTTGAAGCAGAAGTTGCGCTGCAAGCCTGATTTCGGGATTTGTTGAAGGATGGCATAGAGGGGAGCCCCGGGGGGTTCGGGGCGCAGCACGACGCACTGGGGTTGCACTGAGTGGCTCAAATTTCTACGCGGTGAGCACACAAAAAACGATGCTTCACGCCATGGTATACTTCAGCATTGAATGGTGCCCGGGTAGTGGGTAGATGTAGACATGTAGACAATGGCACCTGACAATGTTACTTCTGTCTAGGGGCAATTACTCATGTACTACATGTTGACAGTTGATGTAAACATGTTACTTCTGTCTAGGGGCAATTACTCATGTACTACATGTTGACAGTTGATGTAAACATGTTACTTCTGTCTAGGGGCAATTACTCATGTACTACATGTTGACAGTTGATGTAAACATGTTACTTCTGTCTTATGGCAGTTTCTGATGAAAATTGAGAAGTGTTAAGCCGTGCCACGGGGCTGAAAGGAACCTTCCCATTCGCTTGCGCTGGGGAAGGTTACCATAGGTTGTGCTTCCGCAGGCTGCGACTATGCATGACCTTGGACTACCGCGCAAAGTTCCTTATGTACTACATGTGACATGTTCCAGCCAGGATACTTCAGGAGGACCCCCAGCTCTGCTGCCTAAGACGCACCCAATTGTATAGCATGCGCCCTGCGACGCAACGGATCCCTCCTTCTGATCAATGGACCCTCTCCACGTTGCGTCCTGGGACGCAACGGACTCTTTGACGTTGTGTCTGCGACTAAGGGCGCAGCGTCCTGAACAACCCAGGTACCAGCATGTAAGCCCATGTATGTCTGTTATAGTCCTGGGAGTAGCCAATTAGGCTGACAGGGGAGGGGGGGGGGGGTAATTAGAACTTTGCAATCTGTTCCCCTGGTTTATATCACCAGGCAGTGCGATACCAGGATACGGCAGCTGTCTTTGGTTTGGTATGATTGCCAGTGAAATGCTTCGGTATTGGGGCATGCACTTTTATAATCGGGCTACCATATGCTCAGGTTTAACATTTGGGAAGGTAGAAACTTATACAATCGGGCACCCAATTGCCAGGTGTAACATTTGGGATGGCATGGACGTTAAATATCGGAATAACGGTTTGGCCTGCCCGATTCCACATACACACAACGGAGACTACAACACCATGCCATGGAAACAATGAGCAAGGCTGAGAATCAGTACTAACTTGTATATTACAGTCCAGGGGTAGCCACTTCGGCTAAAGGGACTAGCCCAACCTTAAACAATCAAGAGGAGCCCCCGGGCTAATTCATGTAAAAATGGAATCTGCTGTACGCAACTATCTCAAAAAGTGCTCTGTTCCAGGCACACTATCCAGGGCCACAAGTTGGGTGCAGGGCAGGGCATATTTTAAGGTTGCGGAAAGCGAGTGTGTTGGAAAGACTGAAATCGTGATTGGTCACGGATCGGCATCTCCCTCCGTCCAATCACGCTTTCAGTCCTTCTAAACATGAGAGAATTCCATCCCCGTAGGCAGGCCATACTCATATAACTGCAGTTCAGCAGTTTTTGTATTCTTGATGCATTTTCTGAGTTCGTGATTTAGTGACAAGTTCTATGCAGCGTTGCAAGCAATGCTAAAAAATGGAGGAGAGTGTTCGCAATGGAGCGACAGGTGGCAACGGAAGCAAGTTAGTTACGAGACCGTTGGCTGACGTGTCAGGCTTCGTCTCAGTCAGACACACGGACAACGGGGTGACCCTGGGGGCTCCTGCCCCCTTGAAGAGGGGGCTCCGCAAAACAAATGAACCTACTGACTAAGCTATTCCACTAAGAATGTCAATTTGTTGTGGGAATCTCCTGATGAATCAGAACCTGGAGGCCATGCTCATGGCTCTGTGCGAACACAGCCAGCATACCATCACCTAGGGCCACACCACCTGGGGTTACCTATGGTGCTGGGATCAATCCGACCCTGTATGTCATGCTCATGGCTCAATGCCAACACAGCCAGCATCCCCTAGGGCCACGCCACCTGGGGTTACCTATGGTGCTGGGATCAATCAGACCCTGTAGGTCATGCTCATGGCTCTGAGAATATGGAAAGTACAAAACGTGACGTACGGCAGCTTTTCTTTTCGGCTGTGATCAGTAGCTTCTAGGCAGATCCCTCGGTGAGCCGTCCATACAAACCTGAAGCAACCTGGTTCACCTGGAGGCTGACAGAATCAGCACTGTTTCTTTTTGGGGCCACGTGTAGCAGCTTCTAGGCAGCTCCTTTCACACACCCTTGGTCCAAACCTGAAGCTAGCTAGTGCGTCTGAAAGCTGGCATGGCTGGCATTCCAATGCTGCTGTAATCTTTGGGCTTGAGTCAGTCGCCGGGCGCTGGGCAATGCAGCTTAGTGGAAGCTGATAAACGTAGCTAGAAAAGGAAACAGCGAGAATCAGCTTTCCAACTGATCATATCTTGGGGATCAGCCCAGTGGCTGACTCGAGGACATTGTTTCATTTTTGGGCTACGCGTAGCAGCTTCTAGGCAGCTCCTTCCCTCATCTTTTGGCAAAACCTGAAGCTAGCTAGTGTGTCTGAAAGTTGACATTATGGGCATTTCAATGCACCTGAAAGCCTTTGGCTAGACCCAGGGGCTAGCTGTTGGAGCTGGTGGGAAGCTGCCATGCGTAGCCCAAAAATGAAGTACTACTCAAGGAGCTGCTAGAAGCAGCTTAGAAAAATCCGAATAGAAAAATCCTGAAAAGGGAGTGCTTGGACGGATGGACGAAGCAAGGTAGTTATAAGAGCTGCTCCACCGCACCACCAGCCTCAGATAACTGTTCCTTTTTGGGGGCCACGCCACCTTGGTTTATCCATGGTGCTAGGATGAACCGCAAGCCTCTGAGAACTGCTCCTTTTTTGGTGCCACGCCCCATAGGGTTACCTATGGTGCTGGGATGAACCGCAGGCGTCTCAGAACATTGGGGGGGGGGCTATGCATAACAACTTCTATCCAGCTCCATTCACCATCCATTGGGTCAAACCCAACGCATTTAGCTGCATTATAACCCCCTATGACAGCTTTAAGACACACTAGCGCACTAACACTAGCTAGCTTCAGGCTTGGCCCAATAAAGGAGGAAAGGAGTCGTGTAGAAGCTACTACGCGTAGCCCCAAAAGGAAACAGTGCTGAGCAAGTAAGATTCATTGACTTTTGGTTGCAGGTTTGATAACCGCTGGGTGCTCGTAGTTGTCCTTTCCCATTATCCTTCCTGCATTGGTTTTAGAGAGAGGATTCGTTACACAAACTCAGCAAATCATTGCCGGGACAGGACAGCAGCACAGCTTGCCGACCATCCAATTTTATAACAGGAAGCTTGTAAGTTTGGAACACGCAGTTGAGCAAGTGAATGGTTAAGTATGATTACATACATTTAGGGAACGGCAATGTGATTGGCAGAGCCCCCTCTTCAAGGGGATGGGAGCCCCCAGGGTTACCCATTTGTCCGTCTGTGCGACCGACCGACCGACCGACCATCCGTCTGACCGAGATGAAGCTTGACACGTCATCCAACGGTCTCGTGATTAACTCGCTTCCGTTGCCACCTGTCGCTCTGCCGCGATCACTCTCCGCCATTTGTTAGCGTCGCATGCGACTCTGCATAGAACTTGTATCATATGATATCATGGCATCATATGATGTCACATGATGCCGGCAGTATGACTAGGCTAACGTTACCAATTATATACAATATCATATGATGCAATTTGTATGATATCATATGATAGCATACTCGCCTTTGGCCAACATCATATGATATGCTGGTCCCTACATACATTGCATGGCACGCCATTTCGACAAATGACTCAATGGTAGAGTTTATTTAAACAAGACGGTGCAGGGTTCGAAACTCTACAGGTGCGCTTTAGTGTTCGCGGTCGCTGTCAACCGCCATGGTAGCTTTGTCTAGGTAAATTAGCAGCTCGTTCCCTACTGTCGTAAGACAGGGCTCCCTTAATACCACGCCCTAACAGGTGTTATCATTACTTGGGCAAGTTCCTTTAGCCTATTTGCCCACACCCCTGGACTGTAAAAATGAGATGAAAAAATACACCGTACCAATCGCTTCAGCTGCTGGATCATGGGGCAGGGATTCTGAGGCTTTTAGCTCCTCTTGCCATGACCCTCCAGACTCCTGCGCAGCAGTTTTGAAACAGCATGGTTATGAGTTCCGCTAGGAAAAGTGGAACCATGTGTATGTTATTACATTCCTGAACCATTGTTACAGTCCAGGACCTTCAGGGTATGATTGATCCCAGAGACCAGAAGCATGTATGAAGTATTACATCACATAGTTGTGGGGTAGGTCATTCTTGACCCTTTTTTTTTGTTTACGACGATGCCTCGACATTCCGCCGCTGCATGGCGACGCATATGTCTAGCTAAATTGGTCAGAAATGCCCCCCCCTCCCACCCCCGGGCTCCGCTCTCCGCTGGGTTCGGGGGGCAGCAAGCCCCACTGGGGGAGGATGAGGATAAGGTTGATGGTAGGTATAGTAGCATTACAATTATGGTACCCTAGCACAACAATAAATATTTCATAGTACAGAGGGCTTGTTAGCACCACAGGACTGAACAAGTCAGAGCTATTTTTTTCCACTACCTCCAGCAGCTTCCAGGGAGCTCCCCTGTCTGGCTATTCAGCCAAACCTAATGCAACCTAGGGCACCTTGAGGCGATTGACACAATCAATGGTACAGAAGCGCTGAAATATTTGGCTGTGGTACTTTTGTTCAGGTACAGTAGCAGCTCGTTCTCTACCGCTGCAAGACAGGGCTCCATTAATACCACGCTCCACCAGGCGTTATCATTACTTTTTGGTTGCAACACAGTCGATGGCTCAAAGAGCTGCCTAGAAGCTGCTCAGAAAAGCCGAAAAGGAGAGCCTTGGAACAGGTAACAAAGAAATCAATCAGACTTCCCGTGAGCTCATTGCTTTGTTTTCAGTTCAGAGTCAAAAGCGCAACCCAAAAGGAAGCAGTTGCGTCAAAAGCACGACCCAAAATGACAAAATATATTACCCTGCTTACCGGAAGTTCATTGCTCAGGCCGAAGTCATCTGTATGGCTGCTCTCTATCTCTGAGGGATGGCAGTAGTGCTCAATGCCCATCATTCGGCCTGAGTCAACAAATGGTTGATGTTAAATCAGTATGACAGTAGTGCTCAATGCCCATCTTTTGGCCTGGGTCAACAAATGGTTTATGTTCCGTCAGTATGCTGGTAGTGCTCGATGCCCATCATTCGGCCTGAGTCAACAAATGGTTGATGTTAAATCAGTATGACAGTAGAGCTCAATGCCCGTCATTTAGCTTGGGTCAACAAATAGTATACGTTCCGTCAGAAAATTGAAAATAGGTAATTAGTATGAGCTGCTTCAGGACGTGAGATTCAAGAAACTCTCCCGTTTGCATGTACCGTACATGAGAATGGCTACTATGCTGGGTTAATTTGGTTTTGCATACAGCAACTGCGCCTGAGCTTGGACTACCACGCAACAGCACGGAGGTAAGATATAGTATATGCTCCGTCAGTATGAGATCGTATTTCTTTTCAGCTGAAAGCAGCAGCTTCTAAGTAGCTCCCCCTGACTGGCTAGTCAGCCAAAGATAATGTAACCTAGTGTGTATGGAAGCTGACAGTATCTGCTGCAGAACTGTCAACATATTGGGGCTGAGCCCAGTGGCTGGCTCAGGGAGCTGCTTAGTAGCTGCTACTCATAGTGAAAAAGAAAAACCATGAGTATGAGATTGTATCATTGATGCGGTGGGTGTCCTTAGCTTCACGTCCTGTGAGTAACGGTATTACACGGTTGTAACAATTTCAATTTCAATTTCAATTGCTGCGGCGGGTGCTTGTTTGCAGTCCAAAATGCGATAATAATCGCAAAATTAAATTATCATCCCAGATGAGATGATGATTTAATTAAATGGTAGAATTAAATTATCATTGTAGCATGAACTCAGGGCCCCCGTCGGTAAAATGATTGTTTTGGGTACAGTTCTTCAGTGCTTTTTCTTTTTAAGCCCTTCCTATACGGTTGGGCAAGTCCCTTTAGCCTATTTGGCCTACCCCTGGACTGTAACATACATACAGTCCAGTGGTAGGTCAAGGGTACAGGGGGCACTGTTTCTTTTTTTTGCTACACAGCAGCTTCTGGGAAACTCCTTTCACCCACCCTTGGGCCAAACCTGAAGCTAGCTAATGCGTATGAAAGCTAGCATGACAGGCATTCCAATGCAGCTGTAATCTCTGGGCTCCGCTCAGGTGCTGGCTAATGGAGCTGGGTGGAAGCTGCTACACGTAGCCCCCAAAAGAAACAGTGACAGGAGCTACGGTATCAGCATATTTAAAGGCTGTCAATCCGAGAGATACAATGACAATTTTCTCTACCGTTCAATGAGACACATATATTCTGGACTTACCCGCAAGTTCTGCAGCAGCTGCATCTTTGTACTTGGTGTCCCATGCTCTAACATGAGTCGTTTTGATGGCAGCCTAAAACCGGAAAGATGTGGGTCAGCCAACAGATGCTAAGTGAAGGGAAATAAATATGTTGCTTGTCTTGATGAGTAGCGCCCTTTGTTTGAATCTTGATTTGAGCTGCTACAAGCCAACATGAGGAGGGAGAAGGGGGGAGGGGGCAGGAGGGGCAGAGGCAAGGGCGTGGGGGGGGGGGGGGAAGGGGGCAGGGGAGGGGGGAGGCTAGATGAGAAGGGGAGATGAGGAGGGGGAGTGAGTGAGCGAGGGTGGTGGTGGTGGTGGTGGTGGTGGTGGTGGACTGGTGGTGGTGGTGAGGCGAGGAGGACATGGCGGGGGGGGGGGGGGGGGGGGGGGGGGGGGGGGGACTGAGGAGGGGAGGAGGATTGAAAGGCAGAGGACATGTAGAGATCAAAAATGAAGGAGAAGGCAAGTATGTTCGGTTGATCATATTGAAACTTAATTTGTCTCCTGCACCTTAACAAGTATCACCAAACAACTCAACAATTCATCTATCTGACCCGACATTGGGATGTTCTATCTCGGCACTTCTACAGGAACAGCGCATTTGCATTCAGGCGTACAGAGGTTCAGTCTTGAGCCGCGTAGCCTCGTTCGACAGTTGCAACCCCTCCGGTTGCAAAAGTCTCGTCAATCGGCAGTCGCTCTGCTTGTCACTTGCTTGTCACTGTGCCGGTATGGCTACAGCCCACCATTCTGATATACAACCTTCCGGAACCTTGTGCATCGTCCCCAAACCGAATCTCCTAAGCAGTGCAAGACGTGCTATCTATTCCGTGCCGCATTTACCCTTAGTACCAAGCTTCTTATCGAGCTCGCATCTCCTCTGTTGACAAAATGCCTTAACCGGTGCTCAATGGTTTCTAAGTTTCTTTTTCTTGAAGGTTCGGATTCTCACCTTGCTGGGCGCATTTGATTGTACCCCCTCGGAAACTCGTAACTCTTTTTCGGCCTCGGAGGAGCCTCCCGATTTGATTCCAGGATCTGAGGGGCTTCCCCCGATGAAGGTCTCGGCGAGCCTGTGCATTTTACCGTCAGTCTTCGGAGCTCAACTTGACGAGAAACTGAAGTGGAGGGTTAATACCTGGTAGTTAGATTTTGGCAGTATACGAGGCTGAAATATAGATCGAGGGATTGGAGAATAAGAAGCACAATTCTCCGAGGAATCGAGATACCAGGAAATATAATGCGCTAAGTCCAAGGTTGGGGTCGGTTGGGGTTAGGGTTGGGTTTTGCTGGAGCTGGGTGGAAATGGCCTCAAGCAGCCTGCCCAAGCCATTTGTTTTGCCCCAAGTTGGCCCAATCCATTTCCCATGTGCTCCAAGCCTGCCCAATGAAGTCCGCTGAGTCCAAGGTTGGAATTGTTGGAGCTCGGTGGTTGGTGCCCCTAGCCTGTCCTAGCCATTTGTTTTGCCCCAAGGTGGCCTAAGCCATTTCCCCTAAGACACCGTACACTGGCTGTCTCGGGAGGTCCTTGAGCGGATATTGTTACATACTCAGCAAAAATCAATGCCGAGACTGAACAGCGCCGGGGCAGCTGGACAGTTTTATAACAGTGAGGGTTTGGGCAACATACCCCTCAGAACCTGGTCCAGGAAGTAACCTCCCAAAAGCGTACGAAAAAGCAAATTAAAAGGCTTAACAAAAAGCAGAGCGAACTACCAAGGCAAAGTGAAACTTGCGAATTAAGTGTACATTGTAGAGGGGCTGAGAGTTGTCGAGGCCTAACAAGCGAGATTCTACAAGAAGGCGTAACAGGACAAAAGGCACAGGAAATATTTTGTGGGTTGCGACAGCTTTTGTAACTCATGTTGTCACCATCTTCAGTCTTCATAATGTACATAATTTGCTCGAGGCAGGTGCGGGGTTAAAACCCCCTTGAGTGCGCTTGGGACCGTTCAGAGGGTCGTCGACCGGCACGATAACTGGTATCTGGATGCGATGTTGGCTCGAGCAGCTCATACTTTCGATCCGGTTCCCTTAATACCACTGGGCACGTCCATAGAGGTCATTGTGACAATTCTTGGATGTTTAATTTTCAATGGGGGTCAGGGGGGGTACGTTTTTGTGGGTGGGTATACTAACTTGGATATATGGCTCCAGCCTTGAAGGCTGCACGCCGTATTCGACATTTCGACAATGACATAAACATTTTATACCACAATTATAAACTTCGGTTATTTTATACCTAAATTATCACAGTAGCACGAACTCAGGACCCCTAATGGTAAAATAATTGTTTTGGGTTCAGTTCATCTGTACTTTTGTCGTTTTAGCCCAGCCTGATATTATGGTTGCCCAAGTCCCTTTAGCCTATTTGTGTACCCCTGGACTGTAACAACATACATACAAGGCTGCAAGACGTCCTCGGCTGTAACATTAACAGTTGATACCTCAAGCAAGACGCATACAAATGACTGGAACCAAGTTTGTTCTAGACTCTGCGTTTTGCATCATAGACACAGATTTTGGTCCGTTGCATCTTAGAGGGTCTGGGTACGTCACAGGCGCGGATTTTGAAACCGGTCACGTCTCATGATGCAAATTTTGGAGTCCACGGAACAAGCCTAGCTGTAACCTGTGATTTGAATTATTTATGTTACTGCAGAAGACGGCGAGCAGCCTCAAAGGCCGAAGCCATGTAAACAAGTTTAAGTTCATGTTCAAGGAACATGTGAGTGAGGTAAGGCCAAGAGTTACACAGTTTTTATGTACAACGAATCAAGTGTCTTTTCAAGGTTTCAACACATCAAATTCTCTTTCTACGCCTTACTGCTGATGTGTAGACTGTACAGACACAATGCCATGTGCACTGCTATGTGTAGTCTGTACTGCCCAAATGCTTATGTGTAGACTGTGCAGACACAGTGCCATGGGTACTGCTATGTGTAGTCTGTACTGCCCAACTGCTGATGTGTATACTGTACAGACACAGTGCCATGGGTACTGCTATGCGTAGTCTGTACTGCCCAACTGCTGATGTGTATACTGTACAGACACAGTGTCATGTGTACTGCTATGCGTAGTCTGTATTGACCAACTGCTGATGTGTACACTGTGCAGACACAGTGCCATGGGTACTGCTGATGTGTAGTCTGTACTGCCTAACTGCTGATGTGTATACTGTACAGACACAGTGCCATGGATACTGCTGATGTGTATTCTGTACTGACTAAATACTGATGTGTAGACTGTATAGACATAGTGACATGGGTTTACAATATCCCTCTAGAAAACCACATATGAACAAAAGAAACAACACCTATTTTGACATCGGAAGTTGAATGAAAAATACTGGAGTCAGCTAGAGTAGTAATATCACACTTTTTCAAAACGACGACCGGCAAAGGCCGGGAGCACTCATTGCTCAACAAGTAACTGTATAACAAAAGGAAGGGGTATGTACAGATCCAGATTCTTGGCGGATAAAAATTATATAAGTAGCCGCGTGCCAAATCCTCATGCCTAAGCGCCCAACGGCATCGTTCTCTCTTTAGCCTACACGCCGTCAATCAGGGCTCCTCAAAGCCATTGAGCATGAACCATGAGGGATCCTCAGACATTAAGCATGAACCATGAGGGCTCCTGAAAGTCAATCAGGGCTCCACAAAGTCATTGGGCATCAAACATGAGGGCTCCTGAAAGCCAATCAGGGCTCCACAAAGTCATTGGGCATCAAACATGAGGGCTCCTGAAAGCCAAGCAGGGCTCCGCAAAGTCATTGGGCATCAAACATGAGGGCTCCTGAAAGCCAATCAGGGCTTCGCAAAGTCATTGGGCATCAAACATGAGGGCTCCTGAAAGCCAATGAGGGCTCGGCAAAGTCATTGGGCATCAAACATGAGGGCTCGTGAAAGCCAATCAAGGCTCCGCAAAGTCATTGGGCATCAAACATGAGGGCTCCTGAAAGCCAATCAGGGCTCCGCAAAGTCATTGGGCATCAAACATGAGGGCTCGTGAAAGCCAATGAGGGCTCTGCAAAGTCATTGGGCATCAAACATGAGGGCTCCTGAAAGCCAATCAGGGCTCCGCAAAGTCATTGAGCATCAAACACGAGGGCTCCTGAAAGTCAAGCAGGGCTCCTGAAATCAATCACGGCTCCTCAGACATCGAGCATCAAACATGAGGGCTCCTGAAAGTCAACCAGCGCTCCTCAAAGTCAATCAGCCCTCATCAAAGCCAGTGAGCATTCAAACGCTAGGGCTCCTGAAAGTCAATCAGGGCTCCTGAAATTCATTGAGCATCAAACATGAGGGCTCCTGAAAGTCAATCAAGGCTCCTGAAATTCATTGAGCATCAAACATGAGGGCTCCTGAAAGTCAATCAGGGCTCCTCAAACATTGAGCATCAAGCATGAGGGGTCCTGAAAGTCAATCAGGGCTCCTCAGACATTGAGCATCAAGCATGAGGGCTCCTGAAAGTCAATCAGGGCTCCTCTAGTAGCATGAAAAATGCACATGGGTTAGGAGAGTGCTCAAAGCTCCCTGAAGTGATGACACAGCTGGCACTGTGCGATGCGGCCAGGAAAGGATTGGGAGCTGGGGCAGGCCCAGAGGCTCTGTGCTGAAAGACGCTAGCTTCTGGACAGCTTCTCTTAGATGCTTGGATTGCGGAGTCCAGTGAATAACACTCATCAGCACTACGTTTCATGGAAGAAGACAGTTGTTGAAGCTCAGGGGTGGGCTCATCCCAAGGGTAGCTCCAGAGAGGGTGAGAGGAGCGGTGGACATGGGGTGTCAGAAGCATCTGTGAGCTTGAAGCTGAGGGCAGAGAGGGAGGTAATGGGTTCGCTTGTGATACACCACTCCCAGGTGGGAACTGTCTTAGGTCGCTAGGGTTGGCATGGAGCGGGAGAATGTGGGAAGCATGGAAGGCAGAGGATTCGCCGCAGGCGTTCGTGCTGTACCTGGAGGGGCTGTAAACATTCCCAGAGGTGACAGTGGGGACAATAAAGGGAGGGAGGGCTGCTATGCGCTTATGTAGGGAAGTCACAACGGAGGTTGGCAGCTGGGGTTGTGAATCTGAACGCCAGGCCTGATCCTCGGCACCGAATGAGCGGTCCAAGGGGGTGTTAGATCCCCTAGCGAGCAACAGCTCATTATGCTGGGTAGCAAGGCTGACCAGGCTAGGCCTCTCATTGAAGCCATAGCTGCCACCCGTCACTAGGCTGTGGGCACTGGCATTGCTGGTGGAGGGTGGCACGGGGTAGAAGGCCTTCTTAGCTAGGGTGGCGCTCTTGATGAGACCCTGGAAGGAGGGTTGGGGTGCGTGAGCAGATGGAGTGTGAAGAGGGAGGGAGCACAAAGAAAGGGTGTTGGGCTGTTAGGTATGAAAGCAACTCGTAATGGTCAGCAATATCCAGGATCTCAATTTTTTTCTTTTGACGACGCATTGTTGCATGGCGATGCATGGGTTTTGCCCCCCCCCCCCCCCCCCCCCCGGGCTCTGCGCTTTGCGCTCCGCCATGATGGCTACACAACAATCCTGAAACTAGGCTTGAGTAGCCAAGTAGCTACTCAACCTGGCCCACAGAAGTCTGATGTAAAAAACACTGAGTGAGGAGCTCATCAGTGGCTTGCCTCAAGCAAAGAAGTGCCATATGCCGTTTGGCCATGCAATGCAACTTGTTGCAATCTTGATATGTAATGCAGTGAGAACAGAGGAGAAGCAGTACACACCTTCTTGGATTTGTAGTTCCTGTTGTACTTCTTGACCTCTTCAGCTGACCTCAGGCCGTTGGCGTGAATCAGGGTTTCCTGCCAGCCTGGGCGACAGCCTGGATCGGACCACACCATGGTGGCATTCTTGTCAAACCATGCCCGTACCGCACTGGTGGGGGTCCTGAGATTGCCCACCATCTTGGAGCGATACCACTTGTTGAAGGGCTGCCAAAACCTAAAGTGTCAAATGGCAGTGGGGTGGGGTGGGGTGGGGTGAGATGTGGGATGTTGGGTGTACTCCACACCGCCACAAAAGCAGCCTCCTTGTCCACGAAGCCCATCAAGCAGTCAAGCTGTTCCGACGAAGCATGATTAGTCAGGATGGATGAAATTGAACTTAATTGTAATGTTAAATTCTGTACCAGAAAAATCAATTGCCACATGGGCCGAAATTTGAATCTAGATCTTTGTTAGATGGCTTATTGTACTTTCTCTATTTTAGGGTTGACCAGATTACTTATTCCTTATGTTACTTTTGATTGACTCAGTCTAATTTTAGGGGCTGCTACATTCTCAAGTACATTGCACTCTTGGGGTCTTTGGCAACCTCATATTTGGCTTATAAGGTTTTATTCTGGGTGTAAACGGGTGCAGGAATGGATGCAGAAGACCCCCCTAATTTGGGGGGCCTTTGGCAACCTCATATTTGGCTTATAAGGTTTTATTCTGGGTGTAAACGGGTGCAGGAATGGATGCAGAAGACCCCCCTAATTTGGGGGGCCTTTGGCAACCTCATATTTGGCTTATAAGGTTTTATTCTGGGTGTAAACGGGTGCAGGAATGGATGCAGAAGACCCCCCTAATTTGGGGGGCCTTTGGCACCCTTATATTTGGCGTATAAGGTTTTATTCTGGGTGTAAACGGGTGCAGAAAAGGATGCGGAAGACCCCCCTAATTTGGGGGGCCTTTGGCACCCTTATATTTGGCGTATAAGGGTGTATTCTGGGTGTACATGGGTGCCGTAAGGGTGCAGAAAAGGGTGCCGAAGACCCCCCAAATTGGCAGTAGTACAGAGGTTCTTAGGGTGGTAGCTCCATCCACCATGCTGTCCAGCCTGTCCTACCCCATCACGTGCAACTTACCCAGTTTGCCGTCTTGGCGCAGGAGTCCCGTCTGCTTGGCTCATGTTCGTTAGCTATCGTCGACTAATGAGAAGATTTCAGGTTTGGTTCGCAGGGCGAAATATGGCGACAGCAAACTATATCGTTGGGTCAACCACTGTTTCGCTGAAGTGCACGTAGGTTGAGTTACTTCCCGATGGGGGGAGTTGAAGGTAGGCTGGTTGCTCTGGTTGATCGCTGTTTATAGCCGTGTGTATATGTAGTTAGCGCAAGGAATGGGATAGACAGATGACAGGCACGTTCATTTTTTATATGCGCGTACACGCTGCTGTCGCTCTTCAGCGGCCTTGGGCAGGCCTGCGTCCCGCCCCCCCTACCTGACCGCTGTAGCGGTGAACTGTGCCACACTCTTTCAACCGCCCGCGCGCGCGGCCCCCCCCGCCCCTGTTTGTACACTTGTACAACTTGGCATGGCCCTGCCAGACCTCGTCCCACTCTTCTCGCCGACCTACCAGGGTGGCCAGCCAATGACGTGAAGGGGGTCCCGCGCCCCTTTCCTAATCTAATCCGGGGGCCCGGCCACCAGAACCAGCACAAGCCTGCATCGCTGCAGGCGCGCCTGGCGCCTAAAGGGTGGGGGCAGGTGGCGCCCCCCTCCAGCATCAGCACCCACTATTATCGCCCCCTGCCATCACGGCTTGCTAAAAAAAAGTGTTAACAGTCAGTAGGTAGATCGTATGCAGGACGGTAGTTAGTTACGTTGGCCGCGTCTACGCGATCATCGATGCATTTGACACGATCGTGGACAATCTCTTCCACCAGACCATCAGCTCATACAGGCTAGCACGCGGGCGAGCATACCCAAGTAGCGAAATACTGGCGTTACTCCTTTGTGCCAGCGCCAGAGACAGCGCCAGGGTCCACGCCGGTCCATGCCAGCTGATTGAATGACGTCACCCCCGTCACGTGACGTCCAAATCGACCGACCTGTCTCTCGACCGCCCACTCTCAAATATGGCGTCACAGATGCAGTAGACACATCAAGGAAAAATTTGCCTTGAAGGATGAGTACTGAGTAGGACCTTCTCAACTCCATTCCAGTCAACTGGCTGAAGTTTCAAGGCTCCAACAAAAACTGAGGTTGGTAGCCAGAGATTCACTCCAAGCCTCTTCCGAGCAGTACATGGTGTCTAGATCATTACGTAACTATATCTCACGCACGTCACTGCTAGCCCTGCTGCTTTAGCTCATTACTCACCCACATCATTAAAGCGTCAGAAACATCATGGCCCAGTAAAAATAAAAAATGCGTTGTACGTCCACAACTCTGCTGCATACCAGTAGCTTTTCTTTTCTGCTACGAGCAGCCCCTTCCATGCAGCTCCCCTGACTGGCTATTCAGACAAAACCTGACACAAGCTAGTGCACCTTGAAGCTGGCACAATCAGCTCTATGAAACACGCATTTCGCAGATGGATGACATATGTTACACACGATTGTGACAGCTTCGTCAAGCCTCTTTGCCACAGGTCTTGTACCTAGGGTGCTCAGTGATAGATAAGCTAAAATCACGTAAATAACAAGTCAGAAACTCTGTCATCATCTAGGTCGGCCAGTGACATACATGCATAGCGTATTGATGGCGATGTTTTGAGCCATTCCCAGGTCATTCTGAGCACCTCATTAGGGGGGGGGGGGGGTATGGGGGGGTGTAAGGGTGGGTGAATGGGTGGATAATGTGGGTGAGGAACTTTGTCATCATCTAGGTAGGCCAGTGACATACATGCATAGCGTAGGATACCCGGGGATTAGCACGCACCCTGTTCTTTGTTCCTCAGTGACTACGGCTAGCTCCGGCTTACGCTGTGGTGTTCTTAACTTCACGTCCAGAGATTGACTTCGTTACTCGGATGTAACAATTTCAATTTCAATTGCATAGCGTAGGCCAGCACAAGAGAGCCACGGACGCCCATAGATCCAAGCTTTCTATAGCCTATTTGCCCCTTAGTTCTAATAGCGACCCTAGTAGTCACCATTACTCTGAACTTCAAAAAAATTGCCTTCTTGGGGGAAGGCGAGTTTGAAGGCGAGTTAAAAGGCAGCATGCTAGAGAACTTCAAACAGAACAGGACGACCGAACCATCAAGCTTCGCGGCATAGCTATTGCAGCACTGTTGGGATCAAGGGATCGAGAGGTCAAGGTTGAGTGAGGTTAATTGAAGCTGCAAGGGGGGTTGAGCCGTCGAGGTTTCAAATCAGGTCAAGAGGGGGTCGAGGTCCCCGGTCGAGGTCAGGTCCTGGTCAAGATTATGGATTGGCATGAATTGTTGAACCCTCAGGGCCTGGGCCGTTCCTGGGTGAAAGTACTGGGGGTCGAGCTAGAGAGTAGATTGTGTCGATTCGTGTTCTGGGTAGCGATTTGGGTCTGATTGCTGGGATCGCGAATCTGGTCTCAGGTAGCGTACATTCCGACCAAAACGGGGTATCAGGTAGCGACGGGTAGCGATCGCAATAGGTAGCGGAAACAATCCCTGCGCGGGGGCATTTCTGACTAGTTTAGCCAGACCCATGCGTCGCCATGCAGCGGCGGGATGGCGAGGCGTCGTCGGATAAAAAAACCAGTGATAGCCACCCACACTTTTCATAGCCTAGACCAGGGTACTTCCATTGACCAAATTGACCAGCGCTTTAGCGCACTTGAAACAAATAAAACTGCGCTTTGTAGTGCAAAAATCGCAAAAATTGCTTGCTGCGCCCACAGGGGGTTGCAAAAAACTGCGCGAAACACGCAGTGGGGTTCAAAAAGGCAGCGCGCCAGCACGCGCTTGGAAGTACCCTGGCCTAGACTAGTTCTTGACAGGTGTGGCGGCAGGGTTGGTATCAGTCAAGCTCTGCTGTATCAGATGGCGAGGCGTTGTAGGATAAGAAAACAGTGATAGCCACTTGATAGCCACATTTCTCATAGCTTGGACTATTTCTTGACAGGTGCGGCGGCAGATTTTGTATTAGTCAAGCACTGCTGTATCAGTCAAGCACAATAGGGCCCTCAAACCATAGCTTTTATTTTCAGCTACGAGTAGCAGCTTCCATGCAGCTCCTCTGACTGGTTATTCAGCCAAACCTGATGAAGATAGTACACCTTGAAGCTGGCACAATCAGCTGTTCAGAACTGCTGAAATCTCGGGGCTGAGCCCTGTTGCTTGCCCATGGGGCTGCCTAGAAGCTGCTGGTGGTAATGATGACGCCTGGTGGGGCGTGGTATTAAGGAAGCCCCGTCTTACGGTGGTAGGGAACGGGCTGCTACTTTACCTGGACAAAGCTACCATGGCGGTTGACAGCAACCGCGAACAAAAATGCCTCAAACCCAGCTTGTCACTGACAAGTTGTCAGTAGCCTCGTGAGGCGAGCAAAAAACAAATACAGCTGCTAGCCAGCTACTTTGCTTTTGTTGTTGCGATTGCTGCTCCTGCTCCTGATTTAGGGCTTTTGTTTTTGGCTATGATCCAGGGTACTACATTTTGTCAAATGGGTCAGCGCTTAAAGCGCGCAAACGTCAAATTGGTCAGCGCTTTGTAGTGCAAAAAGCACAAAACTGTGCGCTGCGCCCACAGGGGGTTGAAAACACTGCGCGGAACGCGCAGTGAGGTTCAAAAAGCAGGCGCGAAATCGCGCTGCCGTGCGCGCTTTGTAGAGCCCTGGCTCCTGCTCCTGCTTCAGGGCTTTTCTTGTCGGCTATGATCAGTAGCATCTAGGCAGCTCCTTGCAAAGGCAAAGGCAAAGAGCCAGCCGCTGAGCTATACCCAAATATTTCAGCACTTCTGGTCAGCTGATCGTGTCAGCTTCAAGGTGCACTAGGTCGCATTGGTTTGGCTGAATAGCCAGTCAGGGAAGCTGCCTAGAAGCTGTTGCTCGTAGGTGAAAAGAAAAGCTATGACCTGCTTCTGGTTTTGCTTCTGGGGCCAGCACTGCCAGTAGAGAGTGAACACACATAACCAGGTTACAGACTTGGGGAAGCCGCCTTGTGAGTTGTACTGCCATATGAGTTGAACCGCCAGCTGAGTTGTACGTTTCTCCAACCCATGGTGCAGTTCCATGCTGATTGGCTGCTCATCATGGCTAGCAGCTCCTCTTGGCTGCATGGATCATGGCTGCACGCATCATGGCTGGCAGCACTTCCTCACGGCTGGCTGCATCGTGGCTATATTGTATAGTTTGTACAGACTTGGGAAAGCGACCTGATGTCTGTGTGTAGCTTCTATAGGCTCCAAAACTGAGATGACAGCACGTGGAACTCCTCACCAGATATAGGCCCTAGGAGGAGCATAGGGACAAGGAAGCTCAGCAGAGCAAATAACACTATACGGTTCTCGCACTATCCTCCGCCTTGGGAGAGGTAGACAACTTCCCTCTGCGCTGTCGCGCGCAAGTCCAAGCTAACCAGACATAGGCCCTAGGAGGAGCGTATAGACAAGGAAGCTCAGCAGAGCAGATAACACTATACGGTTCTTGCACTATCCTCCGCCTTGGGAGAGGTAAACAAATTCTTTCTGTGCTGTTGCGCGGAAGTCCAAGCTCATCAGGTATAAGCCCTTGGAGGAGAATACGTACAAGGAAGCTCAGCAGAGCAGACAAGACTAGAAGGTTCTTGCACTATCCTTCACCTTGGGAGAGGTAAACAACTTCCCTCTGTGCTGTCGCGCGGAAGTCCAAGCTCACCAGGTATAAGCCCTAGGAGATGACAGCACACGGGGCTGGGCTCTTCACCAGATATAGGCCCTAGGTGGAGCATATCTACCTCGCCCCCCTCGACGACCTGAGGGTTGTTGTTGTTGGTGGTGGTGTGTGTGGGTAGGGGGTGGTGTGTGTGTGGGGTGTGTGGGGTGGGGGGGAGGGGTCGCGGGATGTGGATGGAGGGGGGGATGGGGGGGGGAGGGGTTGTGGGATGTTGATGGAGTGTTGATTTTTGAAAGAATTTTTATTTTTATTTGTATTGAAAAGGATTGAAAGGATTTTTATCCAAGGAAGTGGGGCCCCGTACACAAACCAGCGCCACCGAGGATTGGCTCTGGCAGTCCACTGGTAGCTTGCAAATTTATGAATGTATAAATTAAATAAAAACATAAAATAAATTAATACATGCTTAAGCCATGCAACCAAGTTCAAGTTGAAGAAGGTATTGCAGAGGCAAACATACCAGGAACAGAAGTAGCAGGCTCCTGAATTTATGGAGCACGTAGCTCTGTCAGTACACTGGTAGCTTGCAAATTTATGGAGCACGTAGCTCTGGCAGTACACTGGTAGCTTGCAAATTGATGGAGCACGTAGCTCTGGCAGTACACTGGTAGCTTGCAAATTAATAAATGTACACAACAATTTTTTTTTCCTTCTTCTTTTTAAATATAAACCGATAAAAGTATGCTTAAGCTATGCAATCAAGTCCAAGTTGAAGAAGGTACTGCAGAGGCAAACTTACCCGGAACAGAAGCAGCAGGCCCCTGACTTGATGGAGCACTTGGCTCTGGCAGTCCAACGGGAGCTTGCAAATTTAATTCATTCCCAGCGTCCTCTTCAGGCTGGGCTCCTACCTCCTTGGTGTACGTCCTGTACAGAAACAGCGAGGAAATAAATAAATAAATAAATAAATAAATAAATAAATAAATAAATAAATAAATAATAAATACATATATAAATAAATAAATAAATATACAAATAAATAAATAGTATACCTTATTACGAGGCGTGAGGTTGAGGGGGCCAGCCCGGTTGCTTGCACTGGGGCCAACCACCAAAAACAGCGAGGAGTGTATGTTGGGTTGTGTTGCTGCAGGGTAAGACTCAAGAGAATTCCTGGTAAAAAAAATACTGCCGGGGACGGCGAGCAACCAAATTGCTGGCTGAAGCTATGTAACCAAGTTCAAGTTCGAGGAGGGGGAGGGTCTACATAGGCAATGTTTCATCTCCCATGCGCCACTGGTCGCCATGGTGGGCATGGCCAAAATTCAAAAGTTGTCTGGATATATTTTCTATCGCCGTTGGGGAAGTCCCTTAAGCCTATTTGGCCTACCCCTGGACTGTAATATACATAAATACATACATTTAGATGATCAAACAACAGGAAGACAGGGAAAGGGAACAGACAAAGACAGGATGCAAATGCATAGGCCGATACGAAGATACATACACACATACTTGCATACATACATACGTACATACATACACACGTACTGGATACTTGCCTGTCCAAAGACAGCGAGGAGAGGTTCAACACTGCAGTGGGTACACTGCTCTGCTTTGGCACAGGCTCTGGGACTGGAGAAGGCTCTCTAATCTCGCTGAGCAGCTTCCTGGCTCTTTGCTGCACTTCGATCAAGTGCATGAGCAAAATTCATAAGTTGTCTGGATACTCGCCTATCACGATTGGTTAAGTCTCTTTAGCCTGTTTGGCCTACCCCTAGACTGGAACATACAAACATACGCACATACTGGATACTTGCCTGTACAAAGACAGCGAAGAGAGGTTCAACACTGCAGTGGGTACACTGCTCTGCTTCGGCACAAGCTCTGGGACTGGAGATGGCTCTCTAATCTCGCTAAGCAGCTTCCTGGCTCTTTGCTGCACCTCGATCAAGTGTGCATGATCCACAGGACTGGGCTGAGCACTGAAGAAAGACCGGGTAGATCCAGAGCCAGCTGACCTCTGGCCCTCAGGGGACTGTGGGTAGGCCTGGGCGTGGTCCCTGTCCTGACGAGGATTACATTTTCCCTGGTGCCCTACTGGACTCCAAATGTGCCCGCGGCTTGTCAGGGTCGTGGGGGACTTATCCTGGGTGGCGGATGACCCGTTTTGTGTTGACGTGTCCCCCCCTCCATCGCTAGTCCCAGCGAGACTTTGAAATTTGAAATTTGAATTACTCCCAGCAAGGTCTGGCTCCTCCCAAGGCATCAGCCCCTCCACCTGCTGCCCTGGCCTCCACGCCTCAACCTTTTCACTCGAGCCACAGCTCTGGGAATCGTCGTAGTGGCCGTTGAACTGGAAATCGTCGTAGTGGCCGTTGGCCCTCAAGCTCATGTCGTCTGTTTCCTCGAATGCCTTCAGTGAGGAGCAAGTCGCTGCAAGGACTGCTGCCCCAAACAGCTCCTCTGGGAGAACATTCCACTTCCTGGGAGTCCTGGGTGACAAGCCCTCGCCACCTGTTGGGGTGATGAAAATATGAAGGAAATGGGAAGGAAATGTGAAGAAAACGTGAGTAAATGAGAAGAAATGTGATGAAAATGTGACGATTTTGCTGCAAGGACTGCTGCCCCAAACAGCTCCTCTGGGCGAACGTTCCACTTACTAGGAGACCTGGGAGTCAAGCCCTCGCCACCTGTAGGGGTGTGTGAAAAAAAGAAAATGTGATGAAAACGTGATGAGAATGTGATGGAAAAATGATAAACAGTTGCACTCCAGGATCCAACGGCTCAGTGGCTCACGCTGCATATGACAGACTTATCAACACTGAACCATTGGTCTCCAGGTTGAGAGTGAGGAAAGCAAGGCAACACAAATTCCCTTAAGCCTATTTGGCATACCCCTGGACCGTAACAACATAAGCACCCTCACCGGTAGGGAGCCACTCTCCCCCTGTAGCATCATTGCCCCACGCGACATTACTGTTCTGTTAAGGTCCTTTTTTGTTTGAAGCCCCTCCTGTCACAGTTGGGCAAGTCCCTTTAGCCTACCCCTGGACCGTAACAACAGAAGCATTCTCACCGGTAGATTGCCACTATACTCCTGTAGCATCATTGCCCCACGGTGCTGTGCTGTAAAGGCACTTCTTCGTTTGAAGCCCCTCCTGCAACGGTTGGGCAAGTCCCTTTAGCCTATCTGGCCTACCCCTGGACCATAACAACATGAACATCCTCACGGCCTCACCAATAAGTTGCCACTCCCCTCCTGTAGCATCACTGCCCCACAGTGCTGTTCTGTTCTGTCAAGGCACTCTTTCGTTTGGAGCCCCTCCTGTCACGGTTGGGCAAGTCCCTTTAGCCTATTTGGCCTACCCCTGGACTGTAACAACATAAACACCCTCACCGGTTGGCTGCCACTCCCCGTCTGTAGCATCAATGCCCCACGGTGCTGTGCTGTAAAGGCACTTTTTTGTTTGGAGCCCCTCCTGTCACGGTTGGGCAAGTCCCTTTAGCCTATTTGGCCAACCCTTGGACCATAACAACATAAACACCCTCACCGGTTGGCTGCCACTCCCCGTCTGTAGCATCAATGCCCCACGGTGCTGTGCTGTAAAGGCACTTTTTCGTTTGGAGCCCCTCCTGTCACGGTTGGGCAAGTCCCTTTAGCCTATTTGGCCAACCCCTGGACCATAACAACATAAACACCCTCACCGGTTGGCTGCCACTCCCCGTCTGTAGCATCAATGCCCCACGGTGCTGTGCTGTAAAGGCACTTTTTCGTTTGGAGCCCCTCCTGTCACGGTTGGGCAAGTCCCTTTAGCCTATTTGGCCAACCCCTGGACCATAACAACATAAACACCCTCACGGCCTCACCGGTAAGTTGCCACTCCCCTCCTGTAGCATCCCTTCCCCACGGTGCTGTGCTGTGGGATGTGGGAGAGCCAGGATCCGATGACATCCCTAAAATGTCGCCATGGCCATCTGTGTGAGCTTGGCAGACCTCGTGGGGTCTCGAAGTGAACGGCACTGGTGCATCCTGGGGATGGGTAGTGGCAGCACTGCTATAGTGCTGACCTAGTGGCACTACTGTAGTGCTGACCTGCTCTAGGCTCCAAGCAGGTGGGGCATTCAATGCGCCGTGGGAGCTTGCGGTCTGCCCTGAAGGAGAATACTGAGGAAGGTGGTTGCCACCGAAGCCACGGGGGGAGTGGGGAGGAGCCTGGTGGTGGAATGGGGAGGAGGTGCCATCAAGACTGCTCGTGGAGTGAGGGGGAGCCTGGTGGTGGTGGTGGTGGTGGAGTGGGCCTTGGTATTGATGGTGGAGTGGAGGCTGGTGGTGGTGGTGGGGAGGACTCCGGTGTTGGTGTTGGTGTTGGAGTGAAGACTGGTGTTGGTGTTGGAGTGGACCCTGCTGATGGGCCACCTCCGAAGCAACCTCCCGTGAGGTTGGCTGCAAAGGTGACGAGGTGTAGCTCGCTAGCGACTCTTGTGAGCTCTTGGGTCGACTGTATCTCGCATGGGGGTCCAAAGCAGTCTCCCGTGAGGTTGGCTGCAACGGTGACGAGGTGTAGCTCGCTAGCGACTCTTGTGAGCTCTTGGGTCGACTGTATCTCGCATGGGGGTCCAAAGCAGTCTCCCGTGAGGTTGGCTGCAACGGTGACGAGGTGTAGCTCGCTAGCGACTCTTGTGAGCTCTTGGGTCGACTGTATCTCGCATGGGGGTGGGGGCTGCAGGTCATGTTGGTGAGGATCCCTTCCAGGCTAAGGGGGGTGACCACCCGTGGGGAGGCGCCTGCACCCTGGGATGGAGGCTGGCTAGTAGCAGGTGTGGTTGGCGTTGGACCTGGCAATAAAGAGCTGCCAGGGGGGGCTTGCCAGGGGGGGCTGCCAGGGAGGGCTTGCCAAGGGGAGCTGCCAGGGGGGGCTGCCAGGAGAGGACTACCAGAGGGGGCTTGCCAAGGGGGGCTGCCAGGGGGGGGTTGCCAAGGGGGGCTACCAGGGGGGGCTGCCAGCAGAGGGCTGCCAGAAGAGACTTGAGGCCTAGATAGCCTGGGAGGGCTATTTGCAGACCTTGCCATTGGTGCCAAGCCAGTTATGGATTGAGAGCGTGACGGGATGTGTGATGGCACTGGAGGCTCAAGTTGAGGAGCTGCGTCAGAAAAGGAGAGTGGGGCTTGCGTGCCTGCCTGAGCATGTAGCTGACCTTGTAGCTGAGCCTGTGTCCGACCTTGTAGCTGAGGATAGCCTAGCTGTCCATGCAACAGCTTTGCAGAGGCATTCAGGAATGCTCGGCTATAGCCAGGCCTTGGTTGTATGTTTCCCGCCCGTCTTCCGCTGTCAGGGCTGGCCGAATATTGTGGCGAGTCTGATGGTGGGCTACGGGCAACCGCAGTGCATGGAGGGAAGGAGGGAGGTGAGGGTGGGAGATTGGGTGAGGGTGGGGGTGAGGGAGGGAGGGAGGGGGGTGGAGGAGGGAGATTTGGTGGGGGTGGGGGAGAGGGAGGGAGATTGGGTGAGGGTGAGGGTGGGGGTGGGGGTGGGGGTGGGGGTGAGGGTGTGGTTAGGTTATAGTGAGAAGATGTATGAGAGAGGGGCAGAGCAAGGCAACAAGGCACACACACATAAAATGCACAAACATGCACATAAAATGCACCCACATGCAAACACATGCAGATACAACGCACACACATGCACATACAATATACGTTCATGCACATACAATGCACACACCTAATGCATGTATGGTCTCTTACTTCGACTGGAGACGCCCTGTGTGGCGATGGAGATGACCCAGCAGATCCACGGACCTTGTCTGCACTCACATGCACACACATACAGATACAATGCTCACACATGCACATACATGCGCATACGATGCACACACCTTGTATGGCTTATATGGTCTCTCTCTTCGACTGGAGACGTCCTGTGTGGAGATGGAGATGAGCCAGCAGATCCACGGACCTTGTCTGCATCCACATGCACACACATGCAGATACAATGCACGCACATGCACATACAATGCACACACCTTGTATGGCTTGTATGGTCTCTCTCTTCGACTGGAGACGCCCTGTGTGGAGATGGAGATGAGCCAGCAGATCCACGGACCTTGTCTGCACCCACATGCACCCACATGCAGATACAATGCACACACATGCACATACATGCACATACAATGCACACACCTTGTATGGCTTATATGGTCTCTCTCTTCGACTGGAGACGCCCTGTGTGGAGATGGAGATGACGCTGCGGAGCCTCGGACCTTGCCTGCACCCCAGTGATTCAGAGGACCAAGGTCTTGCTCTGTCCCCAAGACAACAGGGTCTGTGCTGGTGCTTGCATTCTGTGCTGGTGCTTGCTGGGTCCTGTGCTGGTGCTTGCTGGTGCTGGGTTCTATGCTGGTGCTTGCTGGGTCTGTGCTGGTACTTGCATCCTGTGCTGGTGCTTGCTGGGTCCTCTGCTGGTGCTTGCTGGTGCTGGGTCCTATGCTGGTGCTTGCTGGGTCTGTGCTGGTGCTTGCATCCTGCTTTCTAACTGGCACTGCCTGGTGGACTGAATCCATTGGCGTTGAAAGCAGTTCATCAGTTCCTGTAGGCACGCTAGCCAGCGGGGGTCGAGTTCCAGTTCCCATAGCCACCGTTACCACAGGAGGTATAGCCGCAACTGCCACTTGGAACACTGCTTGTTTGCTTTCAGTCCTCTGCCCGGGAGAAGTGCCAAATTGAGGATGCTCAAGGACTTCTGGAAGTGGTGGTCGAGCAGGCATGGGGACAAGAAAACTTGAGTGCTGGTGTGGAGTACCAGAGGTGTCAGAAGCCCTGTGTACAGCCTGGGGTATAGGCTGATGTACGGCCTGATGTACGCTAGCAGCCAAAGTCTGCGGTAGAGGAAGAGGTTCAGGCTGAGGTTTGAAGGGCGAGGTGGGCTGGGTTGCTTGAGGTGGTGATGGAATTGAAGTATAGGCATTGGGGCCGAAGCTGAAGCTCTCTAGCTGCAAAGCTCTTTCTCTAGCTGCCTGAGTTACCCCAAGGCCATCAAGTGCCTTGGCAGAGAGGTTCTCTGGTAATGACATGGCCTTGGCAGAGGGGTTGTCTGTTAGAGATATGGCCTTGGCAGGGGGGGTGTCTGGTAAGGATATGACCTTGGCAGAGGGGTTGTCTAGTAAAGACATGGCCTTGGCAGAGGGGTTGTCTAGTAAAGACATGGCCTTGGCAGAGGGGTTGTCTAGTAAAGACATGGCCTTGGCAGAGGGGTTGTGTAGTAAAGACATGGCCGAGACTTCTGGCTGCTGGTTTGACTCCTGCCCCCCCTCGTTCGGCTCCCGGGTGTGTTCGAGTTCCGCCAGCTCAGCTTGAACACTAGCCATCATCTGCTCTAGCAGCACTGGATCCGTGATCTTCATGATATCTGAGTCCCGCATGGATCCAGTGTCCACTGTCATGCTGCCAGAAACAGCAACAGCACCAGTACCAGTACCTGCACCAGCAACAGCACCTGCTGCCAGCTCAGCTTGGACACTCGCCATCATCTGCTCCAGCAGAACTGGATCTGTGATCTTCACGATATCTGAGTCCCGTATGGATCCAGTGTCCACTGTCACGCTGCCAGCACCAGCAACAGCACCAGTACCAACAACAGCATCAGCACCAGCACCTGCACCAGCACCTGCTGCCAGCTCAGCTTGAACACTCGCCATCATCTGCTCCAGCAGCACTGGATCCGTGATCTTCATAATATCTGAGTCCCGTATGGATCCAGTGTCCACTGTCACGCTGTCAGTACCAGCACCTGTACCAGCAGCACCAGTAACAGCACCTGCACCAGCAACAGCACCTGCTGCCAGCTCAGCTTGAACACTCGCCATCATCTGCTGCAGCAGCACTGGATCCGTGATCTTCATGATATCTGAGTCCTGCAAGGATCCAGTGTCCATCGCGGCGCTGCCAGCACCAGCACCAGTACCTGCACCTGCATCAGCACCTGCTGCCAGCTCAGCTTGAACACTCGCCATCATCTGCTGCAGCAGCACTGGATCCGTGATCTTCATGATATCTGAGTTCCGCATGGATCCAGTGTCCATCCCGGCGCTGGCAGCACCTGTGGGGTAGGATGACGCTGTTCAGCACTTAGCTGTTCAGCACTTCGCTGTTCAGCACTTCGCTGGTCAGCACTTGGGTTTATGTGGTTTAGGGTTTAGATGGTGACAAGGGGCCTTAATGTGCCCACCCTCAAAACTTTAGGGGGGCCCCAAGCCCCCAAGCTCCTAAGCCCCACCAAACAATGTAACATTGATGATAATATGTTTTCCATGTTTCAAACATTCCCAGTGGTCACGAGACCAACACCAATGGATAGGCCTTTAAACCCCTGCAAAATGAGCCTACTTAGACACCATCACACTAATTGTTTGGGGTTCAGTTCATCAGTGCTTTTTTTCTTTTTAAGCCCTTCCTATAAAGTTGGGCAAGTCCCTTTAGCCTATTTGGCCTACCCCTGGACTGTAACATACATACATACATACATACATACATACATACATACAGGAGCAGTGTTTTTTATTTCAGATTTCTGTAGTCCTGGTTGAGTAGCTACTTGGGCTATTCAACCCTGATTTTATGATAGTCGCGTAGCCATCGCATGGCAGAGCGCTAAGCGCGGAGCCTGGGGGGGTCGGGGGGCAGTGCTTCCCGATATTGGGGGGTCCGAGGGGTGAAGCATTCGACGGAATGGCGACAGAATGGCGACGCGTCGTCGGAAAAAGAAACGCTGTACAGGAGACCAAGTTCAAGCATATCAAATGATATAATTTACGTTGTATCGATATAATTTACGTTTACCGCTATAATTTACGTTTTTACAATATGTTTTACGATGTATCGATATCATTTACATTTTTTCGAAATAATTGACGTTTTAACGATGTAATTGACGTTTTCACGTCCCTCTTACCAGCTTGGCTATAATTAGGAGTTGGGGCTGCCTCCTCAGCCGGACCTTCAGCCGCCATCTTAATTCCTGTCAATGCTAGGAGAGCTTCCACATTTGATGTTGATGTGTTTGAATACATCCCTTCGCTTGTTCTATCTGAGGGTTTGGGTTTGGGTTTGGGGGTTGGGGGATTAGGTAAGTGGGGTTGGGTGGGGGTTGGGGGTGATTGGGGGATTGGGGGTTGGGGGGATTGGGGGGGGATTGGGGGGGTGGGTGGGGGGGTTGGGAGATTGGGGGGTGGGGGTGTGGGGGGGGGGGATTGGGGGATTAAGGGATTGGGGGGGGTGGGGGGGTGGGGGGGTGGGGAATTGGGGGTTTGGGGGGTTAGGGGGTGGGGGGGTGGGGGGGGGGGGATTGGGGGATTAAGGGATTGGGGGGTTGGGGGGGTTGGGGGGTTACGGTGTGTTCTTCAAATGTTTTTTCTTATCAATTTTAAAAATTACATGTATTAATGCCAGGATTAATGCATAATAATGTTTTATTTTATAAACCTTATAATTTGTATACCGGTAATTTAAAACAAAGTGCTTAGGTGTGTTAAGGTATGTTAACGTGTGTTATGGTGTGTTCAGATGTGATAAGATGCGTTAAGTTGTGTTAGGGTGTGTTAGGTGTGTTGGGCAGTGTTAGGGTGTGTTGGGGAGTGTTAGGGTGTGTTAGGGTGTGCTTAGGTGTGTTAACGTATGTTAACGTGTGTTAGGGTGTGTTGGGGAGTGTTAGGGTGTGTATAGGTGTGTTAGGGTGTGTTGGGGAGTGTAAGGGTGTGTTAGGGTGTGTTAGGGTGTGTTGGGGAGTGTTAGGGTGTGTAAAGGTGTGTTAGGGTGTGTTAGGGGTGCAGGTCACACCTGTCACTCTTCGGGGGTGTTTTGGGGTGTGGGTCTTAACTAGGGACCGGCATGTGTGTGTGTGTGTGGTGTGGGGGGGCTGCGTGGTGGGAAAGGGATGTGTGTGTGGGGGGGGGGGGGGGGGGGGGGGGGGGGGGGCTGCGTGGTGGGAAAGAGATGTTGGTGTGTCGGTTTGTGGATGTTGGTGTGTGAGTGATGTTGGTGGGGGGTTGTGTGGGTCTTAACTTGGGAACGGCATATCATATGATGTTCACCGAAGGCGAGTATGATATCATCATATGATATCACACAAATTGCGTCGTATATCATAATATAAAGGTAACTTTAGCTTCGTCAAGACTGCCAGCATCATATATCATATTGCCGTTCCCTACAGATGCATGTTTAGAGAGCGTGATTGTGTTTGTTGCCTTTTCTTGTCTTCCTGTTGTTTAATAATTCAAATGTGTATGGAGCGCTATTGCTATTGTTGTGTTTTCATGTCTACTTGTTGTTTAACAATTTAAATGTGTGTGAAGCACTCCTTTTTGCTAGGCTCATGTTTGACTGCTCACTGTGTCTTGTTCCCTAGCCTTAACTGGATCTGATCTAACCTGTCCAAGAAGCCCTCTTCATTGTGGCTGGCTAGTTATGAAACAGTTAACTGCAGGGTAATTCAAAGCGCGCGCTTTGGCGCTCTTGAGCGCTGACTTTTTGACCCCCTCTGCGCTTTAAGCGCAGTTTTTTGCAACCCCTTGTGGGCGCTGCAAGCAATTTTGGCGCTTTTTGCACTACAAAGCGCAGTTTTTTTGTTTTCAAGTGCGCTAAAGCGCTGGCCAATTTGGCCATTTGAAGTACCCTGGTTGGCTGCAAGTCAGGCTTCGTTTTCCCGGTCAGTCGGTTGGTCGGTCGGTCGCCTAACCCTAAACTATACCCGCTCTTATGGCGACCCAGGGCGCAAAAACTCGCTCGCGGTCGCACTTCATGGCGACCAAGGGCCCATTTCGCCGTAAACTCGCACACCTGAGGGTCGCACGGTGGTCACTCCTGGGTCGCAGATTTGGCGACTGGTCGCACAAACAAACAAAAAACTGCTCTTACCAGCTCGGATCTCGGAAGCCCTCCTCATTGCGGCTGGCTAGTTATGAGACAGTTGGCTGACGTGTAAGGCTTTGTTTTTTTGTTGGTCGGTCAATTGGTCGGTCACACAGTCGGACAACGGGGTGAATCTGGGGGCTACTGGCCCCCAGAAGGGGGGGCTCGGCCAAAAATTAAACCCTAAACTAGATCGGCTCATACCTATCTCAGAAGCCCTCCTCATTGCGGCTGGCTAGTTATGAAACAGTTGGCTTCGTTTTCCCGGCTAGTTATGAAACAGTCAGCCTTCGTTTTCCCTGTCAGTTGGTTGGTCAATCAGTCGGTCGCCTAACCCTAAACTAGATCCGGTCTTACCGGCTCGGATCTCGGACGCCCTCCTCGTTGCGGCCCTCGCCTTCAAAGCTTCTAACTGTGCCTTGGCTGCAACTACCTTGCTGTTAGCATTACTCAGTGAAGGTTGAGCTGGCTGACTTGAGGGCTCTCCTGCAGGTTGGATTTCAGAAATTCCAGTGGCCATGCTCCTGCAAAAACGAAACACACAGGAGTCCAGTAGGGCACCAGGATAAAAGCAAAAAAACAAAAATGCACAAAACAAAAACGGAGGAGTCCAGTAGGGCACCAGGATAATGTAACCACCACCACCACCAACAACAACAACAACAGCATCTTCAGTATCACCATCATCATCACCATCATTATCACCATCATCATCAAACAGTAAAGTGTCATGCAATGGCATCATTAACTTTAATCCGTTAAAGCCATTCAGCAGATGATTTGGGTTCAAGGTTTCTGAAGAACCCGGACTTCGTACATGAAATCGAGAATTTGGCCTGGATATCTGAGAATTCTCGCGAGAATTCTCGATAATTGGCCTGAGATTCTGAGAACCAAGTCCGAAGTACAAAGTGTGCTTCCCAAATCATCCCCTGAATTGCTATAATCATCCAATATCGCAGTTGTGCATATATATACATAGATCACATTAATGCCCCCATGAATAAAGTAATATATGATACATGAATTCCCTCCTTCCTCTACAGCCCTCCAGGGATCCTACTCAGTGATTATGTACGGCATATCCATATCTGAGGTGTGGCCATGCATTTCCCCCCTCGCCAACCTTACCACAACTGTCCCCAGCCGTTCCCAAATGGCTCAGTCTAGCTCCAACATCAGCATACTGACGGAACTTAGACAGGGGGACATGACTGCGGGTGAACAAGCAACCACGCACCCTCACTAAGGGTAACCTTCTACTCACCCACCTAACTACCTGACTACCCACTACCCACCCACCCACCTCACCTCCCCACAAGCAGCCACGCACCCTTACTAAGGGTGACCCTCTACCCACCCACCTTGCTACCTAACCACCCACTCCCCACCCACCCACCTCAACTCCCCACCAGCAGCCACGCACCCTTACTAAGGGTGACCCTCTACCCACCCACCTTGCTACCTAACCACCCACTCCCCACCCACCCACCTCACCTCCCCACCAGCAGCCACGCACCCTTACTAAGGGTGACCCTCTACCCACCCACCTCGTTACCTACCCACCCACCCACCTCACCTCCCCATCAGCAGCTACGCATCATCACTCACGTTATGCCCCCTCGTACACTGAAAATAGCAGGGTGCCCGGGGCCCCCTCATGTTCGGCCTTGGTGCGTGCACGGTGCGGCTTCAGTGCTGCTGGTGCGTGATTAGAGAGACCAAAACTGATACTAGGAGGGAGAGGCATCGATCTATATAGAGATAGATCTATATAGATCTATATTGGCGAAGCTGGATTTTTGAAAATCGGCATAGGGCACCTTACAAAAATCAAAATCTGGCTTTACAATTATGGCATAGGGCACCATATCATATTGCAGGCGCTTCGACTGGATTTTACAGTGTCTGCCTGATGTAACTGCATATGTTGTAGATATACACAATATATCTATTTGCTATATATATATATGGATCTATATTTTCGGGCAATATAGATCTATCTGCCGCCCCCTAGATACTAGGTGACAGTTGCATATGCGGCCGATATCAGGTAACAGCTGCACATTCGGCCGACATGACAACTGCACATGCGACAGTTCCCGTAAAAACAACCGCAACAACCTTAACAACCTTATACCACCCAAGGAACTAGGGTTGTTAGTAGCGATGCATTACTAACATGCGATGCATGAATGGTACACACACCGTTGCACTGTCCCACCTGGTGCGAGGAACGGACGACCCCCCCCCCCCACCCACCCACCCCCCCACACACACACACCCACACACACCCACACACACACACACCCACACACACATACACACACACACACGCAGGGCACAGCAAGCGGACGGGAGTTGACTTGGCCCCTAACAAGCGATGCATTAATGGTAGACCCCCTCTTGCACTGTCCCACCTGGCGCGAGGAACGGATGACTGATCAGCTTGTTGCCTGTTAGAGCCCTGGTGCATGGAGGTTGCTCGTGGTGGTCCTGAGCAGTGGGGGGGAGAGCAGAAGGATGTAAAGCTTGTTGCCTATTTAGGCCCTGGTGCATGGAGGTCGCTCGGGGCGGTCCTGGGGAGTGGGGTGGAGAGCAGAAAAGTAAAGTTGCCTATTTAATTGCACTACGTTGCTATAGGATTGGCTGGGTAGCAAGCCAGGGGACCAGCCTAGAAGTTGCTGCTCGAATGGGGGAAAAAGCTAATGCCTGAGTAGCCCTGCCCGGTCTGGGGAGAGTCTGTTTTCGTCGACCCCTGACCTGGCTTCGGGCCGCCTACCCGTATCGCTACCGGGAACCCAACCTTGAAAGACACCAAATCCCTAATTTCTACCAGAAGCCCCCCTTTCTGAAACGATAAAAAGCTCTGGTAAGGCTGTCGGCGGTTAAAGGAGGGGTTAGGAGTTTAGGAGGCGAAAGGTAGCTCGGAGATGGGAAGAAAGGATCAAGTCACATCGAAGGGAATCAGCCCCTTTCAGTGGTAAAAAATTGTCTAATGGTAGACCAGATCGCTTAAGGAAGAAGAGTTGGGGGTTCGACTCCCCCTTCGGTCACTCTTGGCGTTGCAGGTCGTCATCAACAGCGGTGGTAGCTTGTCCAGTTGAGGTAGGAGACCGCTCCTCACCCGCGTACGACGGGCTCCCTTAACACCACGCCCCACCAGGCGTTATCATTACCTTGAAGGGAATCAGCTGCTAGGAGCATCAGCATCAGCCGACAATCCTGATCAGGGTCTAGGGTACGCGGATACTGGTACACCTTAGCAGGGAGGCGTACACTATCAATCCTGATCAGGGTCTAGGGTACGCAGATACTGGGACACCCTAGCAGGGAAGCGTACACTTCAGGGGACGCTGACAGTTAGGCAACATGACAGTGTACACTTCAGGGGACGCTGACAGTTAGGCAACATGACAGCTAACGCTGACATACCCTGTTCACCAGAAGGATAAGGGGAACCCCGTAGTAGCACTGCCTGGTCTGGGGAGGTTTTGTTTTCGTGTGCAGTATTCGTAAGATCAGCCGACAGGGTGCAGGGTAGTGTGTGGGTGTGGGTGGTCTGGGGGGGGGGTTGTTTTCGTGTGCAGTATTTGTTCAAGATGTGTAAGGTTGTCTTGTCAAGTTTGACCTATATGTGTTTGTGGTGTGTGTGTTGTTTGGTGTGTGTTTGTGTGTGTGTTGGTGTGTGTGTTGTTTGGTGTGTGTTTGGTGTGTGTGTGTGTGTGTGTGTGTGTGTGTTGTTTGGTGTGTGTGTTGTTTGGTGTGTGTTTGTGTGTGTTTGTGTGTGTGTTGTTTGATGTGTGTGTTGTTTGGTGTGTGTTTGTGTGTGTGTGTGTTTGTTTGGTGTCTGTGTGAGTCATGTTTGGTGTGTGTGTGTGTGAGAGGGCGGGCTAGTTGTTTGGTATGTGTGTGTGTGTTGTTTGGTGTGTGTGTGAGAGAGTGTGTGTTCGTGTGTGTGTGTCGTTTGGTGTGTGTGTGTGTGAGAGAGCGGGCTAGTTGTTTGGTATGTTTGTGTGTGTGTTGTTTGGTGTCTGTGTGAGTCATGTTTGGTGTGTGTGTGTGTGAGAGCGGGCTAGTTGTTTGGTATGTTTGTTTGTGTGTTGTTTGGTGTCTGTGTGAGTCATGTTTGGTGTGTGTGTGTGTGAGAGCGGGCTAGTTGTTTGGTATGTTTGTGTGTGTGTGTTGTTTGGTGTGTGTGTGAGTCATGTTTGGTGTGTGTGTGTGTGAGAGAGGGCTAGTTGTTTGGTATGTTTGTGTGTGTGTTGTTTGGTGTCTGTGTGAGTCATGTTTGGTGTGTGTGTGTGTGAGAGCGGGCTAGTTGTTTGGTATGTTTGTGTGTGTGTGTGTGTGTTGTTTGGTGTGTGTGTGAGAGAGTGTGTGTTCGTGTGTGTGTGTCGTTTGGTGTGTGTGTCTCTGTGTGCGTGTTGTTTGTTGTGTTTGTGAGTTGATTGGTTTTGTGTGTGTGTTTATGTGTGTGTAAGTGTTTGTGTTGTTTGGTGTTTGTGTGCTTGTGTGCTTGTGTGTTGTTTGGTGTGTGTATTTTTTGTTGTTTGTTGTGTGTGTGCTTGTGTGTTGTTTGTTGTGTGTGCTTGTGTGTTGTTTGGTGTGTGTGTTTGTGTTGTTTGGTGTGTGTGTTGTTTGGTGTGCGTCTGTGTTTGTGTGTGTTGTTTGCTGTGTGCGTGTTGTTTGGTGTGAGTCTGTGTGTGTGTGTGTGTTGTCTGGTGTGCGTCTGTGTTTGTTTGTGTGTGCGTGTGTTGTTTGTGTGTGTTGTTTGGTGTGTGTGTGTTTGTGTGTGTTAGTGTGTGTGTGTGTGTGTGGGGGGGGGGGGGGCGGGGCCCTTGGGAGGGGCATTTTGTTGTTTGGTGTATGTTTGTGTGTGTATATTTTGGTGTGTGTAGGTGTGTGTTTGTGCGTGGGTTTTTTTGTGTGTGTTGTTTGGTGTGTGTTTGTAAGTGTGTGTGTTTGTGTGTGTGTGTGTGTGTGTTGTTTGGTGTGTTTGTGTGTTGTTTGTGTGTGTGTGTGTGTGTGTGTTGTTTTGTGTGTGGGTGAGTGTTCGTGTTGTTTGGTGTGTGGGTGAGTGTTCGTGTTGTTTGGTGAGTGGGTGCTTGCATGTTGTTTGGTGTGTGTTTGTGTTTGTTCTTGTTTGGTGTGTGTGTGTGTTGTTTTGTGTGCGTCTGTGTTTGTGTGTGCGTTGTTTGGTGTGTCTATGTGTGTGTGTGTGTGTGTGTGTGTGTGTGTGTGTGTGTGTGTGTGTTGTTTGGTGTGTGTGTGCGTGAGTGTGCGTGTGTGTGTTGTTTGGCTTGCGTCTGTGTGTATGCGTGTGTTGTTTTGTGTGTGTGTGTGTGTGTGTGTGTTGTTTTGTGTGTTGGGGTTATTGAGAGTCTTGTGGTAGCTCAGGTGAAGGGACCAGTCCAATAGCTCTTCAAACCCACCCCACCTGGATTCTGGGATGCATTGAGGCGTTTGGTCTTCTCAATCACTTGTTCAACTGGCACGCCCCATAGCTTTGCCATCGAATGCGCATGTTGCATCTGAGTAGCAGCTGCCAGCAATGGGGAGGGACCCTCAGGCTTTTTAGGGAATAGTAGCTTAGGTTCATTTCCCCCGGACGTCGTCCCAGATGATGCATCGACAATTGAACCGTCCCCGTCAGGATTGATTGCGCCAGCGGGCACCTGCAGCTCCCCTGCATCAGCACTGTTTGCTAGTCCGTTCGGATGGTCGGGGAACGGAATATTTTCTGAAATGCTATCTTCGTCGGCATCTCCTGTTACTTCTGAGGCTGCATCTTTGGATTTGCCTACTCGCTTGATGGTAAAAGCTTTAGGCAGGGAGACGTCCTTGAACGAGGGAAGCTTGGAGAAAAAACCCATGTCAGCTTAGCTTTGCAGCAGAATTGAACGCAGAGCAGCTGGCCATGGACGAAAATGATTATGGGAAGGAATTGAATATGGCTAACTAGCAGGGATGAATGGATCGCTCAGGTGAGAACGATCGTATTATTGGCACGCAGGAACAGGGGTCTATGATCGCCCCTGCCTACGATGGCGTAACCGGGCGTAACCGACGAGGAGCCGATTACCAATCGATGCCGATCGATGCTGGATTAAAAACGCCCGCGGCCGCCTGGTGCCAGCCATCCCAACCTGATCCTTCTGGTCACTGCTATCCCGAAACATTTCAGCAGAGGACGGGTTAGGACGCGAAGTCTGAGCGCAGTATACAGTGCATGCTATGCGTTCCCCGAACCTCACAGCATATAGCGTGCAACTGTTGTCGGTGCGTTGGGGAACTGTCGAGCTGGTTTCGGTGAACCGCGGCCCATCGATCACGGAATTGCCAGTATCGACGGTTAGTCCAGAATTGCCAATATAGACAAGGAGTTAGTTGGACAGTTGGCCAACTTCCGACGATCCTGAGGAGGCTGCACTCCAGGCAAGTGGCACCCTAACTGCAGTACCGTATAGAAATACGTACGTCATTGTGACACCATATGTGGATATGTATTAAGTAAGTAGAAAGGGAAACGAACAGTTGGGTCCGAGGGTTGTTTACACCAGACAAACACCGACAAACACATGCTAAAGTAGGCTCCGGCTCCTCCTCATACAAGTCGAGTCTCATACACCCTCGAGGTGTCGAGTTGACTTTAACATGTAATGTAATGTAATGTAATGTAATGTAATGTAATGTAATGTAATGTAATGTAATACAGAATAGGCATTACAGACTACTACAGATTCCGCCACTACAAGTATTTTACACATGTCTGACTCAGCCGACCTCTGTCAAATTGGAAGCTCTTGTGTTCTGCTCTTTATGTTACTGCCGAAGAAATGAAGTTGATGCTAAATTGCTTCCTGGAGCCATGGCATGTAACCATGTTCAAGTTCACGTTCTGCTCTACCAGATCTCACCATCCCTGAATAGTTTTGATTCCACTGCCAAAGACAGCGATCAGCCAAATCGCTGGGTGGGACAGCTGGAGCAGCCTGGGCCATGTAACCAATCCAAGTTCAACTTACTAGCAATGTCCCATGGCGGATACCTGCAGCCCAGGACTATGGTTGGTCATGTACGTTCATCCATTGAATTACATTACATAAATAGCATAACTTCAGTGACAAGTAGCAGCTTCTAGGCAGCTCCCTGATCCAGCCACTGGGCTAAGCTCCAAGATTTTAACGGTGTCAGAAAGATAATTCTGTAAGTCTCCAGGTGCACTTCATTGCTATATGTTCAGGTGGGTAGCAAAGTCAAGCTGTACCATTTGGTATAGCTTGACAAGCAAGCCAGGAGAGCTACCTTGCTTTGGGCTGTTGAAACGTAGATTTCAAGGGACCTTTGAACAACCCTGGAACCCTGGAAACCCGAAGACGGCGAGCAGCCAAATTGCTGGCTGAAGCTATGTAACCAAGTTCAAGTTCAAGTTCTTGAACAACCCTGGAGCCTAAAGACCTGGACACGTCTTCAAAATGTATAATCCGCTTACTACTGGTATCCTCCCTGGTGTCTGTGACAATAATTGGGGGGTCCCCTCACACGGGGGGAATCGGAAGTCGGCGAGCAGTCAAGAGTTGGCTGAAAAAACATGTAATAACCAAATCCTATCCGGTGCTGAAAAGAGTGAAGAACCTACTTTCTTCTTTGTACAGGCCCGCCTTCACCGGAGCTCAGTAGGACTCATGGCAGTAGACCTGGACAAGTCATTAGACTGGCTATTCTGCTTTGTATGCACCCTGTTTTCTGTAATAATATGATAATAACCAACTGCGCTATTACATACATATGGGACTGCACGAGCGGACTTGGAACTGGAAGACGGTGAGCAGTCCACAGTTGGCTTTATAGCAATTCAGGGGATGAACTGGACAATCCGTTTCCGCGAGAGCTTGTACTTAGTCGAGAATTTTGGCCTGGAAATCCGAGAATTCTCGACAATTTGGCCTGGATTTCTCGATAGTTCTCGACCAAGTACGAAACGTTTGTCCAGTTCATCCCCTGAATTGCTATAAAACCATGTCAAAATCCAATCCAATAATAGAATTGTAGACGTAGCAGTGTTGAATGTCAATCCGATGGTAGCTGGAAAGCAAAGAGAAGAAGGGCTCTAAGGGACTAATGGTCCAATACAAAGCAGTGTAATTCATATGTACGTTTATCTAGCAGAATAATAGTGAGGTGATTTTTGTATGTACACTCGTAGAGGATTTTCGCCTCAAAGGGTGGGTCTCCCAATGCTACATGCTACAGAAAGTGAGTATACCCCTGAGTAAACTACAATGCGCTGAGTCCGACTACAGTAGCTTCAAACAAAAAAAACAATTAACCGAAGACTAAACAATAGTATTTGAACAGTCACTTTGGTGGTTGCCCCCAGTGCGAGCTAATGGGCCGGCCCCCCTCAACCTCACGCCTCGTAATAAGACGTCCTATTTATTTATTTATTTTAGAACAGCAACTCGTACATATTCATTGAGGGGGGGCAGGTCCGTTTCAGCCTCTCTGCCCCCCCCCCCCCCCCCCCCCCACCCCCCCCCCCCCCACACACACACACCTCCTGCATCAGGTTTTTGTTTGAAAGGATTTTCACCCCCAGGAGGTGAGGCCCCTTGCACAAACCAGCGCCACAGAGGATTCAAAACGTGTTTAAGAGCATGCGCTGTTGTACTTTATATCATGTACTGTAGCACTTTGTAGCATGTACCGTCGTAATTTATAGCATGTATTGTAGTACTTTATATCATGTCCTTTGTAGCATGTACTTTAGTATATGTACTTGTAGCATGTAGTATATCGTACTTTTAGCATGTACTGTAGTACTTTATAGCATGTTCTATGTAGCATGTCCTGCAGTACATGCTTAACTGTCTACAGCTGCCACCAGGAGGGCCGAGCGGGTTCAAATGAAGTCCTGCCATTTTGCCTTTGTGATCTCGGGCAGACCATCCATATGCAACAACATGTCGCCTTGCTCCAGAAATGTGTACTTTATAGCATGTCCTTTGTAGCATGTACTGCAGTACATGCTCAACTGTCCACAGCTGCCACCAGGAGGGCCGAGAAGGCTTAAATGAGGTCCTGCCATTTTGCCTTTGTGATCTCCGGCAGGCCATCCATATACAACATGTTGCCTAGCTCCAGAAATGTGTACTTAATTGCATGTCCTTTGTAGCATGTACTGCAGGGCATGCTCAACTGTCCACAGCTGCCACCAGGAGGGCCGAGAAGGCTTAAATTAGGTCCTGCCATTTTGCCTTTGTTTCCTCTGGCAGTCCATCCATATGCAACAACATGTCACCTAGCTCCAGAAATGTGCGCACCTGCAACAAGCAGTTTTTTTTTCCTTCAGATTTTCCTAGGCAAGGTTGTGTAGCCGGGTGGGCTACTCAACCCTGATTCCAGAAAAGTTGAGTAGCCCACCGGAGTGGGCTACTCAAACATGATTTCAGAAAAGACGACTGAATGACGACGCATGGGCGACGTGTCGTCGTAAAAAAAAACACTGGCAACAAGCAGTGTATTTTAGGTATAGCCCCTCCTGTCATGGTTGGGCAAGTCCCTTTAGCGTATTTAGTCTACCCCTGGACTAAAGTAACATTGCCATTTCATATGTGTGTAGGCCAAGTTGAGTAGTTGCTTGGTCTATTTTTGTGACATTGTGCCAGAGATATTCTTGTATTGTCAACTTCACCGACGTTGCCTTTGTAGGCAGTCCCAGAGAGAGAGAGAGAGAGAGAGAGAGAGAGAGAGAGAGAGAGCACCCCAAATAACAAAAAAACGACTCACCCCAAATAACTAAAAAATTGACCCACCCCGAGTATGTAGTAGCCAGGATGATCTTTGACGCTCTTGAGCCAACCATCGTGGATAAATGTACGTAGAGCTTCTTCCTTTGTAGACTTTGCCATCTTTTGCGCACCCTGGGTTCATACAGACCATGATGGAGTTACAATTTAAATGTTACAATTTACATGTTTGCGCACCCTCCTGGGTTCAGACAGACCATGATAGAGTTACTATTTAAATGTTACAATTTACGTGTGTGCGCACCCGTTGTACGCGGGCAGAGAACGGCCTACCACCTCGACTGGACAAGTTACCATCGCAGTTGACAACGACCTGCAACGCTCAGGTTGACCGTAGGGGGAATCGAACCCCTGACCCTGCTTCGTTTCAGCGATTTGGTGTACCACTAGACCAATTGTATCACTGAAATGGGCTCCTACACATGCAGCTTACAGAAAACATCTATACAGCGTGTAGAAAACAAAACAAGCATTTGCTTTCCAACCCTACACATACTACAGGTTGGAAAGCACCCTTGTACCCTACACATACTACTGTACTCAGAAGTACCAGGGTACAAGCAGTACACATACTCTCACTCAGAAGGACTTCTATCTCTTTGTGGCTGAGGAAGACAGTTTTTGTTTTCGTGCGACGCTTTGCAAATTGAGCGACTCGGTGCGACCCCAGTGCGATTAAGTTGATTGTGCAAGGCTACAAGGATCTGGTGTGTGGTACTGGTAGTGGGCCGGTTTCGGTGCGACCCAAGTGCGACAGTTGATTGTGTAAGGCTACAAGGATCTGGTGCGTGGTACTAGTACTGCGCCGGTTTTGGTGCGACCCCAATGCAATGCCCTGCCCCCCATACCCCACTGAGCCGGGGGGGGGGGGGGGGGGGGGGGGGGGGATTTCTGACTAGTTTAGCTGGACCCATGCAACGCCATGCAGCGAGGGAATGGCGCCTCAAAAAAACAGTACTGCGGAAGATGACCTGCATAATCTAATTCCCCTCTTGGTCGGAGACTTATTGGAGCACAACGATGCACAACAAGGTAAGTAAGACCAATCAACCACCAAACAACCATACACCGACTAACCAAGCACCAACCAACCAACCAACTAAGCACCAACCAAAAGCACCAACCAAACAAGCACCAACCAACCGACCAAGCACCAACCAACCAAGTACCAACCAAACACCAACCAACCAACCAAGCACCAACCAACCAAGCACCGGCCAAGCAAGCACGAACCAACCAAGTACCAACCAAACACCAACCAACCAAGCACCAACCAACCATTAAACTAAGCACCAACCAACCAAGCACCAACCAACCAAACACCAACCAACCAAGCACCAACCAACCAACCAACCAAGTGCCAACCAAACACCAACCAACCAAGCACCAACCAACCATTAAACTAAGCACCAACCAACCAAGCACCAACCAACCAAGCACCAACCAACCAACCAACCAAGTGCCAACCAAACACCAACCAACCAAGCACCAACCAACCATTAAACTAAGCACCAACCAACCAAGCACCAACCAACCAAACACCAACCAACCAAGCACCAACCAACCAACCAACCAAGTGCCAACCAAACACCAACCAACCAAGCACCAACCAACCAACCAACCAACCAACCAAGCACCAACCAACCAAGCACCAACCAACCAAACACAAACCAACCAAGCACCGGCCAACCAAGTACCAACCAAACACCAACCAACCAAGCACCAACCAACCAACCAACTAAGCACCAACCAACCAAGCACCAAACAACCAAGTACCACCAACACCAACCCAGTAACCGACAACCACAAGGCCCACCACCAAGTACCAACCAAACACCAACCAAGTACCAACCAACCAACCAAGCACCAACCAACCAAGGACCAACCAAACACCAACCAACCAAGCACCAACCCACCAAGTACCAACCAAACACCAACCAACCAAGTACCAACCAAACACCAACCAACCAAGTACCAACCAAGCACACACCAACCAACCAACCAACCAACCAACCAAGCACACTACAACTAACCAACCAACTAACCAAGCACCGACCAACTAACCAAGCACCAACCAACAATTACCACCCACTAACCACCAGCCGACCAACCAACCAGCCCACCCAACCGTCCCAACCAACACCACCAACAAACACCAGCACTACACCACCCATTACGCACGCAAGCACATAACAACCAAGCACACACCAACCAACCAAGCACACAACAACCAACCAACCAAACACCAACCAACTAACCAAGCACCGACCAACCAACCAAGCACACACCAACCAACCAACCAACCCAGCACCAACCAACCAAGCACCGACCAACCAACAAACTAACCCAGCACCAACCAACCAACCCAGCACCAACCAACCCAGCACCGACCAACCAACCAAGCACATAACAACCAAGCACCAACCGACCAAGCACCAACCAACCAACCAACCAAGCAAGACCTATATCAGCCCGTTGCGACATAGCATAGACTCCTCAGAGTATAAGGATGAGCAAAAACGTAAAAAATACACATCTACTATATATTTGTAGAGTTAAATTATCACTGTAGCACAAATTCAGGGCCCCCGTCGGTAAAACGATTGTTTGGGGTTCAGATCATAAAAGCTTTTTCTTCTTAGCCCTTCCTGTCACGGTTGGGCAAGTCCCTTTAGCCTATTTGACCTACCCCTGGACTGGAACATGCATACAGACAGACAGACAGACAGACAGACAGACAGACAGACAGACGAAACCAAACACACACATGAGTAGCTTGTGGGGGCTGCGTTCCTGGTCCCCTTATGTCCAAGTACCACCTCCATCACCACATTGCACCACAGCAGAGACTCCTGAAGGCAAGGAATTCCAAGTCTCTACACCCTATTTGACTAAATCAGTCAAGCAAGCAGTGTATAAGGATATGCACACACCAGGGCAAACACGAAACCAAACACACACATGAGTAGCTTGCGGGGGCTGCGTTACTGGCCCCCTACTCCCCTTATGTCCAAGTACCACCTCCATCACCACATTGCACCACAGCAGAGACTCCTGAAGGCAAGGAATTCCAAGTCTCTACACCCTATTTGACTAAATCAGTCAAGCAAGCAGTGTATAAGGATATGCACACACCAGGGCAAACACGAAACCAAACACACACATGAGTAGCTTGTGGGGGCTGCGTTACTGGTCCCCTACTCCCCTTATGTCCAAGTACAACCTCCATCACCACATTGCACCACAGCAGAGACTCCTGAAGGCAACGAATCCCAACTATTTTCACCCTTTTGTATCTCCGTGTTGACGAATGGCTCAATGGTAGAGCTCGTTCAACCAAGAAGTTGCCGGGTTCGAATCCCTACGGATGCGCTTTAGTGTTCGCGGTCGCTGTCAACCGCCATGGTAGCTGTCCAGGTCAAGTACTAGCCCGTTCCCTACCGCCGTAAGACAGGGTTTCCTTAATACCACACCCCACCAGGCATTATCATTACACCCTATTTTACTAAAAATTAAAGTAAGCAGTGTATAAGGATGTGCATACACGTAACCACACACACCTGGGTAGCTTGAGTTGCTTGTGCGGGCTGCGTTACTGGTCCCCTAATGTCCAAGTACCCCCCACCATCAAAACTCCTGAAGGCTAGGAATTCCAAGTTTCTACACCCTATTTTACTAAATCAGTGAAGCAAGCAGTGTATGAGGATGTGCAAACACATAACCAAACACACACCTGATTAGCTTGTGTGGGCTGCGTTACTGGTCCCCTAATGTCCAAGTACCACCTAAACTCCTGAAAGCTAAGAATCCCAAGTACCTACACCCTATTTTTCTAAAACATTAAAGCAAACACGGAACCAAACACACACCTGAGAAGCTTGAGTAGCTTGAGTAGCTTGAGTAGCCTGAGCAGCTTGTGTGGGCTGCTTTACTGATCCCCTAATGTCCAAGTACCACCACCATCAAAACCCCTAAAGTCTAGGAATTCCAAGTATCTACTCCCTATTTTACTAAAATATTAAAGAAAGCAGTGTGCACGGATGTGCAAGTACCACCTAAACTACAATAAACAGGTACCACCTAAATACACATAGTATAAGGATGTCCAAGTACCACGTAACTCCTGAAAGCTTAGAATCCCAAGTATCTACACCCTATTTTTCTTAAACATTAAAGCAAACACGGAACTAAACACACACCTGAGTAGCTTGAGTAGCTTATGTGGAATGTGTGCGCTGGGTTACTGATCCCCTAATGTCCTAATGTCCAAGTACCACCACCATCACCCCACTGCACCACAGCAGAGACTCCTAAAAGGTAGGAATTCCATGTATCTGCACCCTATTCTACTAAATCAGTGAAGCAAGCAGTGTATAAGGATGTGCACACAAGTAACCAAACACGCACCTGAGTAGCTTGAGTAGCTTGTGTGGGCTGCGTTACAGATCCCCTAATGTCCATGTTGAGTAGCTCCATCTGGCCTATTCGACCCATCTCCTCACCATCATACGGAGCCATAGCAATGCGCTCCATCTGATGTGCACATTGGGTTGGTTTGGGATTAGTGCACTGTTGTTTTTGTGCGACGCGTTGCAAATTGAGAAATACGGTGCGACCCCAATGCGACGCGCTGCCCTCCAAACCCCGTGGAGCCCAGGGGGTAGGGGTGGGTGGGGTGGGGGTGGGGCGGGGGGTCATTTCTGACTAGTTTAGGCAGACAAAAAATGTCACCACCACACGGAGCCATGGCAATGCGCTCTATCTGATTTGCACATTGGGGTTGGGTTGGGATCAGTGCACTGTTTCTTTTGTACGACGCGTCACAATTGGGAAATACGGCGTGACCCCATTGCGATGCACTGCCCCCCCAACCCAGGGGGTTGGGTTGGGTTGGGTTGGGTTGGGTTGGGTTGGGTTGGGTTGGGTTGGGTGGGGGGCATTTCTGACCAGTTTAGCCGGACAAAAAACATCACCATACCACCATACGCAGCCATGGCCATGCATTTCATCTGATTTGCGGGTTGGGTAGGGTCAGGGTCGGGGTTGGGGTTGGTAAGGGGGTGGGGCAGGGTTGGGTTAGGTGGGAGTCCGGTAGGTGAGCTATATATATGTAGCTTATTAGGTTATCTCACCGATGAGGTTAACAACTTGTACTTTTGAATATCATTTTCAGTATAAAAAGTAAATTTCATGTTGCTTTTTAAAACTGAGTTGATCCAATTCGACCCAACTCCTCACCACAATAAGAAGCCATGGCTATGCGTTCCATTTGTTTTGCGCTTTGGGTTGGAGCAGAAGTCAGTGAGGTGAGCTATACACATGTTTGTATGTTACAGTCCAGGGGTACTTGCCCAACCGTGACAGGAAGGGCTGAAAAGAAAAAGCATTGATTAACTGAACCCCAAACAATCGTTTAGTTTAAGGGTTCAGTTCATCAGAAAAAGCATGTGTGGGATTCACGCCATCAGAAAAAGCACTGATGAAGTGAACCCCACACGTGTAGCTGAGCAGATCATCGGTGAGATGAGCTACAACAGGTGCTAGGCGGCGTCGCAAGCGATGTGGAAAATTGGCGGAGAGTGTTGGCTATTGGAACAACATGTGGCAATTGAATGGAGTGCAGCGGACCAAAGCCAGGGTGTACGCGATAGTTGGTTGAGACAGTTGTCTTTGTGTGGTCGGAAGGACAGTCAAATGGACAACGGGTAACCCTGGGGGCTCCCGCCCCCCAGGAGGGGGGGCTCCGCCACAAATGTGCCTCAGTAGCTCAGTTGTTCAGGATAAAGGAGCTTGGTTGTTCAGGTGCTCCCTGGAGCTACAGGGCACCCAGGGTACAGGGCTTTCAGGGTACAGGGTAGAAGGCTCACAGGGTACAGGGTAGAGGGTACAAGGCTCACTGGGCTCCCAGGGCACAGGGTACAGGGTAGAAGGGTCACAGGGTACAGGGTACAAGGCTCACAGGGTACAGGGTATACAGGGTACAGGGTTCACAGGGCACAGGTACAGGGTACAGGGTAGAAGGCTCCCAGGGTACAGGGTAGAGGGTACAAAGCTCACAGGGTACAGGGCTCACAGGGTACAGGGTACAAGGGTCACAGGGTACAGGGTACAAGGCTCACAGGGTACAGGGTACAGGGTAAACAGGGTACAGGGTAAACAGGGCACAGGTACAGGGTACAGGGCTCACAGGGCTCCCAGGGCACAGGGTACAGGGCTCCCAGAGCACAGGGTACAGGGTAGAGGGTGCAAGGCTCACAGGGTACAGGGTATACAGGGTACAGGGCTCCCAGGGCACAGGGTTTACAGGGTATAGGGTAGAAGGCTCACAGGGTACAGGGCTTACAGGGCTCCCAGGGCACAAGGTACAGGGTTTACAGGGTATAGGGTACAAGGCTCACAGGGTACAGGGTACAAGGCTCACAGGGCTTCCAGGGCACAGGGTATAGGGTACAAGGCTCACAGGGTACAGGGTATACAGGTACAGCTATACAGGTACCAAATTTAGAGTTTAGGATTAAGGGTTAATTATTATTGCTTCAGCTATACAGGTACCAGATGTAGGGTTTTGGGTTAGGGGTTAATTATTATTGCTTCAGCTATACAGGTACCAAGGTTAGAGTTTAGGGTTAAGGGTTTATTATTATTGCTTCAGCTATACAGGTACCAGATGTAGGGTTTAGGGTTTACTATTGTTGTTTCAGCTGGACAGGTACCCTGGGGGTGGCCCCAGGAAAAGAAACAAATGGAAATTAGTGCGAGCTGTCACAGGCCACCCACCCAACACCCACCCAACACACACACACTAGATCATACTGCATCAGTAAGTTCCGATTCCATGCAAAATTGAAAAAATGGAAATTAGTACTTGAACTTCGTTGCACAGCTTCAGCAAGCAATGTGGCTGCTGAAAATTAGTACGAGCTGCCACAGGACGCGAGATTGAAGGAACCCACCTGTTTGCATGTACCGTACATACTGGAGAATGGCTACTATGTTGGGTTTATTAGGTTTCGCAGACCGAGGAAAAGGAATACTTGACATTCAATACACTTGGCGGCGGTGGGCCCTAACCCCTCCGGAGACCTTCTCACTGCTAATCCCCGTTTCGATGAATGGCTTAATGGTCGAGCTCCTTGAACGGAGAAGGTGACGGGTTCGAATCCCCACGGGTGCACTTTAGTTATCACAGTCGCTGTCAACCGCCATGGTAGCTTTGCCCAGGTAAAGTAGCAGCCCGTTCCCTACCGCCGCAAGACGGGGCTCCCTTAGTACTACGCCACAACAGGCGTTATCATTACTTTTCTGCTCTCCCCCCCCACTCCCCAGGACCCCCCCAAGCAACCTCCATGCACCAGGGCCTAAATAGGCAACTTTACTTTTCTGCCCTCCCCCCCCACTCCCCAGGACCTCTCCGAGCAACCTCCATGCACCAGGGCCTATATAGGCCAACTTTGCACCAGGGCCAACTTTGCACCAGGGTAGTGCGGTTCAGAGACAAGTCGACCTTCACGAAACAGAACGAATTTGATGCTGATGAAAGCGTGTGCAAATACGAACGCATACATGCTAATGCCATACGGGCCTAAATAGGCCAACTCTGCACCAGGGCCAACTTTGCACCAGTGCCTAAATAGGCAACTTTACTTTTTTCTTACCGTTGCTTTGAAGAAATCTCTCTCAGGGATGGTGTAGCTGGTTCCACACTTGGATGGCTCATCAGCAAGCTGCACATACAAGCAAGCGACATGTGAGGAGGATGCTGTTTGAGCAGCGTGTAATAATGCGGCAAAGCAAATCAGACTTTGATGCTATACTGTAGCTGCTTCTGAGTCCACACTTGGATGGCTCATCAGCAAGCTGCACACACAAGCAAGCGACATGTGAGGATGATGCTGTTTGAGCAGATTGTGAGAATGGTGCACAGCAACTCGGAGTTTGGTGCTATACTGACATACTGTGGCTGGTTCCACACTTGGATGGCTCATCACTCATCAGCAAGCTGCACACACAAGCAAGCGACATGTGAGGATGATGCTGTTTGAGCAGATTGTGAGAATGGTGCACAGCAACTCGGAGTTTGGTGCTATACTGACATACTGTGGCTGGTTCCACACTAAGATGGCTTGTCAGCATAGTTCACACACAAGCAAGCGACATGTGAGGATGATGCTGTTTGAGCAGATTGTGAGAATGGTGCACAGCAACTCGGAGTTTGGTGCTATACTGACATACTGTGGCTGGTTCCACACTTGGATGGCTTGTCAGCATAGTTCACACACAAGCAAGCGACATGTGAGGATGATGCTGTTTGAGCAGATTGTGAGAATGGTGCACAGCAACTCGGAGTTTGGTGCTATACTGACATACTGTGGCTGGTTCCACACTTCGATGGCTTGTCAGCATAGTTCACACACAAGCAAGCGACATGTGAGGATGATGCTGTTTGAGTACCTTATAAGAATGTGGCAGAGCAACTCAGAGTTTAGTGTCTCTCCTGTGTGGCCGGGTATTACCTGTAATACCTAGGGAAAGGCTAAGTTAGTTAATATCAGTGAATGCATAATATTAGTGGATGTTAGTTGATATTATACGGTCGAGCCGTCCGTCCCACCAGAATTTTGAAGTTTTTTTAAACACTCATATTATTGTGTCACTTTAATAACATGATTTAATTTTTCAAACACTAATATTAGTTTCCATTCTATAGTAATACCCCAAAATCGATTATCTCCATAGGTGCCTAAATCCGAAAACGCCCTAAGTCAGTACAAGAATGTGATACAGAGCCGTACATGGCCCAAACTGCTCAAAATCGAATTCTGTCAGGCTCATATTGTTCGCCAAAATCGATTAGGGAAAAGTGGAATAAAAGGGGGAAGATGATAACATATTTCTCAAATTGCATGGGGATTTTTACAGCGTCAAGGCTTCAAGAGTAGCAGAACACATTTATCACGTCCAATAAGCTACAGTGGTACATCCACATGTTTGAATTTGAATTTGAATTGGCCGGTAAGAATGGTGCAAAGCGACTCAGAGTTTTGTGCAATATTGTAGTTGGATCGGTGGTTGGCCCCAGTGCAAGCAAACGGGCTGCCCCCCTCAACCTCACGCTCGTAATAAGGCGAACTATTTATTTATTAATTTACATTTAAACAGGCGGTGGTTGGCCCCAGTGCAAGCATAAGGGCTGCCCCCCTGAACCTTACGCCTCGTAATAAGGCGTCCTATTCATTTGTCTTCTAGACATGGCGCCTGTTTTCACATTTGCAATCCCCCCCCCCCCCCCCCCCCCCCTCTACACACACAAACTTACTTAATGACCGGCATATCATATGATGTTGACCAAAGGCGAGCATGATATCATCTGATATCATACAAATTGCATCATTTGATATTGTTTATGCATGGTAACTTTAGCGTGTATGCACGGCAACGGCAATATGATATCATATGATGACATAATATCATATGATATCATATTGCCTTTCCCTACTTACCCCACACCACTCCACCCCACACACCCAGCCCCCCACTTACACCCCCATACCACACCACATCACCAACCCAACCAACGCACCCATAGCAAAACCTGTAGCAAAACAAATTATTAACACCATGCCCCAAGGACCAACGAATTAATGTCTGAGTGTTTGTTTCAATTTGTAACTAAATTTCAATTTGTTTTCCAATTTGCATTTCAATTTGTATTTCAATTTGTACTTCAATTTGTATTATTTCAATTTGTTTTTCAAGTTGTGTTTCAATTTGTATTTAAATTTGTATTATTTCAATTTGTATTTAAATTTGTATTTCAATTTGTATTTCAAATTGTATTTCAATTTGTATTATTTCTATTTGTTTTTCAAGTTGTATTTCAATTTGTATTATTTCAATTTGTATTTCAATTTGTTTTCAATTTGTATTTCAATTTGTATTACTTCAATTTGTATTTCAATTTGTATTATTTCAATTTGTACTTCAATTTATATTTCAATTTGTATTATTACAACTTGTATCTCAATTTGTATTTCAATTTGTATTTCTATTTGTATTTTAATTTGTATTATTTCAATTTGTATTATTTCAATTTGTATTTCAATTTGTATTATTTCAATTTGTATTATTTCAATTTGTATTATTTCAATTTGTATTATTTCAATTTGTATTTCAATTTGTATTATTTCAATTTGTATTTAAATTTGTATTATTTCAATTTGTATCTCAATTTGTATTTCAATTTGTATTTCAATTTGTATTTCAATTTATATTATTTCAATTTGTATTATTTCAATTTGTATTTCAATGTGTATATCAATTTGTATTATTTCAATTTGTTTTTCAATTTGTATTTCAATTTGTATTATTTCAATTTGTAACTAAATTTCAATTTGTATTTCAAGTTGTATTTCAAGTTGTATTTCAATTTGTATTATTTCAATTTGTAACTAAATAAATGGTACGTCCTGGTATGAGGCGTGAGGTCGAGGGGGCCAGCCGGTTTGCTTGCACAGGGGACAACCACCAATTTTCCATTTGTTTCCTAAACAGGATCACATTATTCTCAGAAGATCATTGCTTCACAGTAGCTACAGCTCCATACCCACACACACCAACCAACCACCACACCACCCCAAACCCACCAACCACCACCACACCACCACCACACACACACACTACCACCACATCCGCACGAACTAACCACCACGACGCACACACCAACACCACACCACACCCACCAACCAATCACCACACCAACACACACCACCACCACACTACCACCACCACACACACACTACCACCACACCACTACCACAAACACACACAACCTCACCACCACCACCAACCACCACACACACCACCACCACCACCATAACCCCACCACCACCACCACACACTACTACACCACCACCACACAGACTACCACCACACCACCATACACACACCACCACACCAGGGTACTACATGATGCGCGCTTGCACGCTACCGCACAAGGTTTTGGAGATTCGATTGACGCAAATTTGTGAACCCCCTCTGGGTGCAATGCGCAGATTTCCGTTTTAAGTTGAGTCAAAAGCGCACCCAAAAGGAGGCAGTTGCGTCAAAAGCGCAACCAGAAATGATAAAATGTAGTGCCCTGCACCACACACACACCACCACACACACACCACCACACAAACCATCACCACACAAACCATCACCACACACACACCACCACACACACCACCACCACCACAACTCCACCACACACAGCACTACCACCACCACCACCGCCACCACAACAACCCCACCACCACCACCACAACCCCACCACACACAGCACTACCACCACCACCACCACAACAACAACCCCACCACACACACACCACCACCACCACAACCCTGCCACACACACCACGCACCTTGTTGATGAAGCCGATGTACTTCTCCTTGTCCTCCTGGTACAGCAGCACCACACACACTTCAACTACACCACCACACACACACACACCACCACCACCACCACCACAACCCCACCACCTCCACACAAACACCAGCACACACACCAGCACACACACCAGCACACACAGCACGTACCTTATTGATGAAGCCAATGTACTTCTCCTTGTCCTCCTGATACAGCATCCAAATAGCAGTTGCATAAGTTGTTTTGCAGGATGACAGCCCTCCCACCGCACCCCACCCCACGCTATTGGTGATCGGCCCCAGTGCATGCAAACGGGCTTGCCCCCTCAACCCCACACCTGGCAATAAAGCGTATTATTAATTTATTTATTAGCTGTTTTGTAGCATTGTCACAAATCAAGTGGCAAAATAGTGGCAATGGTAAAAGATATTAGTGGCAAATTAGTGACAAAATAGTGGCAAAAAAGTGGCATTGGTGGAAGAAAAAAGTGGCAAATTAGTAGCAATGGTGAAAGATAATAGTGTCAAATAAGTGGCAAATTAGTGACAAAAAAGTGGAAAAATAGTGGCAAGGGTGAAAGATAATAGTGGCAAATAAGTGGCAAATTAGTGACAAAAAAGTGGGGAAATAGTGGCAAGGGTGAAAGATAATAGTGGCAAATTAGTGACAAAATAGGGACAAAATAGTGGCAATAGTGAAAGAGCAGATAGGCTAGTCCTATCAGTTCTACCACCCAGCAGGTGGAAGGGGTGGCAGGAGAGTGCCCCTTCCACCCACACTGCCTCCCTGCTATCACCTCATGCAAATCTGCCTATTCTGCACCCATTGGTCGGCCCCCTTAGGGGGACAGACCTATGCGATACTGACGCGAAATCGTGCTGTTGGTGCTGTTTTTTCCCTTTGTGGGTGGAAGGGGTGGCAGGAGAGTGCCCCTTCCACCCACACACGGACACTGCTAATTGGCGGAGCTCCCTCTTCAAGGGGGCGGGAGCCCCCATGTTAACCCATTTGTCCGTCCGACCGGAAAAAATCTTGAAGCCAGGCACGTCATCCAACGGTCGCGTAACTAACTCGCTTTGATTGGCTCCATCTTTGCCACCTTTCGTTCCGTTGCCAACACACTCCGCCAATTTTCCGCGTCGCTTGCGACGCTGCATAGGACTTGTTATTTCAGATTTCTGTTGGCCAGGTTGAGTAGCTACTTGGGCTCCTCAAGCCTGATTTCAGGATAGTTGCGTAGCTATCGCTATGGTTCCGTTGCCAACACACTCTGCTGCATAGGACTTGTTTCAGGGGTCTTTGGCACCCTTTTCTGCACCCCTACTACACCCATATACATCCAGAATACACCCTAGAAGCAGGGTGGAATGTGGGTTTTTATACATCCAGAATACACCCTAGAAGCAGGAATTTTTCCGCTATATATAGCGATCCCTGCTTTTGACCCTGTTTTGGCCCGAATCGCCGCTATAAAAAAGGTTTGGCCCTAAATGCCCCTAAAAAGCTACACAAAGCTATACAAGATAGGCTGTAAGCCCAATAATTAGGGGTCGGCAATATGATATCATATGATATCATGTGATGCCGGCGGTCTGACTATGTAACTTTGGCCTTGGGCATCATATCATATGATATTAAATCATATGATATGATGCCCATTTTTTTTTCTGATATCATATGATATCATACTCGTCTTTGGTCAACATCATATGATTTGCCGTTCCCTACACATAATGGGGTGCAAAAGACCCTTAAAATTTGCAGCGGGTCTGGGGCATACCAGCTGTCAGTCAAAGCATCATCATACAGCCGCATGGTTTATAGAAACCAAGTCTAAGAGGTGCGTTCGTTAAATTGGAGGGGGGGGGGGGGGGGGGGGGGGAGGCTGGTATGCACAGATTTTGTTTTTTAGTTGTGCAAGGATTTTCACCTCAGGAGGTGGGTCTCCCGACACTAACCAGCGACACCGAGGTTTCAGCTTGAATGGTGTTGCCACTCACACAAAAGAGTGGGCGCACTTAGGGTCGGTGGGAGATACGGAACCTCGACCAAACAGACATGGTTGTATGAGGTGCCTGCCGCGTGAATAGGTAAAAAATGAAAAATGAAACATGCTACGCCTTGCCACGGGGCGTGAAGTTGAAGGAACCTTCCCGCTCGCTCGCACTGGGGAAGGTTGCAGTAGGTTTTGCTTTTGCAGATTGCTTATGCGCCAGGAACCTACGACTTTATTTTATAAAGGATGGATGCACACGTGGTGGGTGGTGGATGGTGGGTGGGGAGGGCGGGGGACGGTGGGGGGTGGGGCGGGGGGGGGGGTGGGGGGGGGGGGCGGGGGGGAGGGAAGCGGGGGGGGGGCGGGCGAGGGGCCGGGAGGGGAAGGGGCGGGGGGGAGGGATGGGGGGGGGATGGCGGGAGGTGGGGGGGGGGACGGCGGGGGGGGGGGTGGGGGGCGGGGGGGGAGGAGGGGGGAGGTGTGGGTGGGTGGGGGGGGTGGGGGGGGGGTGGTGGATGGTGGGGGGTGAGGGGGGGGAGGTTGGGGGCGTGGGGGGGGAGGGGGGAGGGGGGGGTGTGATGGTGAGCGGGGGGAGGGGTGGGAAGGGGGGAGGGGTGGGGGTGGGGGGGGTGGAGGGTGGGGTAGAGGATGGAGGGGAGGGGGGGGGCGAGAGTGGGTGTGGGGGGTGGGGGAGGGGGGGGGGGGAGGGGTGGGGAGGTGGGGTGGGGGGTGGGGGGGGGGAGGGCTGAGGGGGGGGGGCGGGAGGGGGGTGGGGATGGGAGGGAGGGGGGGGGGGTAGGTGGGTGGGGGGGCAAGGGGGGGGGGCGGAGGGGTGGGAGGTGGGGGGGGGGAGGCGGGGGGTGGGGGGTGGGAGGGTGTTTGGGGTGGGTGGAGGGGGGGTGGTGATGGGTGGGAGGTGGGGGGGCTGGGGGGCGGGTGTGGGGGGGGGGGTGATGCGTGGTGGTGATGGGGGGAGGTGGGGGGAGGTGGTGGATGGGGGGTGAGGGGGGGGGAGCGGGGGTGGTGGGTGGGTGGTTGGTGGTGGGGGGGAGTGGGGGTGGTGATGGGTGGATGGTGGGTGATGGTGGGAGGTGGGGGGGGGTTGGGTGTGGGCTGGTGGTGGGTGGTGCTGATGTGGGTGGTGGTTGGGTGGGTGGGTGTGGGTCGTGGGGTTGGTGGGTGGGTGGGATGGTGGGTGGTGATGGGTGGAGTGGGGGTGGGTGTTGTGGTGGTGGGTGGGTGTTGGTGTGGGTGTGGTGGGTGGGAGTTGGTGGTGGGTGTGGTGGTGAGGTGTTGTGGGTGGGTGGGTGTGTGGGCATGGGGGGTGGTCTGGTGGTGGTGGTGGGAGGTGGAGTGGTGTGGCTGTGGTTGGTGTGGTGGTGGTGGTGGGTGGGGGGGTGGGTGGGTGGGTGGGTGGGTGTGGGTGGGGGTGGGGGGGGGCTTGGCCATGGGGGTCCATATATACCCTGTGATTTTGAGGATGGTTGGAGGACCACCCCCCCAGATGTTGTGGAGAGGGCTTGTCTTGGGTCAACTATGGCCTGTCTCTGACAATGTAATGCAATGTAATGCAATGCAATGCCATGCAATGCCATGCAATGCCACGCAATGTCATGTCATGGAACGCAGTGCAATGGAATGGAATGGAATGTCCCAAGCCTCTTGTCTAATTATCCACACTGACTGTATTATCCTTCAATACAAGCAACAGTGGAGGGTGCTTCCTTCGCCTCGTGATTAGAGAGGAAATACCGGTAGGGACCGGCATATCATATGATGCTGACCAAAGGCGAGTATGATATCATATGATAGCATACAAATTGTATCTTATGATATCATTTATGATTGGTAACTTCGGCCTAGCTAGACCGCCCTCATCATATGATATCATATATGAGTGGTAACTTTGGCCTACCTAGACCGCAGTCGTCATATGATATCATATGATGACATGAGTGCACATGATATCATACTGCTGTTCCCTACATACCGGTGATTTGATGGTCTTCAACTGCAGACTTGCGTAGGCCAGATCTTTGTTGATGCACGACACTGTGTGCCTGTACATGTCACCTGCAAAAGCCAGGGAGATGCTCTTAGAAGCTCTTTCGGTCACATTCCCAAGGTCAAGTCGGTTCAAGCACTTTGTGTCGTGGGCTGCTGAGTTCGGAAGCAGTCAACATTGGAGCCCGGGGCGTAAGAGGAGTCGAATTCGCAGCACGCAGGACAGAAGCTCACCGGTAATGTCGTTCCTGCCAACGATGGATGCGAGCAGTTTCTTCGCATCTGTTTCTGTGTATACTTGATTCGCCATTAAGTTTTGCAGAAAGGTCATTCGATGCAAGGCCTCGACCTCCACATCCGGAGTTCGCGGGGTAGCCTGTGTAGTCCTCTGGCTAGCAGCCTGACTCGCATTTTCGGCTCCTCGTGGGGGCATGACTGAATGCTACGCAGTGATTTCGCAGAAAAGCTCAAAGGTGTGAAGGCTCTGTGGAAACAGGTTGCATGGGTTTGAAATGCATTTTAAACTTCGAAGGCCATGCCGATATTACTGTCCCGGTTCCAACTGAATCTGGTCCCTCACCTGATCTAACCGCCAGCCTCGTCTTCATTACCGCCCTCAACTAAGTTACCGCCCTCAACTAAGCAGAGACACCACGGTTACACCGGTCACACTGGCGGAGGAGGAGGAGGAGGAGGAGGAGCAATTTAACCTAAGGGTTCTGCGCCCGTGAGCGCCCTCGGGCGACGCCAGCCGCCGTTGCGCATGACCTGCGGATGCCGAATGGAAGCTTCGAGACGCAGAAGACCGAGACCGAGACCCAGACCGAGACCCCTCTGACCGAGACCCAGAACCAGATCGAGACCGAGACCGAGACCCAGATCGAGACCGAGACCCAGACCGAGACCCAGACCCGCCCAGACCCAGACCGATACACAGACCCAGACCAAGACCCAGACCGAGGCACAGACCCAGACTGAGACACAGACCCACGAAACCACGACCGTGCGAGAGGTGACTGCCCGTCAGGGCGGTCACCTCTAGTTTCTCCAGTCGTAGAAACAGAAGAGCCCCAAGTAGCCACTCAGGCAGCCAGGCACGAGGACAAGCAAATCGAGTGTAAGAAGGTGCTATACTGCTACGTGAGCAGTTTTTATTTGTAAACGAAATGTTTTAATACATGGACCTTTGAACACTGAGCATGGATGGAAGAGAGGAGGAGAGAAGACAGGAAAAGCAGGGTGTCGTTAAATGCAAACAGCTCATTTTGGTAAGTAACACATCAACAATCGTTTGACAACTTCTCTCTATGTACTCATTAATGTTGAGTTACAGTGGACTGGAAGAGAATGAGACCTGACCTCGCCGTCCTACCTGACATAGACTCTCCTACCTGTTTGGCTGATAAAGAACTTTAGGTTCTTGAGCTTGGATACTGCTCTGATACCAACCATGCTACTAAGTTTATCACTAAACACGCCCAGCATGTTGAATTAGTAAATGGCCTTAGATCGGCTGGATACCTCGTTCACTACGAAGTTATCACCATTGGAACAACTGGTACTATTCCAACCTCTTTTTTGACTTCTATGACCACACTTGGACTTCAGAGACCGTGTGCCCTTAAACTGGCGGACGAAGTCCACTCCCACACCATCACTAGCTTTCAGAGTATTTTACAGAGCAGACGTTTTATGGAGACCCAACAGGGATCAATACCAGGGGACTAGCAATTTCCCTGGATCTCCTTGTTAAAGCTTGCCCAACAGGGGCTTATTCAGACTCCCTGACAAGGAGACTCTTTTATGGTGACTACTGCTAGCTCCGGCTTATGCAGTGGTGTCCTTATTTTCACGTCCTGAGAGTGGCGCATTAGTCGGATGTAACAATTTCAGTTTCAGTTTCAATTTGAGTTACAGCGTATGTACTGTCATATACACTGCATGATGTATGACGCAAAAAAGCACACTGATTTTTGAGGGTCCATTATACATTTGCACCGCAGACACATGTTTTGCAACCAGTTGCGTCTCGGGAAGAAGATTTTGAAATAAGCTGCGTATCGAGAATTAGCTTTGGGTATTTAGGGTTTTGGGCGGTGCACCTGCAATGGGAGTTATCCCGTTTCACCTAGGCATTTAGAAACCCACCCGGTCAGGGCAGTTAAAACCCTCCTTCAAGACTTGAATATGAACTGGACGTTCAGCGCCAATCTTTCAGACTGTGCTGTGAATCCAACTGACCCCCCTCTTAAATGCGGGGGGAATCCTAACTGGCTTCATGTCAACTTTATTTTTACAAGACGGATTTCCGGGTTTAGGGTTCAAAAATATCTTTGAACTGTCCATGACGATGTGATGTGAATGTGAATTCATTATAGGCCAGCCAGCCGCCCCCATGTCACACCAAGCCTGCAAACTCCAGTCCTCAACGCCTCAGATTGATGTATGCTATGCCTGTGCTTTGCTTCCTAATCTTGTTCGTTCTGCCACACACCTGCTGGCTAATCAGTGCTCGCCGAGACTGATCGAGCAAGAGGGTGCAACGAGTTCCCCGATGACTGAGGGACCAGGCGGGACCAGGAAGCCAGCCAGGGCCGACGTCTATCTTCCCGCTTCTTTCACGTCATAAGACCAGGGGCATAAACTGTTGGCAAGTGGCAACCGGCGACTTCGCCCCTTACCACTGTCCATTCGGCAGTTATGCTAATTTCACGCTCAATTGCGTTTCTCCTAGTACCCAAAGTCTCACCATGCGGCCGACCCCGGCCGGGGCCCCGGTCGCAAGTAGCCATCAGACCTCGAGCGTCCGCACAAGATGAACCCAGCAGCAGCAATGCCAGCAACAGCAATTCCTCGGATTTTTTGGCGCCACTGAACAGAAGCTTCCGGGGCGGCACCACACCGGGCGAGGGGGGTGAGGGAAGAGGTCGGGGAGGCCGTGGCCGAGGAGCTGGGGGTCGAGGACAGGGCCGAGGACGCAATGCTTGGCGAACGAGAGGCGGACGCGGGCGAGGGAGAGGGGCAAGGAAACCCTCGGCGCTGGAGCTTGAGCACTTGGCTGCTGCTGCGCTATTGCGAGCGCAGGATGAATCAGAGGGCCACAATGACTATGAGACGGCAGACCCGGCGCAGGAATTCGATAAATCAGGGGTGCGACTGAAGTTCGATAAGTTGGAGCTTGATGAGTCGAGTCCCTTCTACACCCCAGTGCTCACAGATGAAGACTTGGCCGAAGATCCCGAGGGTCACAAATCGGGCTACGTTGCAGGTGGGCCAGCAGCCACTAGTAGTATGTGTAGCAGTATAAGCATTTTCTTTTGTTGCACACATGTTGCATGGCCGGTGTTGCCTGGGGTAGCACGGGTAGCACGAATGCTACTTGCGTGCATGCTACCCTAGTCAATACCAACCATGCTGCGAAGATCAATACATCATGCATGTCCTTTTCCTGTAGCTGGGTGTTGAATTCAAAATTTGGGCTGCAGGCTCTAGAACAGCTTAAACCAGCAGCCCTCACACAGCTTCCAAGCTCTCCTACAGACCCACACTGCCTCCCTGCTATCACCTCATGCAACTCTGCCTATTCTGCACCCATTGGTTGGCCCCCTTAGGGGCACAGACCTATGGGGGCCAACCAATACTTCCGTCAAATCGTGCTGTTGGTGCTGTTTTTTCACATCTTCAAATTTCCCAAGAACGCCGGTCAAATCAGCCGGTCAAATCAGTACTCTGAAGTCTTGACAATGCTATTCGTCGCCCTATGCCTGCATGTCTCAAAATGCTCTATTTGTATGCTGTCTCTTACATGCTGCACTCTACCACAAGACAGGCACATGCTACCTGTACGCCACCGAAACAATAAGTGCTATGCTCCATGCATCCTACCACTAGACATGCACATGCTGCCTGTACACCACCGAAAGAATAAGTACTAAGCAACATGCGTCCTACCACACTATGCAACATGCTGCCTGTACGCCACCAAAAGAATAAGTATTTTGCAACATGCATCCTTCCACATGACATGCACATGCTGCCTGTACGCCACCAAACAAATGAATACTATGCGACTTGCATCCTACCACACTATGCAACATGCTGCCTGTACGCTACCGAAAGAATAAGTATTGTGCGACATGCATCCTTCCACATGAATTGCACATGCTGAGTGCAGCAACGTACGTTTTTCTCGGGTTCTCGTTCTTGCAGCAACGTGTGTTTTTCTCGGGTTCTCATTCAAGTAGCAATGTGTTTTTTTCTCGGGATCTTGTTCATGCAGCATGTGCATGTCTTGGTGTAGGATGCTTGAAGCATATGTATCCTTTAGGTTTGGCTGGGTAGCAAGCCAGGGGCGCTGCCTAGAAGCTGTTGCTGGTACCTTAATAATGCTATGGGCTACTGCGACAAGCCCTAGTTTTGCCGTGGTATCAGAACACCCCCCCTGTCATACCAGCTTTCTTAATTCATTCATAGTTGCCCTAGCTAGTTTTTGGTCCATCCCAAGGTCCTGGAAGGAGAGCTGCTTAGAAGCTGCTGCATGTAGCCCATTACAAGTAAAATTTAATTTTAAAATTTGATTTTAAGGTAAATTTAATTTTAATCTTAATTAAAAAAATCGGGGAGTCAATCATATTGTTCGTGTTAGTCTGTGTAAGTTCTAAAATGTATGCTCCAATTAATCCACTTTCTCCTTCCTCTAATATCAGATATTTAAATGTTTTTTGTACAAAACGTGGGTGATACATGGGGGACTTGCACAGTGCATGCATTATATGAGGGATAGAATATAGATCATGTATACAGGAGATATCGACCCTCGACAAACGAACCTGCATCACTGTCAGATAATTTAGTCATATGGACCCTCGACCAGCAATAATATGGACCCTCAACCAAATGAATGTGCATCACTGTCAGCTCCACGGTGCATACATTACATGAGGCATCTCAACAGACATCTGAATGGGTGGTGCTAGTACAAGTGGTGTCAAGTGCGATATCGCGCAGAAACGCTGGTGACACATGGGGGACTTGCTTAGTGCATGCATTACATGAGGCATCTCAACAGACATCTGAATGGGTGGTGCTAGTACAAGTGGTGTCAAGAGCGATATCGCGCAGAAACGCTGGTGACACATGGGGGACTTGCTTAGTGCATGCATTACATGAGGCATCTCCACAGACATCTGAATGGGTGGTGCTAGTACCATTGGTGTCAAGAGCGATATCGCGCAGAACGCTGGTGACACATGGGGGACTTGCTTAGTGCATGCATTACATGAGGCATCTCCACAGACATCTGAATGGGTGGTGCTAGTACAATTGGTGTCAAGAGCGATATCGCGCAGAAACGCTGGTGATACATGGGGGACTTAGTGCATGCATTATATATTTATATATGAGGCATATCGACAGACATCTGAATCAGAGGTGCTAGTACAAGTGCTGTCAAGAACAATATGGCGCAGAAACGCTGGGGATACACGGGGGACTTGCTTAGTGCATGCATTATAGGTGAGGCATCTCAACAGACATCTGAATCAGTGGTGCTAGTACAAGTTGTGTCAAGGACGATATGCCGTGGTCAAGGTACCATTCTCCTGCAATATCACACGTGGTTGCTGTACCATTCTCATGCAATATCGCTAGTGGTTGCAGTACCATTCTCATGCAATATTACGCGCTTACGGTACCTTTCTCATGCAATATTGTGGGATAATCTTGATCACAGGATGATATTGACAACCCTGAGCTTAGTAGAATAGAATTTCGAAAGTACTCCAAATTTGTAATTCATTTGTTATAAAAGGACTTTTTGATAAAAAAAAACTGCTTTCCCATTTTCCCACACAGTTTATTGCTGACTTGAGCACATGAGGGTGGCCAATTAGCAATTTAAATCAATACATAGTACGCCTTATTACGAGGCGTGAGGTTGAGGGGGCCAGCTCGTTTGCTTGCACCAGGGCCAACCACCAAAAATAGCAATGTATTAACTTCTGTCTCTTTTTCTTGTTGCAGTTATCGGCAAGCCCAATGCTGGAAAATCCACCCTCATTAACGCCATCGTGGGGCAGAAGCTTTCAGTGAGTTTAAATTGGAAGCAGGGATGTGACACTAAAAATAAATATATGCTATGTCATAAATATGGGATGTGATACTGCATGTCGGGATATATACTACATGACATATATGGGATGTGATGCTATACATACTACATTAAATATATACATGTATGTATGTCACAGACCAGGGGTTATCAAATAGGCTTAAAGGACTGGCCCGATCTTGAATCGTTAAGATATATGGGATGTGATACTATATATACTACATGAAATATATACATGTGTGTATGTCACAGACCTGGGGTTATCAAATAGGCTTAAAGGACTGGCCCGATCTTGAATCGTTAAGATATATGCCACTATGGCAGTACATGTATGTGTACTACAGTCCAGGTTAACCACATTGGCAAAACGGGGATTGCCTTCCACTGGAAGTAGTGAAACGTCTAACTGGCTGTATGTTCTGTAGCCCAGGGGCAGCCACGGAGGCAAAAAGGGGTTCGCAAACCGCTGGGAGCAGCGTTCTGTGAGTGGGTAAGATAGTCAGGGGGTAGCCACCTGAGCCAAATAGAACTGATTGCCTGCCTGCCATCGGAACCCATAGCTTTTCTTTTCGACTATGATGAGCAGCTTCAAAGCAGCTCCCTGAGCCAGCCACTGGGCTAAGCCCCAAGATTTCAGCAATTTTGGAAAGATGATTCTGTCAGCTACCAGATGCACTGCTTTGAAATAGGATTGGCTGGGAGTAAGCCAGGGAACTAGGGGAGCTGCCTAGAAGCTGCTGCTAGTAGCTGAAAAGAAAAGCTATGGGTTCATTCACCACCACCACACTCATTACTACCTACACACACTCACGTCCACCAACACGCACAACACCACCACACCACCACCACACACATACGCTGAAACCAGGGTTCCGAATTAGAATTCTGAGTTGGTTTAGCTGTACACTGTCTTGCACTAGCTAAGGGACTAGCCTAATATTTATAGGGACCGGCATATCAAATGATGCTGGCAGAAGGAGAGTATGAGATCATATGATATCTTACAAATTGCTTCATATGATATTGTATATAGATGGCAACTTTAGCCAAACAGACTGCCGGCATCATATGGAATCATATGATGACATGATATCATATTATCCATATGGTATCATATTGCCGTTCCCTAAATATTTAGGGTTACCAAGAATGATATCGTAGCTATCAGACATGTATATCGTACGATATATCAAGATATCATGCGATATATAGTTTGATATTATACAATATATTGTACAACATCTGACGACAAATCGTTTTAGAACCTTGGAACCAGGAAGATATTGTCAACCCTGCTGACATTTATCTCCAGACAGTCATCTACCAATGAATGCTACCAGGGTGGTGGTGGTGAAGGTGGTGATAGTGGTGGTAAAGGTGGCAACTCTGCTAACATTTATCTCCAGACAGTCATTTACTCATGAATGCTACCAGGGTGGTGGTGGTGAAGGTGGTGCTAGTGGTGGTGCTGGTGGTAAAGGTGGCAACCCTGCTAATATTTATTCCAGACAGTCATTTACCCATAAATGCTGTGTGTGCATGCATATGGTGTGCGTACCAATATCACATGTGCGTCTGTGCGGCCTTGGCAGTTGGCCCCTGTGCAAGCAAACAGGCTGGCCCCCTGAACCTCACGCCTCAAAATAAGGCGCACTATTATTTATTTATTTATCCTCAGTGGGCTCTTGGTGGTTGAACCCAGTGAAAGCAAACGGGCTGGCCCCCTCAACCTCATGCCTCGTAACAAGGCGTACTACTGATGTATGTTTTTATCTGTACCCTGCAGCGGGTAGGACCACTGCTGGTCTACTCTCACTCAAGCACCTCTTGGGTTGCATCTTTGCATAGGCCTATGTATTTGCATCCTGTCTGTTTCTATCCCTTTTTCCTGTCTTCCTGTTTCTGTCCCTTTTTTTCTGTCCCTTTTTTCCTGTCCCTTTTTTTCTGTCCCTTTTTTTCTGTCCCTTTTTCCTGTCTTCCTGTTTCTGTCCCTTCTTCCTGTTGTTCAATCATCTAAATGTGTGTATCTATCCAGGCTGTTCCTTAAAACCTGTTGTTCAATCATCTAAATGTATTAAACTGTACAGGCTGTCACTTATAAGCCCCAAACGACGCGCCATCGAATTGTGGGTATCACATCAGACAAGCACTACCAGATGATCTTGTTCGACACCCCCGGAATCATCGAGCGAAAGCGCAATAAGCTGGAGGAGCGTATGATGTCGGCTGTGGTGTCGTCTATTCAAGCAGCTGAGGCGATTATCGCAGTTGTGGATGCTGCTGACCAGCCGGAGGAAGCGCTGGCCATGTTCCAGCCTGGAGACAACTGGACAGGTAGGAGGAAGCTGGTCGGTGTGTGTGGTGTGTGTGTGTGGTGGTGGTGGTGTGTGTATGTGTGTGTGTGTGTGTGGGGGGGGGGGGGGGGTAGGGTTCATTATCGCCGCAATTATCGCAGTTGTGGATGCTGTTGACCAGCCGGAGGCAGCGCTGGCCATGTTCCAGCCCAGGGACAACTGGACAGGTAGGAGGAAGCTGGTCGGTCTGTGTGTGCGGGGTGTGTGTATGTGTGGGTGGGAGGGGTGGGTGTGGAGGGGGGTAGGGTTAGGGTTCATTCTCGCCGCAATAATCTCAGGTGTGGATGCCGCTGACCAGGCGGAGGAAGCTCTGGCCATGTTCCAGCCCGGGGACAACTGGACAGATAGGAGGAAGCTGGTCGGTCTGTGTGTGCGGGGTGTGTGTGTAGGGGGGGGCGGGGGGGGGGGGGGGGGGGGGGAGTAGGGTTCATTATCGTCGCAATTGAGGATGCTGCTGACCAGCCAGAGGAAGTGCTGGCCATGTTCCAGCCTGGGGACAACTGTCCTGGTAGGGAGAAGCTGGTCAGCACTTAGCTGATCAGCACTTCTTTTCCTAAACCACCTGAACCACCTGAACCTAAACCTAAACCACCTTAGCCACTTAAACCACCTATACCCTAATCCACCTAGACCTAAACTACCTAAACCCTAAACCACCTAAACCCAATTGCTGACCAGCTTCCCACTACCAACTGGACAGGCCCCCCCATGGCGGTGCTTCTCAACAAGGCGGATCTCCTAGAGGAGGCCCAGATAGCGGAGTTAGAGACGTGGTGAGGATTTGTATTTTATTTATTTGTTTTTAATATGATTTATATGTTTTTTAGCCGCCTCTGGGCTGCTTGCCGTCTTCCAATTCGAAGTCCCTCGGGTGCGACAGGGATTGTTTTTTTCTAATCTGAAAGTGGGTTTTTTCTAGCTTAATGGTTTTAGGCCCTATCCAGAGACAGCGTTTTTAGGGCTATTTGGGCCATATATTGGGGTTCTTCATTGTGGCAATTCAGGCCAAAACGGGGTCAAAAATAGCGATCGCTATATACAATGGGAAATCACGGAAACCAGGCAGCTCAATAAGCGTACTCGGTGAGAAATCCACGCTTTGAACACCTAGCGTTTTTCGTACCTCGAGCAGCAGCTTCTATGCAGCTCCCCTGACTGGTTATTCAGCCAAAGCAAATGCACCCCAGTGCATTTGGAAGCTGACATAATCAGCTGTCCAGAACTGCTGAAATCTTGGGACTTAGCCTAGTTGCTAGCTCTTGGATCTGCCTGGAAGCTGCTGCTAATAGCCAAAAAGAAAAGCTATGTTTGAACACCTCTGACCTTGACACCTCTGACTTTGACCTTGACACCTCAGACTTTGACCTTGACACCTCTGACTTTGACCTTGACACCTCTGACTTTGATACACCTGACCTTGACACCCTTGACCTTGACACTTCTGAATTTGTTGCAGGGGTTCGGTTTTAGTGTTTTAACCCTAAAACCCTAAGGTTACAAGGTTTATGTGCATAACAATCATATAACAGAGTATCGGAAGACAGCATTGCACTATTTTTTCCGTGCGACGCGTCGCAAATTGAGCGATTAGGTGCGACCCCTGTGTGACACGCTGCCCTCGAACCCCTCGGATTGTGAAGCGCGGAAGGTGGGTAGCCAAATAGGCTTAAGGGACTTTCCCAACCTCGATATCAGGAGAGGCTAGAAATGACACAAGCGCTGATGATGAACTGGATCTCAATAAAACGTATTTACCGACGGAGAGAAGCTGAAAGAATCATTGTGTGTATGTAACAGTACAGGGATAGCCAAATACCTCAACAGAACGGTTTAGCAGAAGAAGCTGACAGATGCATTGTATGTATGTTACAGTCCATGGGTAGCCAAATATGCTAAAGAAGAAGCTGCCAAAACCTCGAATATTTATATGCGGACGGGGGTAGATAGAGGTAGAAAGAAACACAAGGCTGATGGCGAACTGGGTCTAAACAAAAATCGGGGTCTACAAAAAGGAGAAACAGAAAGAGGGTAGACAGGAAAGGCAAGGGAGGGGGAAGGAAAGGGGGGGAAAAACAAAGAGCGACAGGAAGCGGAAGGGAAAAAAGAAGAGCCCAGAAAGCAAGGCGGATTACGGACGGCACCGGAGGAGTAGTAGGCAGAGAGAAGACCGCGGAGAGAGGAGCGAAACGGAGAGACGAAGTAGAACAAGGAAAAGCGGGAGGGATGAAGTGGGTCCAAAACAAAAAAACGGTTTTTTTTTACAACCAGAGAAAGCTGACAGAATTCAATTGCATGGATGTTACAACATCAGGGGGTTAGGTAAGGCCAAATAGGCTTTTAAAGAGGCTTGCCAAACATCGATCTCAGGAGGGGCATAGAACGGGGGTTAGGCTAAAGAAAGGACATTAGCGCTTGATGATAAAACTGCGGCCCGCAAAAACGGTTTTACCAACAAGGAAGCGACAGAAAATGTGGTATGTGAGTCCAGGGGGTTAGCCAAATAGGCTAGAGGCTTGCCAAACCTCGATATCAGGAGGGGTAGTAGACAAAAGGCACACACACATGTGCTGGATGATGAAATCTGGGCCCCAGCAACCCACAAAACACCCTTGCCTTGGGCCCAAGCAAAAAAACAAAGAATTGGGCAGAATTGGGCCCCAGCAGGAACAGGAATTGGGGGCCCAGAACAAAACATAATGGGCCCCAGCCAGAGAACATGGAATGGGCCCCAGCCAAAGTTTTATAGAAGTAGAAAGAAGATGAAAGAATCATTACTAAACTGTAAGCTGAGATGGTCTAGTCTACCAGACGAGCCCCACGCTCTATCCCAAGAGCTAGTGTTCTGACATAAACCCTGCCCCCTCTGCAGGTACAAGGATGTATGCAAAGAACGAGGGTATGGTGGCGAGGGCGGACAGAGGGAAAAGAAACAAAAGTCGGTGGCGTGGATGAAAGTGAGAAATGGGCTGTGTCTGTCCTGCCCGAGGGCCCCACCCCACCCACGCTAACCCCAAGGGCATCGTTCAGGGAACAGCCTGAGCGATTCTTGTTCAGAGTGATTGGTGAGAGAGATTATTGTGTACTACATGGGAAAGTACCATACTCCACCCAGGTTAGTGTGTGCTTTTTTCTTCCCCCTTTTTAGCATTTTTCCAGCTAAGGGAAAAAGAAAAATGCTGTTATAGCCATATTAGATTTAGGCCTCGGCAGGGACAGCGTCAATAGCTTTTTTTCGGGCATTGAGGGCCATAGATTTGGTTTTTTTTATAGCGGCATTTGGGTTAAAAACGGTCGGTCAGCAGAAAGTCGCGAAAGCTATAAATAAAAGAGAACGCATATCTGTTTGGCTCCCCGCTCTACCCAAGAGCACTTGTCAGTGAGCAGCCAGATTCGCTTCTTTGTTCAGGAGCTGATATTACAGTATTGTTTAAGCGAAGATCCTTCTTGCCAACTCCAGGATAGCAAGTTAAATAATAAGCAGGTGTAGGTTAGTGTGCTTTTTCGCTTTAGCCCCCTATGGGACCCCCAGACGGTCACGGGGAGGAACTGAAAGCCCTACGTTCCCCCACGTTGTCAATGTCCGCGGTTCTCTTGTTAGTCGCTTTGTCTGTCTGTCCGAGACAGTGTCAAGGCGTTTTGAACTATCAGGACCACCTTAAAAAAATCAAAACATTTGCCGCATAGTCGGATCGTGGCATGACTAAGTAATCAGATGCTAGGGGGTCAAGATTTCTTCGCAAAAGGTGGTGTTAAAGAGTTGGGTAACAGGAGCTAGAGTGTTGGAAAAAGGTGTAGAGGAAATGAGAGCATGAGAATGAGACTGGGGAGGCACTCAGAAAGAGGAAAAAATGCGACGTTACAGCAGAGAGAGAGGCGATATGCTGCTGTCAGCAGATCGCCGTCTTGAGTATAGCGGAGAAAGGAATGGTGAGCAACTCTGTGGGGAGCAAGCGAGGGGGACGAAAGGATTACTGGAAGGGTAGTCCGGGTAACATCTAACTAGGCCGGGATGAAAAAACCATGTGTAAACTGGTATCTTCCATCACTGATCTATGTAAGAACAAGAAGATTATGATGAGGAATATTAAGGATAACTAAAGAACAAGTAAAGAAAATAAACGAAGAGTGTAATGAACTAACTGAGGAACTAACAGGGAAGGAAATAGGTTATTTGAAGTACATATGCAAAGTACATCTGAAAGTACAAAACCGCAGAGTACAATCTGAATGTAAAACTGCGGAAATACCCAACAATTGGTTTCCACCCATTTCACGAAAGTGGAAACTGAACTAGAAAACTGACTACCACTCTCCTTCGAGAAACGACATGAGCCGTCACATCCAAGTTCAGGAAATTGGCCACGAGCAAGGCCTATAGGTGAGCAGGAGACGTACCATGTAACTACTCCAAGTAGAAAGGGGTTGAGCATGCAGATACTTCTCCACACAGATGGTGCACATTCGCATAAAGTAGGTGACACGGCTCTGTGCCTCCAGTGGGGCTGATGGTGCGGTCCAGGCCTGATGCCCAATACATGCAAGCAACAATGCAAGCACAAACACAGAAAGGGCGACAAAGAGAAGATTCATCAAGGTGTGGGGGAAGGGCGGATAAAGGTGCTTCCCTCTCCCACTTCGTC
>JACBWV010000364.1:16460146-16495146 GCA_013435795.1 Chlamydomonas sp. ICE-L
GGGGTGAGTACTGCGGTGGTAGACTGTGTGGGCGTTAGGCGAGTTGGTGGGTGATGTCGGTTGTTACCTTGGTATTAGGGCTTGGTGGATGGGTGCGGTTGGTGATGGGTGTGCGTGGTGACGGTGGCTGGCTTGGGTTATGTTTGGGTGTGTGCGTGTGGTGGTACTGATGGAACTGGTTATGGGGGAGCTCTGTGAGTGGTGTGCGCTGTGCCGTGATGGTGGGAGGTGGGCTGTGGTTCGCTTAAGGGTGTTGGTCTGTTGTTTGGATGTGGTGTGTTGCTAGGTGATGAGGTGGTACTAGGGTGGATAGGGTGTTTGCATGGGTGGGTGGTATTTTGGGGTGTGATGGTTGTGCGCGTGTTGTGGGTGGGTGGGTTGGGTTGGGGTCTTCTCCTGGTGGGATGGTGATGGATGTGGGTGGTGATGGGTGGGAGTAGGGTGGGTGGTGTGGGTGGGTGGATGTGGGATGTATTGAGGTTGGGCGGTTGGAGTGGGTGGGGCGGTAGGGCGTGGGTGTCTGGTGGGGTGTTTTGTTGTCGGGTGGATGGCTGTGGTGATGGGTGGGAGGTGGTGGGTGGTGGGTGTGGATCGGGTGGCGTGGATGGTGGTGTGGTGATTGGGGTGGTGACGTGGGTGGGTGGGTGGGATTGGTGTTGGTGATGGGTGGGAGGTGGGTTGGTGGGTGGTGGTTGGTCGGGTGGGTGGGTGTTGGTTGATCCGGTGGATGGTGGTTGGTGATGGGCTGGGACCGCCTGAGGTGGGGATCATGTGGTGGTTGTTTGAGCTTGCGCTCTTCCCAGATTCGGGGCGGATGGTCAGGCGGCCAACGTGCTGGTGATGGTGGGAGGTGGGTGGGTTGGCGTGTTTAGCTGGGTGGGTGGCTGGCTCCGGTGGTGCTGGGTGGGGGTGGGTGGTGTGGTGGACTGTGGTTTTTCTCGGGTCGTGGCCCGGGTGGGTTGGTGGGTGTTGGGTCGGTTGTTGGTGGTTGGTGGATGTGGTGGTGCTGGGTATGGGCGGTGGGTGGGTGGGTGGGTGGCTGGTGGGTGTGCTCGGCTGGCGGTTGCGTGGGTGGGTGGGTGTGTGTTGGTGGGTGGGTGGCTGGTGGCCTGGTGGTGGTGGGTGGTGGGTGGTGGCGGTGTTGGTGGTGGGTGTGGGTGCTGGGTGGTGTTGTGGTGGGTGGTGTGGTCGGCGGTGTGGGGTGTGCGGTGGGCGGGGGGCTTGGCCCTCGGGGGTCCTATATACCCTGTGATTTTGAGGATGGTTGGAGGGCCCACCCCCCCAGATGTTGTGTGGAGAGGGCTTGTCCTTGGGTCAACTATGGCCTGTCCTCTGACAAGTGTAATGCATGTATGCAATGCATGGCCCCATGCAATTCCATGCCATGCCACGCAATGTCATGTCATGGACGCAGTGCAATGGAAGGGAATGGAAATGTCCCAGCCTCTTGTCTAATTATTCCAACTGACTGTATTATCCTTCAATCAAGCAACATGGAGGGTGCTTCCTTCGCCTCGTGATATAGTGAAATACCGTTATGGACCGGGCAATATCATATGATGCTGACCAAAGGCGAGTATGATATCCTATGTAGCATACAATAGATCTTATGATATCATTTATGATGGTAACTTCTGCCTAGCTAGACCGCCTCATCTATGATTCATATATGAGTTTAACTTTGCCTACCTAGACCTCCGTCGTCATATGATATCAATAATGATAATGATTGCCACATGATATCATACTGCGTCCCCTACATCCGGTGTTTGATGGTCCTTCACTGCGACTTTTGCGTAGGCCAAGCTTCTTTGTTGATGCACGACCGCGTGTGCCTGTACATGTCACCTGCAAAAGCCAGGGATGCTTCTTAGAGGCTCTTTTCGGTTCTGATCACATGCCCCAAGTCAAGTCGGTTCAAGCACTTTGTGTCGTGGCTGCCCCCCTGAGTTCGGAAGCAGTCACATTGGAGCCCGCCGGGGCGAAGAATGGAAGTCGAATTCGACAGGCACGCAGGACAGGAAGCTCACCGTAATGTCGCGTTCTCCTGCCAACGATGGAGGGCGAGCAGTTTCTTTCTTTTTCTTCGCATCTGTTTCTGTGTATACTTGATTCGCCATTAAGTTTTGCAGAAAGGTCATTCGATGCAAGGCCTCGACCTCCACATCCGGAGTTCGCGGGGTAGCCTGTGTAGTCCTCTGGCTAGCAGCCTGACTCGCATTTTCGGCTCCTCGTGGGGGCATGACTGAATGCTACGCAGTGATTTCGCAGAAAAGCTCAAAGGTGTGAAGGCTCTGTGAGACAGGTTGGCATGGGTTTGAAATGCATTTTTTACTCGAAGAAGGCCAGCCAGATATTACCTGAGTCCCGGTTCAACTGCATTCTGGTCCCCCTTCACCTGTCTAACCGCCAGCCTCGTCTTCATTAAACACCGGCCCTCACCTAAGTTAAGCCCAACCAACCACCTCAAAACCTATCCTAACCGCCCTCAACTAAGCAGAACACCCAGGTTACAAACCGGTCACACTGGCGGATGATGAGGAGGAGGAGAGGAGCAATTTAAAACCTAAGTGGTTCTGCGGCCCCGTGAGCGCCCCGGGCGACGCCGTCCGGTCCGGGGCGCATGACCTGCGATGCCGATGGAACTTCGAGACGCAAAGACCAGACCGATGACCCTAACCGAGACCCCTCTGCACCTAGACCCATAACCCAGATCAGACCTAGACCGAGACCCATATCGAGACCGGACCCATACCGATACCCAGACCCGCCAGACCCCATACCTATACACAGACCCAGACCAAGACCCAGACCTGACGTCACGTACCCTACTTATACACGACCCCACGAAACCACTACCGTGCGGAGAGTTGCCTTACTGCCCGTCAGTTCTGGTCACCTCTAGTTTCTCCATTCGTAGAAACAGAAGAGCCCAATTACCACGATCTCGGCAGCCAGGCACGAGACAAGCAAATCCGAGTGTAAAAGGTGCTATACTGCTACGTGAGATTTTTTAATTTGTAACACGAAAATGTTTTTAAATCCTGGACCTTTGGAACAGCTGACATGATGTAAAGAGAGTGTAGGAGAGAAGACAGGAAAAGCGGGTGTCCGTTAAATGCAAACAGCTCATTTTGGTAAGTAACACATCAACAATCGTTTGACAACTTCTCTCTATGTACTCATTAATGTTGAGTTACAGTGGACTGGAAGAGAATGAGACCTGACCTCGCCGTCCTACCTGACATAGACTCTCCTACCTGTTTGGCTGATAAAGAACTTTAGGTTCTTGAGCTTGGATACTGCTCTGATACCAACCATGCTACTAAGTTTATCACTAAACACGGCCCAGCATGTTGAATTAGTAAATGGCCTTAGATCGGCTGGATACCTCGTTCACTACGAAGTTATCACCATTGGAACAACTGGTACTATTCCAACCTCTTTTTTGACTTCTATGACCACACTTGGACTTCAGAGACCGTGTGCCCTTAAACTGGCGGACGAAGTCCACTCCCACACCATCACTAGCTTTCAGAGTATTTTACAGAGCAGACGTTTTATGGAGACCCAACAGGGATCAATACCAGGGGACTAGCAATTTCCCTGGATCTCCTTGTTAAAGCTTGCCCAACAGGGGCTTATTCAGACTCCCTGACAAGGAGACTCTTTTATGGTGACTACTGCTAGCTCCGGCTTATGCAGTGGTGTCCTTATTTTCACGTCCTGAGAGTGGCGCATTAGTCGGATGTAACAATTTCAGTTTCAGTTTCAATTTGAGTTACAGCGTATGTACTGTCATATACACTGCATGATGTATGACGCAAAAAGCACACTGATTTTTGAGGGTCCATTATACAGTTGCACCGCAGACACATGTTTTGCAACCAGTTGCGTCTCGGGAAGAAGATTTTGAAATAAGCTGCGTATCGAGAATTAGCTTTGGGTATTTAGGGTTTTGGGCGGTGCACCTGCAATGGGAGTTATCCCGTTTCACCTAGGCATTTAGAAACCCACCCGGTCAGGGCAGTTAAAACCCTCCTTCAAGACTTGAATATGAACTGAGACGTTCAGCGCCAATCTTTCAGACTGTGCTGTGAATCCAACTGACCCCCCTCTTAAATGCGGGGGGAATCCTAACTGGCTTCATGTCAACTTTATTTTACAAGACGGATTTCCCGGGTTTAGGGTTCAAAAATATCTTTGAACTGTCCATGACGATGTGATGTGAATGTGAATTCATTATAGGCCAGCCAGCCGCCCCCATGTCACACCAAGCCTGCAAACTCCAGTCCTCAACGCCTCAGATTGATGTATGCTATGCCTGTGCTTTGCTTCCTAATCTTGTTCGTTCTGCCACACACCTGCTGGCTAATCAGTGCTCGCCGAGACTGATCGAGCAGAGGGTGCAACGAGTTCCCCGATGACTGAGGGACCAGGCGGGACCAGGAAGCCAGCCAGGGCCGACGTCTATCTTCCCGCTTCTTTCACGTCATAAGACCAGGGGCATAAACTGTTGGCAAGTGGCAACCGGCGACTTCGCCCCTTACCACTGTCCATTCGGCAGTTATGCTAATTTCACGCTCAATTGCGTTTCTCCTAGTACCCAAAGTCTCACCATGCGGCCGACCCCGGCCGGGGCCCCGGTCGCAAGTAGCCATCAGACCTCGAGCGTCCGCACAAGATGAACCCAGCAGCAGCAATGCCAGCAACAGCAATTCCTCGGATTTTTGGCGCCACTGAACAGAAGCTTCCGGGGCGGCACCACACCGGGCGAGGGGGGTGAGGGAAGAGGTCGGGGAGGCCGTGGCCGAGGAGCTGGGGGTCGAGGACAGGGCCGAGGACGCAATGCTTGGCGAACGAGAGGCGGACGCGGGCGAGGGAGAGGGGCAAGGAAACCCTCGGCGCTGGAGCTTGAGCACTTGGCTGCTGCTGCGCTATTGCGAGCGCAGGATGAATCAGAGGGCCACAATGACTATGAGACGGCAGACCCGGCGCAGGAATTCGATAATCAGGGGTGCGACTGAAGTTCGATAAGTTGGAGCTTGATGAGTCGAGTCCCTTCTACACCCCAGTGCTCACAGATGAAGACTTGGCCGAAGATCCCGAGGGTCACAAATCGGGCTACGTTGCAGGTGGGCCAGCAGCCACTAGTAGTATGTGTAGCAGTATAAGCATTTTCTTTTGTTGCACACATGTTGCATGGCCGGTGTTGCCTGGGGTAGCACGGGTAGCACGAATGCTACTTGCGTGCATGCTACCCTAGTCAATACCAACCATGCTGCGAAGATCAATACATCATGCATGTCCTTTTCCTGTAGCTGGGTGTTGAATTCAAAATTTGGGCTGCAGGCTCTAGAACAGCTTAAACCAGCAGCCCTCACACAGCTTCCAAGCTCTCCTACAGACCCACACTGCCTCCCTGCTATCACCTCATGCAACTCTGCCTATTCTGCACCCATTGGTTGGCCCCCTTAGGGGCACAGACCTATGGGGGCCAACCAATACTTCCGTCAAATCGTGCTGTTGGTGCTGTTTTTTCACATCTTCAAATTTCCCAAGAACGCCGGTCAAATCAGCCGGTCAAATCAGTACTCTGAAGTCTTGACAATGCTATTCGTCGCCCTATGCCTGCATGTCTCAAAATGCTCTATTTGTATGCTGTCTCTTACATGCTGCACTCTACCACAAGACAGGCACATGCTACCTGTACGCCACCGAAACAATAAGTGCTATGCTCCATGCATCCTACCACTAGACATGCACATGCTGCCTGTACACCACCGAAAGAATAAGTACTAAGCAACATGCGTCCTACCACACTATGCAACATGCTGCCTGTACGCCACCAAAAGAATAAGTATTTTGCAACATGCATCCTTCCACATGACATGCACATGCTGCCTGTACGCCACCAAACAAATGAATACTATGCGACTTGCATCCTACCACACTATGCAACATGCTGCCTGTACGCTACCGAAAGAATAAGTATTGTGCGACATGCATCCTTCCACATGAATTGCACATGCTGAGTGCAGCAACGTACGTTTTTCTCGGGTTCTCGTTCTTGCAGCAACGTGTGTTTTTCTCGGGTTCTCATTCAAGTAGCAATGTGTTTTTTTCTCGGGATCTTGTTCATGCAGCATGTGCATGTCTTGGTGTAGGATGCTTGAAGCATATGTATCCTTTAGGTTTGGCTGGGTAGCAAGCCAGGGGCGCTGCCTAGAAGCTGTTGCTGGTACCTTAATAATGCTATGGGCTACTGCGACAAGCCCTAGTTTTGCCGTGGTATCAGAACACCCCCCCTGTCATACCAGCTTTCTTAATTCATTCATAGTTGCCCTAGCTAGTTTTTGGTCCATCCCAAGGTCCTGGAAGGAGAGCTGCTTAGAAGCTGCTGCATGTAGCCCATTACAAGTAAAATTTAATTTTAAAATTTGATTTTAAGGTAAAATTTAATTTTAATCTTAATTAAAAAAATCGGGGAGTCAATCATATTGTTCGTGTTAGTCTGTGTAAGTTCTAAAATGTATGCTCCAATTAATCCACTTTCTCCTTCCTCTAATATCAGATATTTAAATGTTTTTTGTACAAAACGTGGGTGATACATGGGGGACTTGCACAGTGCATGCATTATATGAGGGATAGAATATAGATCATGTATACAGGAGATATCGACCCTCGACAAAACGAACCTGCATCACTGTCAGATAATTTAGTCATATGGACCCTCGACCAGCAATAATATGGACCCTCAACCAAATGAATGTGCATCACTGTCAGCTCCACGGTGCATACATTACATGAGGCATCTCAACAGACATCTGAATGGGTGGTGCTAGTACAAGTGGTGTCAAGTGCGATATCGCGCAGAAACGCTGGTGACACATGGGGGACTTGCTTAGTGCATGCATTACATGAGGCATCTCAACAGACATCTGAATGGGTGGTGCTAGTACAAGTGGTGTCAAGAGCGATATCGCGCAGAAACGCTGGTGACACATGGGGGACTTGCTTAGTGCATGCATTACATGAGGCATCTCCACAGACATCTGAATGGGTGGTGCTAGTACCATTGGTGTCAAGAGCGATATCGCGCAGAAACGCTGGTGACACATGGGGGACTTGCTTAGTGCATGCATTACATGAGGCATCTCCACAGACATCTGAATGGGTGGTGCTAGTACAATTGGTGTCAAGAGCGATATCGCGCAGAAACGCTGGTGATACATGGGGGACTTAGTGCATGCATTATATATTTATATATGAGGCATATCGACAGACATCTGAATCAGAGGTGCTAGTACAAGTGCTGTCAAGAACAATATGGCGCAGAAACGCTGGGGATACACGGGGGACTTGCTTAGTGCATGCATTATAGGTGAGGCATCTCAACAGACATCTGAATCAGTGGTGCTAGTACAAGTTGTGTCAAGGACGATATGCCGTGGTCAAGGTACCATTCTCCTGCAATATCACACGTGGTTGCTGTACCATTCTCATGCAATATCGCTAGTGGTTGCAGTACCATTCTCATGCAATATTACGCGCTTACGGTACCTTTCTCATGCAATATTGTGGGATAATCTTGATCACAGGATGATATTGACAACCCTGAGCTTAGTAGAATAGAATTTCGAAAGTACTCCAAATTTGTAATTCATTTGTTATAAAAGGACTTTTTGATAAAAAAAAACTGCTTTCCCATTTTCCCACACAGTTTATTGCTGACTTGAGCACATGAGGGTGGCCAATTAGCAATTTAAATCAATACATAGTACGCCTTATTACGAGGCGTGAGGTTGAGGGGGCCAGCTCGTTTGCTTGCACCAGGGCCAACCACCAAAAATAGCAATGTATTAACTTCTGTTCTCTTTTTCTTGTTGCAGTTATCGGCAAGCCCAATGCTGGAAAATCCACCCTCATTAACGCCATCGTGGGGCAGAAGCTTTCAGTGAGTTTAAATTGGAAGCAGGGATGTGACACTAAAAATAAATATATGCTATGTCATAAATATGGGATGTGATACTGCATGTCGGGATATATACTACATGACATATATGGGATGTGATGCTATACATACTACATTAAATATATACATGTATGTATGTCACAGACCAGGGGTTATCAAATAGGCTTAAAGGACTGGCCCGATCTTGAATCGTTAAGATATATGGGATGTGATACTATATATACTACATGAAATATATACATGTGTGTATGTCACAGACCTGGGGTTATCAAATAGGCTTAAAGGACTGGCCCGATCTTGAATCGTTAAGATATATGCCACTATGGCAGTACATGTATGTGTACTACAGTCCAGGTTAACCACATTGGCAAAACGGGGATTGCCTTCCACTGGAAGTAGTGAAACGTCTAACTGGCTGTATGTTCTGTAGCCCAGGGGCAGCCACGGAGGCAAAAAGGGGTTCGCAAACCGCTGGGAGCAGCGTTCTGTGAGTGGGTAAGATAGTCAGGGGGTAGCCACCTGAGCCAAATAGAACTGATTGCCTGCCTGCCATCGGAACCCATAGCTTTTCTTTTCGACTATGATGAGCAGCTTCAAAGCAGCTCCCTGAGCCAGCCACTGGGCTAAGCCCCAAGATTTCAGCAATTTTGGAAAGATGATTCTGTCAGCTACCAGATGCACTGCTTTGAAATAGGATTGGCTGGGAGTAAGCCAGGGAACTAGGGGAGCTGCCTAGAAGCTGCTGCTAGTAGCTGAAAAGAAAAGCTATGGGTTCATTCACCACCACCACACTCATTACTACCTACACACACTCACGTCCACCAACACGCACAACACCACCACACCACCACCACACACATACGCTGAAACCAGGGTTCCGAATTAGAATTCTGAGTTGGTTTAGCTGTACACTGTCTTGCACTAGCTAAGGGACTAGCCTAATATTTATAGGGACCGGCATATCAAATGATGCTGGCAGAAGGAGAGTATGAGATCATATGATATCTTACAAATTGCTTCATATGATATTGTATATAGATGGCAACTTTAGCCAAACAGACTGCCGGCATCATATGGAATCATATGATGACATGATATCATATTATCCATATGGTATCATATTGCCGTTCCCTAAATATTTAGGGTTACCAAGAATGATATCGTAGCTATCAGACATGTATATCGTACGATATATCAAGATATCATGCGATATATAGTTTGATATTATACAATATATTGTACAACATCTGACGACAAATCGTTTTAGAACCTTGGAACCAGGAAGATATTGTCAACCCTGCTGACATTTATCTCCAGACAGTCATCTACCAATGAATGCTACCAGGGTGGTGGTGGTGAAGGTGGTGATAGTGGTGGTAAAGGTGGCAACTCTGCTAACATTTATCTCCAGACAGTCATTTACTCATGAATGCTACCAGGGTGGTGGTGGTGAAGGTGGTGCTAGTGGTGGTGCTGGTGGTAAAGGTGGCAACCCTGCTAATATTTATTTCCAGACAGTCATTTACCCATAAATGCTGTGTGTGCATGCATATGGTGTGCGTACCAATATCACATGTGCGTCTGTGCGGCCTTGGCAGTTGGCCCCTGTGCAAGCAAACAGGCTGGCCCCCTGAACCTCACGCCTCAAAATAAGGCGCACTATTATTTATTTATTTATCCTCAGTGGGCTCTTGGTGGTTGAACCCAGTGAAAGCAAACGGGCTGGCCCCCTCAACCTCATGCCTCGTAACAAGGCGTACTACTGATGTATGTTTTTATCTGTACCCTGCAGCGGGTAGGACCACTGCTGGTCTACTCTCACTCAAGCACCTCTTGGGTTGCATCTTTGCATAGGCCTATGTATTTGCATCCTGTCTGTTTCTATCCCTTTTTCCTGTCTTCCTGTTTCTGTCCCTTTTTTTCTGTCCCTTTTTTCCTGTCCCTTTTTTCTGTCCCTTTTTTTCTGTCCCTTTTTCCTGTCTTCCTGTTTCTGTCCCTTCTTCCTGTTGTTCAATCATCTAAATGTGTGTATCTATCCAGGCTGTTCCTTAAAACCTGTTGTTCAATCATCTAAATGTATTAAACTGTACAGGCTGTCACTTATAAGCCCCAAACGACGCGCCATCGAATTGTGGGTATCACATCAGACAAGCACTACCAGATGATCTTGTTCGACACCCCCGGAATCATCGAGCGAAAGCGCAATAAGCTGGAGGAGCGTATGATGTCGGCTGTGGTGTCGTCTATTCAAGCAGCTGAGGCGATTATCGCAGTTGTGGATGCTGCTGACCAGCCGGAGGAAGCGCTGGCCATGTTCCAGCCTGGAGACAACTGGACAGGTAGGAGGAAGCTGGTCGGTGTGTGTGGTGTGTGTGTGTGGTGGTGGTGGTGTGTGTATGTGTGTGTGTGTGTGTGGGGGGGGGGGGGGGTAGGGTTCATTATCGCCGCAATTATCGCAGTTGTGGATGCTGTTGACCAGCCGGAGGCAGCGCTGGCCATGTTCCAGCCCAGGGACAACTGGACAGGTAGGAGGAAGCTGGTCGGTCTGTGTGTGCGGGGTGTGTGTATGTGTGGGTGGGAGGGGTGGGTGTGGAGGGGGGTAGGGTTAGGGTTCATTCTCGCCGCAATAATCTCAGGTGTGGATGCCGCTGACCAGGCGGAGGAAGCTCTGGCCATGTTCCAGCCCGGGGACAACTGGACAGATAGGAGGAAGCTGGTCGGTCTGTGTGTGCGGGGTGTGTGTGTAGGGGGGGGGCGGGGGGGGGGGGGGGGGGGGGGGGAGTAGGGTTCATTATCGTCGCAATTGAGGATGCTGCTGACCAGCCAGAGGAAGTGCTGGCCATGTTCCAGCCTGGGGACAACTGTCCTGGTAGGGAGAAGCTGGTCAGCACTTAGCTGATCAGCACTTCTTTTCCTAAACCACCTGAACCACCTGAACCTAAACCTAAACCACCTTAGCCACTTAAACCACCTATACCCTAATCCACCTAGACCTAAACTACCTAAACCCTAAACCACCTAAACCCAATTGCTGACCAGCTTCCCACTACCAACTGGACAGGCCCCCCCATGGCGGTGCTTCTCAACAAGGCGGATCTCCTAGAGGAGGCCCAGATAGCGGAGTTAGAGACGTGGTGAGGATTTGTATTTTATTTATTTGTTTTTAATATGATTTATATGTTTTTTTAGCCGCCTCTGGGCTGCTTGCCGTCTTCCAATTCGAAGTCCCTCGGGTGCGACAGGGATTGTTTTTTTCTAATCTGAAAGTGGGTTTTTTCTAGCTTAATGGTTTTAGGCCCTATCCAGAGACAGCGTTTTTAGGGCTATTTTGGGCCATATATTGGGGTTCTTCATTGTGGCAATTCAGGCCAAAACGGGGTCAAAAATAGCGATCGCTATATACAATGGGAAATCACGGAAACCAGGCAGCTCAATAAGCGTACTCGGTGAGAAATCCACGCTTTGAACACCTAGCGTTTTTTCGTACCTCGAGCAGCAGCTTCTATGCAGCTCCCCTGACTGGTTATTCAGCCAAAGCAAATGCACCCCAGTGCATTTGGAAGCTGACATAATCAGCTGTCCAGAACTGCTGAAATCTTGGGACTTAGCCTAGTTGCTAGCTCTTGGATCTGCCTGGAAGCTGCTGCTAATAGCCAAAAAGAAAAGCTATGTTTGAACACCTCTGACCTTGACACCTCTGACTTTGACCTTGACACCTCAGACTTTGACCTTGACACCTCTGACTTTGACCTTGACACCTCTGACTTTGATACACCTGACCTTGACACCCTTGACCTTGACACTTCTGAATTTGTTGCAGGGGTTCGGTTTTAGTGTTTTTAACCCTAAAACCCTAAGGTTACAAGGTTTATGTGCATAACAATCATATAACAGAGTATCGGAAGACAGCATGCACTATTTTTCCGTGCGACGCGTCGCAAATTGAGCGATTAGGTGCGACCCCTGTGTGACACGCTGCCCTCGAACCCCTCGGATTGTGAAGCGCGGAAGGTGGGTAGCCAAATAGGCTTAAGGGACTTTCCCAACCTCGATATCAGGAGAGGCTAGAAATGACACAAGCGCTGATGATGAACTGGATCTCAATAAAACGTTTTACCGACGGAGAAGCTGAAAGAATCATTGTGTGTATGTAACAGTACAGGGATAGCCAAATACCTCAACAGAACGGTTTAGCAGAAGAAGCTGACAGATGCATTGTATGTATGTTACAGTCCATGGGTAGCCAAATATGCTAAAGAAGCTTGCCAAACCTCGATATTCGGAGGGGCTAGAAAGAACACAAGTGCTGATGGCGAACTGGGTCTAAACAAAACGGTTTACCAACGGAGAAGCTGGCAGAATCAATGCATGTATGTTTAAGTCCAGGGGTGGCCAAATAGGCTTGAGGGACTTTCCCAACCTCGATATCCGGAGGAGCTAGAAAAGGCACAAGCGCTGATGATGAACTGGGTCCCAACAAAACGGTTTACCAACAGAGAAGCTGACAGAATCAATGCATGTATGTTAACAGTCAAGGGGTAGCCAAATAGGCTAAAGAGGCTTGCCAAACCTCGATCTCAGGAGGGGCTAGAAAGGACATTAGCGCTGATGATAAACTGGGTCCCAGCAAAACGGTTTACCAACAGAGAAGCTGACAGAATGAATGTGTGTATGTTACAGTCCAGGGGTAGCCAAATAGGCTGAAGAGGCTTGCCAAACCTCGATATCAGGAGGGGCTAGAAAAGGCACACATGTGCTGATGATGAATTGGGCCCCAGCAAAACATGAATTGGGCCCCAGCAAAACACAGAATTGGGCAGAATTGGGCCCCAGCAGAACATGAATTGGGCCCCAGCAAAACATGAATTGGGCCCCAGCAGAACATGAATTGGGCCCCAGCAAAACACGTTTTATCGACGTAGAAGCTGACAGAATCATTACTAAACTGTATGTGCTATGTCTAGTCTACCAGAGAGCCCCACGCTCTATCCCAAGAGCTAAGTGTTCTGACATAAACCCTGCCCCCTCTGCAGGTACAAGGATGTATGCAAAGCCGAGGTCGTTTTTAGGGGAAGTGCCAAGAACAACGTCGGCGTGGATGAAGTGAAGGCATGGGCTGTGTCTGTACTGCCAGAGGGCCCCACGCTATACCCCAAGAGCATCGTCAGTGAACAGCCTGAGCGATTCTTTGTGTCAGAGCTGATTAGGGAGAAGATCTTCTTGCTGTACTCCATGGAAGTACCATACTCCACCCAGGTTAGTGTGCTTTTTTCTTCCCTTTTTTGTAGCGATTTTTCCAGCTCAGAAAATGCTTTTTATAGCCATATAGATTTAGGCCTCCTGCAGGGACAGCGTCCATAGCTTTTAGGGCCATTGAGGGCCATAGATTTGGTTTCTTTATAGCGGCAATTTGGGTCAAAACGGGGTCAGAAGTAGCGAAAGCTATAAATAACAGAGAACGAATCTCTGTTTGTTTGCTCCACGCTCTACCCCAAGAGCATTGTCAGTGAGCAGCCAGATCGCTTCTTTGTTTCAGAGCTGATTACCGTACTTGTTAAAGCGAAGATCTTCTTGCCATACTCCATGGAAGTACCATACTCCAGCCAGGTGAGTGTGCTTTTTCGCTTTAGCCCCCTCTGGACCCCCCAGGGTCCCGGGGCTGAAGCCCTACGTTCCCCCCGTGTCACTGTCCGCGGTCTGCTGTCTGTCCGCTGTCTGTCTGTCCGACAGATGTCAAGGCGTTTGAACTATTCAGACCACCTCCACACCCAAACATTTTGCTCATAGTCGGAGTGCGCATGACTAGAGTAATCAGCATCGCAGGGGTCAAGATCCTTCGCAAAAGCTGTTCAATGTTTGTGTCAACGGAGTGTTGAAAAGGTTGTAGAGGCAATGAGACTGGGGAGGCACTCTAGAAAGAGAAATGCGACGTTACAGCAGAGAGAGAGGCGATCTGCTGTCAGCAGATCGCCGCTCCTGAGTATAGCGAGAAGGAATGGTGAGCACACTCTGTGGTGAGCAGCAGAGTGTGACGCAGCTTCCTGGAAGGTAACATCCATAACTAGGCTGGGATGAAAAAACCATGTGTAACTGGTATCTTACTCACTGATTTATGTAAGAAGATTATGAAAGTTAATTATCATAAATCCCCAGCTACATCACTAACTAAGAGGAATGAACCTACTGACGTACACCTGGAAGGAAATAGGTGTATTGAAGTACATCTGCAAGTACATCTGAAAGTACAACTGCAAGTACATCTGAATGTACAACTGCGAAATACCCACAATTGGTTTCACCATTTCACTGAAAGTGAAACTGAACTAGAAACTGACTACCAATCTCCTTCGAGACACACGACATGAGCCGTCACATCCAAGTTCAGGAATGCACGAGCAGCGCTATAGGTGAGCAGAGCACGTTACCATGTAACTACTCCAAGTAGAAGGGTTGAGCATGCAGCTACTTCTTCACTACAGATGGTGCACATCTCGCATAAAGTAGGTGACACGAGCTCTAGTGCCTCCAGTGGGGTGCGTCCAGCTGCTGCAAATACATGCAAGCACCAATGCAACGCAAAACCAGACATGTCAACGGAGTGTTGAAAAGGTTGTAGAGGCAATGAGTCTGGGGAGGCACTCTAGAAAGAGAAATGCGACGTTACAGTAGAGAGAGCGTAGGTTTAAATACACTCTATTAAGGGTATAGGAAGATGTAAACCCTGAGTATAGCGGGGGGGGATGGTGAGCACACTCTTTGGTACAGCAGAGTGTGACGCAGCTTCCTGGAAGGTACCGGAACACCTAGAAGGTTCCCGTACGCCCCGCATACTCCGGAACTATTCGTTCAATTGTCAGCGGGTGAACTACAGGCACACGGATGCTATATCGGCATCTACAAAACTCGTTTAGTTCTCTCCCTTCTTAAGCACGTATCATATGCCATTGCGAATGTACCGAAGCAGACTTAGCTTGGCTTAGTAGAAAGAGAAATGCGACGTTACAGCAGAGAGAGAGGCGATCTGCTGGCAGTTTGTAGCTCTATTCCGCTACGAGTAGCTACTTTCTCCTCTACTTTCGAAACTCCATGCTGGTGACTGCTAAAGCGATTTTCCGTGTCGCTTGCGACACGCTCTTAGAACTTGTCCTCTCCTCTTTTGCCCCACGCTCTACCCCAAGAGTATAGTCAGTGAACACCCGGAGCGATTCTCCCATGTCAGGTTGAGATCATTGTAACGGGTTTCAACTCTGTTTCAGATCATTGTTGCAGGTTTCAACTCGACCATGTATTCGCCCATTTCAGGTTGAGATCATTGAGTTCAAGGAGAGACGCAACCAGAAGGATTACATCTCTGCTCAGATCTTGGTCGAGAAGGAAAGCCAGGTAAGAGTGTAGTGCCAATGCAATCCTGAAGCCAGGCAAGAGTGGAGTGCCTATGTAATCCTGAAGCCAGGCAAGAGTGTAGTGCCAAAAAATCCTGAAGCCAGGTAAGAGTTTAGTGCCTATGTAATCCTGAAGCCAGGCAAGAGTGTAGTGCCAATGTAATCCTGAAGCCAGGCAAGAGTGTAGTGCCTATGTAAGCCTGAAGCCAGGCAAGAGTGTAGTGCCAATATAATCCTGAAGCCAGGCAAGAGTGTAGTGCCTATGTAAGCCTGAAGCCAGGCAAGAGTGTAGTGCCAATATAATCCTGAAGCCAGGCAAGAGGTTAGTAATCCTGAAGTCAGGTAAGAGTGGTGTGGTGGTGCTGGTGTGTGTGTGGAGGGGGGGGGGGGGGGGGGGGGGGGGGGGGGGGGGGGCTCGAGGGGCCCTTCTCACTGTCCATGCAGCTTTCGGGCAAAGAAAAACAGGGAGTTAAACCGGGCACCCACAAAGGATTATGTGAATGAAAGGTATAAGTATCTTAATACCTTTGTTTTAGTTTACTATGTTGAAAGGACTAAATATGTTGAAAGAACCCAGCTATTTCCCCAGAAACAGAACAACCTTCCCCAGACCAACTCACCCACAGCCAAGCACCTCACCAACCCATCTAGATGGGGTAGATGACAACCACGCCCCCCATCACATATATATGTATACTAGTACGGTAGCCTGTGTGGCCGGTGGCCGTACCTACTCTCACACCTACTCACACCTACTCTCACTCTCAAGACCCCCCCCCCCCCCCCCCCCCAATCATAGTACGGTGCCCGTTTGGCCTTTGGCCACACCTATTTGGGGCTGATTACATAATGGTTAACACTTGAAGCCCCCCCTCATTCTCACACCACCACCACCAAACCATTAACCGCCCCCTCCCCCCTCCCCTCCCGTTGGCCACACCTGTTTTGGGCTGGGTCGCAAAGAGGTTTTCTCTGCAGTGCATGCAACTTAAAACATTGACGGGCGCATATCCCTTTTATCCCCCCCCCCCCCCCCCCCCCCCCCCCAGTTATCTTCCCCCACCCCACCCACCCCCACCCACCCACAAACATACTCCCTGACTCTTCCTGACATATTTCCTGACTCCATCCCTTATTCCCTTCCCCCACCCTCTCCCCACTCTCATCCCTCCCCTCCCTCATACACGCACCCACCAGCACACACATACTCCATATCTGCCTCCCTCCACTTCACCTGTGGGCTTTGCCATAGCTGAAAGGCATACGGGACGAAGAGCATCGACAACGTTTGCGCATCATCCGACTCCGCTAAAAGCATCAGACCTGCTTCCCTGCCACCTCAGCTGTGATCGATAGTCGACCCCACTGAAAAAGCTGAACCTGCGGAATCGCAACTGTACATAACTAAAGCTTCTTCTTAGCGAGCATGTATTCAGTTCGGCCGAAGAACAAACCTGTTCACCGCAACTGCTCCCGAAGTCAACTCGATCTGAGACTTGGAAACATCGTTAGGTTCATCCATTCAACTTTGCCGCGTGCTCGCTATAGCACAATGCACAGCGACGACATATTGCTCGTTGCAGTGGGAAGAAGTTGCAGTCAAGTTGCTGATTTTTGATGTTCAGTCAAGTTAGGGCGAGAATGCTCAGCGAGATTTCTCATTTGGTCAACTTTGATGCGTAATTGCTATGGCACAATGCGGAGCGACATGTTTCTCAATACAGTGGGAAGAACTTGCGGTCAAGTTTGTGACATGGGATGGATGCGATTTGGACATTTCTGACAGGTCCGCTGACTCACCACGTCACCTCCCGTTGTGCGCAGCGACAGGTCTCTTGACGCAAGGGAAAGGTCTTGCAGAGATGCAGGGGGAAAAGCTTGTAGGAAGACGAACTGTAGCGCTACCGAAATCAGGTGGATGAACTCAGGCGGGAAAAGGAGAAATCGGGCGGGATGCGCAACAGGTGTAATACGCAGGAGGCGATGGTTGGATTAGGCAGAATTCGCAGGAGGCCAATCAGGCAGAAGTTGAAGTAGGAGGGATTAAAAGCGTGAATTGGCTGAGCAGGAATTGGCTGGGCGGGAAGTCGGTTAAGTCGGTTACGCGATGACACCACCACGACCACCACGACCATGATTTCTGTATATATATAGATATATATATAAAGAAATATATCTATATATATATATATATACTAGTACGGTAGCCCGTGTGGCCGGTGGCCACACCTACTCTCACAAAGACCCCCCCCCCCCCCCCCCCCCAATCATAGTACGGTGCCCGTTTGGCCTTTGGCCACACCTATTTGGGGCTGGTTACATAATGGTTCACACTGGAAGCCCCCCCCCATTCACACACCCCCACCCCCACCCAACCATGTACCCCCGCCCACAAACATACTCCCTTACGCTTCCTGACATATTTCCTGACTCCATACCTTTCCCCACCCAAGCCATCCCACCAGCCCCCACCCTCTCCCCACTCTCATCCCTCCCCTCCCTCCTACAAGCACCCACCAGCACACACATACTCCATATTTGCCCCCCTCCACTTCAGCTGTGGGCTTTGCCATAGCTGAAAGGCAAACGGGACGAAGAGCATCGACTACGTTTGCGCATCATCCGACTCCGCTAAAAGCATCAGACCTGCTTCCCTGCCACCTCAGCTGTGATCGATAGTCGACCCCACTGAAAAAGCTGAACTTGCGCAATCGCAACTGTACATAACTAAAGCTTCTTCTTAGCGAGCATGTATTCAGTTCGGCCGAAGAACAATCCTGTTCACCGCAACTGCTCCTGAAGTCAACTCGATCTGAGACTTGGAAACATCGCTAGGTTCATCCATTCAACTTTGCCGCGTGCTAGCTTTAGCACAATGCACAGCGACGACAAGTTTATCGATGCAGTGGGAAGAAGTTGCAGTCAAGTTGCTGATTTTTGATGTTCGGTCAAGTTAGGGCGAGAATGCTCAGCGAGATTTCTCATTTGGTCAACTTTGATGCGTACTTGCTAAGGCACAATGCGGAGCGACATGTTTCTCAATACAGTGGGAAGTATTTGCAGTCAAGTTAGTAAAATGGGATGGATGCGATTCGGACATTTCTGACAGGTCCGCTGACTCACCACGTCACCTCCCGTTGTGCTCAGCGACAGGTCTCTTGACGCAAGGGAAAGGTCTTGCAGAGATGCAGGGGGAAAAGCTTGTAGGAAGACGAACTGTAGCGCTACCAAAATCAGGTGGATGAACTCAGGCGGGAAAAGGAGAAATCGGGCGGGATGCGCAACAGGTAGAATAAGCAGGAGGCGAAGGCTGCATAAGGCGGAATTCGCAGGAGGCCAATCAGGCAGAAGTTGAAGCAGGAGGGATTAAAAGCGTGAATTGGCTGAGCGGGAATTGGCTGGGCGGGAAGTCGGTTAAGTCGGTTACGCGATGACTCCACCACAACCACGACCATGATTTCTTTATATATATATAAAAATATATAGTATATATATATATATATATACTATGATGAAAATCAGGTAGATGATGACCACTACCCCATCGCATAAAAATAAATAGTTTGCCTTATCACGAGGTGTGAGGTTGAGGGGGGCAACCCGTTTGCTTGCACTGGGGCCAACCACCCACCTAACCCATCCCATCTGAACCCATCCCAACCCATCCCAACCTATCCCAACCCATCCCAATCCATCCCAACCCAAACCATCCCAACCCATCCCAACCCAAACCATCCGAAACCATCCCAAGCCAACCCATCCCATATATGTAGGTCGGTATCATTGTTGGAAAGGGCGGCGCTGCCTTGAAGCGACTGGGGCGAGACTCTCGAGAGGATATCGAGCAGTTCCTGGAACGCTCTGTGTACCTGGAGCTGTCGGTGAAGGTGGCGGCTGACTGGAGGGAGAAGAAAGAGTCTCTGGAGCAGTTTGGATTCTACAGCCCCTCCTACACCTGATCTGGGGGTATCTGATCTGGGGGTGCCTGATCTGAGGGTACCTGATCTAAGGGTACCTGATCTGAGGGTGCCTGATCTGGGAGTACCTGATCTGGGGGTACCTGATATATAGGGAACGACATAATGATATCATATGACAAAGTCAGACTAGGCTTAAGTTATTACTTATATACAATATCATATTATGCAGTATGTACGATATCATGCTCGCCTTTGGTCAACATCATATGATGTCCCAAGACAGGGCACTTATAGATAGGGTTGGACATGTTTTTCAGCATACTCTGGGTTGCTCACAGTCTTCCGATTCCAAGCCCCCCCCCCCCCCCCCCCCCCCGTGCGATACCCACAGAAACCAGGAAGCGTAATAAGTGGATGAGAACGTTTAAAGACCTGTCCAGGTCAGGTAGCAGTTCTATAGTTGTAGCAGGTGCTACAGTTAGGCTCCTGGCCCACCCATGTGTGTGTTTTTAAGTCTAGCCCGTAAAGGCGTAGCCAAATAGGCTTAAAAGAATTGCCCAACCTTAATATTGGGAGGGGCTGTACACAGAACATGTACTAGCCATCATGTACTAGCCATCAAAGTGATCGGGGTCCTGCTTTGCCTTTTTAGCAGTGGGCACTCCAGTTCTCCTATGTCAGCTTACTTCGAGCTTTATTTAATTGAATCGAATTGAATTGGATTGTTGTATGGTTCTCCAGCCAACTGTGGGCTGCTTGCTGACTTTCTTTCAATACAAGCCACCCTACGATTCCCCCAGAAACCAGGGAGCATACTCGGCGGAATATACTTCTTAACCTGTGAAGAGCGTAGTAGCGCAGACTGGGTTCACCTGGCCGGAGCTATATATATCATATATGAGATCAAAGCATATGGGGGAGAAAGGAAGCGTGAGTGGTATCAGTAGTACAGCCGTGATGCATGACTGTAGTACTGTACTACTGATATCACAACAGAGCTGAAGAGATCCACCTGAACTTGACCTTGGTTACATAGCTTCAGCCAGCAATTTGGCTGCTCGCCGTCTTCGGAGTAAAAACATTAATTTCAGGAAAATGTAATCCCGATTCCCGAACAAATCACTTTTTCATTTTCCCCCTTCTTTTTCATTTTTCGGTTGTTTTCCTCTTCTTCTACTGAGCGATAAAACAGCTCCCAAAAACCTTTTCATACCCCATGTCCCCGTCATACCTATAAAAAAAGACTAGATCCAGTATATTCATACATTCATGGACGAACAAGGGAAGCTTCTCTCGCCCTTCAACGTCTGGATTGCACATCAGGTTGCCGTACGCAGAGAAACATTTTGCTCTCCGATTGGAAAACCAGGCTCTATTGTGATACTTTCTTCTCGAATCAGGCAGTACAAGTCAGTACATTCAAATACCACAATCACACAAATGACGCGTTCGATCCTTGCAAGGGGGAATGGGCCGTTTCTAATACCGTCGACAATTATAGCCACGTGTGCGAGTGTCGATACAGTGCCGTGGTGCCGTAGTGCCGTTTCCACAGAAGAGCTAGATCAGCGTAATACTACCGTTCATGGCATGATCTCCGCAGAAGCACGTTTTTGACATCTTACGATCTAGCCAGTACCGATCCGCCTTTTTGGCGGAGCCCCCCCTTCTGGGGGGCGGGAGCCCCCAGTTTTACCCATTTGTCCGTTCGACCGACCGACCATCCATCTGACCGCGATGAAGCCTGACACGTCAGCCAACGGTCTCGTAACCAACTCGCTTCCGTTACCATCTGTCGCTCCGTCGCGATCACTCTCCGCCATTTTTAGCGTCGCAGGCGACGCTGCATCGAACTTGTTGAGATTGCGACTGACATATCCCGTGCCAGATTATCTGCACTCTGGGTTGAGGGTTTCCTGGTAGCCTTCGATATTTCTCTTCCTTCTCTTCCGCCGAGGTGAGCGGGATGCTTGGGATGACTGACCCATATACCGGCAACCATTCGCTTCCCTTCTTCTTCTGGCCCCAATCAACCCCCCGTCGATTATTCAATGTCACGGTTGGATAGAAAGCAGAGGATCCATCCTAACAAGGACAGTTTAACGTGCCCAGGTCCAAGCAATAAAGGATGCAGCTGATGCTCAAGACAAGGCCAATGCTGCACTCCAGGATCCTACCCCTGTCCTTGTGTCAACCCAGGCCTCAGAGGAGTACTGCTGATGCAGCACCATATGTTGTCAGTGCTACTCCGAGTAAGTGTGCATCGTGCCACGTCAGTAGGTAGGCATCATTCAAGCATGTAACTGTTGTAGGCCAAACGATGCAGGTTTGGTATTCTAATGAACCTGGTCTAAGTACCTCGTGGGGTTATGGTGGGTAGCTAGTTTCTGCAATATCTAATTTACACCATCCATTAATTTATCTATCTCTCCTGCTGGTGCTGGCTTGCATGCAGATGAGCGCCCCATCTGGCCTGGGAAGGGAGGAACAAGGAAGGACCCCCAAAGAGAGGGTGCTGATGAACCTACTGTTGGTGGTAAGGCAGGGCACCCCTTGGGGAAGGTTCCTGCTGTTGGCTCTCAACAAGGAAGAGACTAATCTTCTAAGAGGATCACACCGCGTCGTATGGACTACCAGAAGGAAGGCATGGTAAGACCATGGATACTCTATCCCCACACACAAGCTATTTATCTAGGATGTTCTGCTGAGTGCAGTAGACTGCAACATACATCTACCGATGCTTTCGTTCATGCTGGTGATGCCTCAATCGGACGTGACATAGCTGCTTTTTGGTACTATTTTTGTATAATCCAGGGGTATCCAAATAGGCTGAAGGGACTTGCCCAACCTTACAAACAGGAAGGGCAGTTCAAAAAGCAAGCACTGGTGAACTGAACCCCAACCAATGGTAAACGACTGGGGCCCGGAGTAAGTGCTATCTATGCAGATAATTGAACTTCTCGCTTCTTGACACATTTATTAATACATGTAACAAGATGTTTCCATCCTCTTAATGAGTCAGGGTTCATTCACATGGCTACTTGTGAGATGCATGGGCTTTGCATCCTTGGCCCACATCTTTGATTAGGTTGATGAGCCGCTGTGCGGCATCTAGAAAATTGAAAATTAGTATGCCATGCCACAGGCGTGAGATTGAGGGAACCCTCCCGTTTGCATGAATGTGTACATACTGGAGAATGGGTACCATGTCGGGTTTATTTGGTTTTGCAGGCCCTCTGCGCCTGAGCTTGGACTAGCGACATCTAGTATATCATATGATGACGTTTTGCAACAGTGTTCCATTTTATAGTGTTCCATCTTATATTGTTCCATTTTAAAGTGTTCCATTTCAAAGTGTTCCATTTTATGGTGTTCATTTTATAGTGTTCCATTTATAGTGCTCCATTTTACAGCCCTCCATTTTAGAGTGTGCTATGGGGTTCCATACAAAACAAAACTAGTTGGAACCTGGTCATACAGATAGCCATTATATTCTTGCGCACACCGCACATGGTAGATAGAGACGTGAAACAGACAGTTGTAATCACCTGGATGTTTTCACCGGTGCAACTTGTTCATCTCACATTTCTCCAAGGCCAACACTGACCATTATATAACCTAGTTGACTACATGTACTAAAGGCAATGACACGTTTAAAATCCGCTTGAAAGAACCCTCATAACAGCCATATTCGCATATTCAGCAATAAAGAATAAGGCAAAGCCTAAACTTGAATGAGCTCACCATTGAATTTGACGTCAATACCACATCCTTCTTTGTAGGCCGTAGCAAGCCCTGCAGAGCTGATGAGGACCATCATAGGATGCAGGGACTTGAGAAGCTTGGATCAAGTTATCAACAGCCATAGCAGGGACTTTGATGGGCGGAAGGTGTCTGCTGCAATGAATAGGGTGGCTAAATTGCATAGGCAGGACCAAGTGGCTATAGCACAAGAGATGATGCAGGATCTGAGTGTCTTGGCCTTGCGGGAACTGAACAACATGGATGTTCGCTCCTTGTCCGGTGTGTTGTTGTCCTTGGGCAAAGTAGGAGGTCCAGTAGTCAACCTTGATTTAGTACAGGGGATCTTGGCACGTACCAAAGAGGAGTTGTCAAGCGTCAACGCAGTCGACCTCTCAAATATTCTGTGGGCGATTGCAAAACTGCAAGCTCCTATTAATGACTTATTAGTTCATGAACTAATGGATGCTGCCACATGGAGGTTTCCGGAATTCAAACCCCAAGATTTTTCCAACACTCTCTGGGCGGTAGCAACAATGGGGATACGTCCTGATGGCCCATTCCTTGAAGGCTGGATCTACTTTGCTGCCACAAAGCTGCCTGACTTCGACACTCAAGCCCTATCCAACAGCCTATGGGCAGTAGCCACGCTGGGTGTTCAGGATGAAACTTTCATTGCTGCCTGGTTGAGTGTGGCTAAGCTGAAGCTGCCCGAGTTCAATGTCCAGGCACTGTCCATCAGCTTGTGGGCAGCGGCCAAGCTGGGTATCGAGGATGAAGCTTTCATTGATATCTGGTTGCGAGTGGCTAAGAGGGAGCTGCCTGGTTTCAATGCCCAGAATCTGTCCAACAGCTTGTGGGCAGCAGCCATGCTGGGTATTGCGGATGAAGCTTTCATGGCTATCTGGTTGCAAGTGGCTAAGCGGGAGCTGCCTGGCTTTAATGTCCAGAATCTATCCAACAGCTTGTGGGCAGCGGTCAAGCTGGGTATTCAGGATGAATCTTTCATTGCAGCCTGGTTGAGTGTGGCTAAGCGGAAGCTGTCTGAGTTTAATGTCGAGGAACTGTCCATGACCTTGTTGGCAGCGGCCAAGCTGGGTATTGAGGATGAAGCTTTCATTGCTATCTGGTTGCGAGTGGCTAAGAGGGAGCTGCCTGGCTTTAATGCCCAGAATCTGTCCAACAGCTTGTGGGCAGCAGCCAAGCTAGGTATTGCGGAAAAGGCTTTCATTGCTATCTTGTTGCGAGTGGCTAAGCGGGAGCTGCCTGGCTTCAATGCCCAGAATCTGTCAATCAGCTTGTGGGCAGTAGCCAAGCTAGGTATTGAGGATGAATCTTTCATTGCTGCGTGGTTGGGCGTGGCAATGGGGAAATTGCCTGAATTCAATTTTCTGGATTTGAAACAGACGTCTATTGCAATAGCATCAAGTGACAAGTGGAATATAGACACAGGGTTCAAGGACAGGATCGCTGCCAAGCTAAATCAGGGAAGCGACTTGGAGTGCTGAAGGAAACCCAGAGCCTACCTTCATATATTTGAGGACATATCTAGCAGGTACCTTCTGATCATGTCTGGAAGTATATGAGTTCCATGGTATTAGTTGTGCACTCAATTCCAAAATCTGATGTCTAATATTTATCCAACATCAGTTGATATTAGTTTTGCAAACACTTAGATTAGTTGCCGTTCCTTACATGTACGGTATCTAGGGACCTGCTGGTCCATATCATATGATGTTGACCAAAGGCGGGTATATGAGTTCCATGGTATGAGTTGTGCACTCAAGTCAGCAGGGTCTGATGACATGGTACACAATAAAATCCTTAAATCAAGGACCATCCTCCAGATTCACACACTTATGTAGCTCTGGTTGGCAGATGCGTAGGGACCGGCATGTCATACGATGTTGACCAAAGGGGAGTATGATATCATATGATATTGTATATAAATGGTACCTTTAGCCTAGTCAGAATGCCGGCATCATATGATGACATGATATCATATGGTATCATATTGTCATTCCCTTCAAATGCGTCTTTAATTTTTTGGCAGAGCCCCCCTTATGGGGGGCGGGAGCCCCCAGGGCCACCCGTTGTCGGTTTTTTTGTGCAGCCGACGTGTGACCGAGACGATGCCAGGCACGTCAGCCAACGGTCTCGTAACTAACTGGCTTCTGTCCGCTCAATTCCGTCGCCAAATCTCTCCGCCAATTTTCCACGCCGCTTGCGACGCTGCCTAGGACTTGTGATCATGTGAGGACACACTTGAGTTCCACATGTGGTATGGGTTGTGTGCGTAGGGTCACATGGTACGAACAGGTACATGATACAATTAAATACCACCATCAAAATGTATCCACTCCTGTAGTTTTGAATGGCAGCCCAGGCTGTATATAATCATGTCAGGACCTGTTTGACAGTTTGAGTTCCATGGTATGAGTTGTGCATGTGCATGTATGTTTGTGTGTGTTACAGTCGAGGGGTAGCCAAATAGGCTTAAGGGACTTGCCCAGCCTCGATATCAGGGGGCACTAGCTGGCTTAACGAATATAAGCACTGATGAATGTGCCAGAACAAATCGTTTTACTGATAGAGGCTCTGAGTTGGAGCTACAGAGATAATTTAATTGTACGATTCTCAGAGAATGAGACCTGACCTTGCCGTCCTACCTAACATAGACTCTCCTACCTGTATGGCTGCTAAAGAACTCTGGCTTCTTGAGCTTGGATACTGCTCTGATACCAACCATGCTACTAAGTTTATCACTAAACACGCCCAGCATGTTGAGTTAGTAAATGGCCTTATATCGGCTGGATACCTCGTTCACTACGAAGTTATCACCATTGGAACAACTGGTACTATTCAAACCTCTTTTTTTACTTCTATAACTTAACTTGGACTTAAGAGACCGTGTGCCCTTTAACTGGCGGACAAAGTCCATTCCCACTCCATCACTAGCTTTCAGAGTATTTTACAGTGCAGACGTTTTATGGAAGCACACCCTGGGTCGATACCCGGGGACTAGCACACAGACCGTGCCCCCCCTCAGTTTTTGTCTTACCAGCTGCATTGTGCTGATGCTTCCCAACCGGGGTGAAAAAACCCCGTGGTCCAGTTGCATTGGCACTATGTGGTTACGATGCCTGCCTCTGCGGGCGTCAATGGTGATTCTTTTTTACTCAGTTGGTCCTACGGTGACTATAGCTAGCTGCGGCTTACGCTATGGTGTCCTTAACTTCACGTCCTGTGAGTAACGGTATTACACGGATGTAACAATTTCAATTTCAATTTGTACGATTCTCGCAAAATTAAAAACTAGAATTATTATATATTTCCAACTTCAAAACATTCAGGATACGTGACCTGATGCTAGAGTCTTTACAAGCCAATTTTTTTTTTTTTTACGGAGCCCCCTCTTCAAGGGGGCGGGAGCCCCTATATATACCCATTTGTCCGTCCAACCGAAAAACAAAAAAATGAAGCCTGACACGTCAGCCAATGGTCGCGTAACTAAATCGCCTCTGTCACTTCCACCGTTGCCACCACTCGTTCTGTCTCCAACAAACTCCGCCTATTTTTCGCGTCAATTCGCTGCATAGGACTTGACAGTTTCTCAAAAAGCATTTCCTATCTTCAGCATACGGTTTAAAAAAACATTCTAATATCAAATGCATTTCATTTTCTACCACTATGCTTGGACTTGAACTACCGTAACCGCCATGGTAGCACTATCCAGGTGATGTAGCAGCCCGTTCTCTACCTTCGTAATACAGGGCTGCCTTAATACCACGCCCCACCAGGCGTTCTCATTGCTTGTTCGAACTTTAAATTTGTTATATGGCTCCAAACAGCAATTTGGCTGGACGCCGTCTTAGGCAGTAAAAACAAATACCAGGGGAAATGTAATAGTACCACTCGTCTACCATCAATCAGAATATCATAGCACCTGCTAATTCTGTTAAAACGGGAGTTACCCCAGTCTGATTCAACATTCCTTTTGTGAGCTCAGTTTGTATTTTTGCTATGCATTTAATATCTTCCTTTTAATTCAGTTATTTTCTTTCCTGCTGCCAGCAGCAGCTTCTGGGCTCCAGTGTTCCCCCTCTTGCCCTGGGTTGAATTTCACGCACACAAATGGCAAGTTGGTCAGTGCATTAAGAACTATAATATGTGTGCTTGGTGTGTGTGTGTGTAGGGGGGGGGGGGGGGGGGGGCTGTATGTGTGTGCTTGTGTGAAGTTCAGTCAAGGCAAGCCTATCCAATTCTTGCTGCGGGTGGAGGGCCTGGCTGTTTTAGAGCCAGAAGAAGAAGAATCGTCGTGTTGTGTTGAAGTCTGAACACAGCTACAGCTTTCGCATCTCATGCCGACCTAAGGATGCCTACTGCCCCACTCCCGCCTTTTGTATGAGTGAACCCGCGGATCACGTCAACACCATCCTTGAGTCTAGGACCCACCCTTTGAGGCAAAAATCCGTCTCGTAAAAAACGTGTAAAAACGTGTTCTCATTGCAAGAAGCAACAGTGTTCCGTCTTGTTTTGCTTATAGTTTGTTTATAGTTGCGTAAGGAATTTCACCCCAAGAGGTGGGTCTCCCAATACCGGTATAAACCAGCGACACCGAGGATTCAGTCCAAATGACGTTGCCACTCCTATAAAAAAGTGGTCGAACTTAAGGTTCAACTGGGTGTGACCGGTATTCAGACAAACACTGCTTAACAAGTGTACAGCGGTATGGTAGTGACAGGTGAGGGGGACAGGAGTATTGGGGACCAGATCTGGTCAATGGCCCCTCCAGATAGTATATAATTATCTTGATTATTTGAGGATGTGCAATTCCCTTGAGCCTGATTCTCCAGGCCTACCCCTTGGACGGTAAAAAACAAACATTGCAGCAAGGAGGACATTGATTTACTAGATTGATTTCCTCGGCTGAGAATCCGCTGACCCCCAAAACTTAACGCTTGGTGGGTCTATATTTCCGTGGACGTCAAGCTGATGTGGGACGGTGGCCCCAGGTGGTGGCCCTGCCAGGCTGGCAGAAGTTAGGTGGTAGTCTCTTCGGCCCGTGAGTGTCTAACCTGCAGCCTGCCCTGGACTGAGAAGAGCAACCACGGCCTGGGGTTTGGGCTAGCCAGGGGTAAGGCAGCTAGGGCCGCTAAGGCTGGACCAGCCCCACTCCGCCGTTTCCTTCCTCGCCTAATCCAGTCCCAGGCGCAGGGATCCCTTCGTATGTGAACGTTGAAAAAGGTGGTTGATAAAAATGGCAGCAGCTACAGCTGGAAATCCCATCGATCTCTGCTTCGAGAAATTAGCGACATGCATTAGGAATAGTCAGCATAAGAAGGCGTTGAAGGCCGCTGACGAGGGTTAGTGCCTTCAGATCTGTCGCTCCCGCCGAACGGGCTTCGGGATCCCTCCACTGATGAATTGCGCGCTGCTTGTCACCTTGCAGTTCTTGCTATCGAGCCCAAGAATGTGGACGCCCTGTCTTGCAAAGTAGCTTCGTTGATTCAGCAGGGGGACTATGTCTCCGCCTTGTCCGTCTTGAGCAAAATGCCTGCTGGAAGCATGCCCTTCGAGAAGGTGGGCCTTAAGGGCACTCTCATGGCTGTGGGGATAGTGGTGGTGCACTCCCATGGCTGTCTTTGGGTGGGGGTTGGGCACTCACATGGCTGTGGGGATGGTGGTGGTGCACTCCCGTGGCTGCGTTTGGGTGGGGTCCGGCACTCTCAGGGCTGTGTGGGTGGGGGTTTGGCACTCTCATGGCTGTGGTGATGGTGGTGGTGCACTCTCATGGCCGTGTGGGTGGGGGTTGGGCATTCTCATGGCTGTGTGTGAGGGGGTAGGGCACTTCCATGGCAGTGTGGGTGGGGGTACGTCAATCTCAGGCAATCTCTCGGCAATCTCTCTCTAATAATGTTTTCATTCTGCTATGATGAGGGCAGACGAAGTCTAACGAGGGAAGAGCTTTGCAGGTGCATTCTTGCATGTCGTTGTTCGCATGAGGGACTAGAGTGTTTTGTGTGGTGGTGTGATGGTGGTGGTGGGGGGGTGGTGGTATAGAGTGGTGGTGTCGTGTGGTGGTGGTGGTGGTGGTGGTGGTGGTGTGGTGGTGGGGCGTGGTGGTGGGTTGTGTGCGGTGTATGATGGGATGGGTGTAGGCATGGTGGGGAGGCTTGAGCGTGTGGGCCCGTTGGTTTGGGTGGCTGATGAAGGGTGGAGTTTGTGGCTGGCTAGTTGGTGTGGGGGCCCAAGGTGTGAAGGATGGGGGGGTTGTAGGACTGAGGGAGCCGAGGGCCGCAGACTGCCGTGAACCATGCGAGGCGCAGGTCCATGTACCACCTTCAAACCGGTAGCCTTCAATAGCCTTAATTAGCTTGGAAATAGCCTGGGAGTAGCCTGTAAATAGCCTGAAATGGCCTGAATTGTCCTGGGAAAGCCTGAAATAGCCTGAAATAATCTAAGTACAACAACCTACAGGAGCCAGAAATAGACTTAGATCGGGCTGAAGAGGGCAGGTGTAGATATGGGGGATGAAGATGGGGCTGTTGAGGGAATCTACCACCCCGAAACGGCGGTCAAGCTTATAGCTGTACAAACAGGCAGTGGGGCTGAGAAGGGCAGGGGGGGAACTGGGGAGCTGGGGTGACAAGGTAAGTGTGGGTGGATGGGTGTGTGTGCGTGTGTGTGTGGGGTGGGGTGGGGTGGAGATGGGGAGGTGAGGAGCCCCCCCCCCCCCCCCACCCCCCCCTTATACACCCACCCACCCACCCACACATGGCTGTTAACCTCAAAAGTGTCGACCCCCCCTGCAAGCACAGTGCTCCAATGCTAATTTACAATTTTGCTTTTGCAGGCCTACTGCTTGTACCGAACATCAAAGCTTGAGGAGGTGGGTACTTGGTGATGTAGAGTGGTCTATCGCTTTGCTATTCTATTTTGATGTATGTTTATCTATGTGTATCTATGTTTATCTATGTCCATCTATGTTGATCTATGTTTATTCTTTGTTCATCTATGTCCATCTATGTTGATTTATGTGTATGTATCTTCATGTATGTTTATGTATGTGTATGTATCTTTATGTATGTTTATGTATGTGTATCTATGTTTATCTATGTTCATCTATGTTTATGTATGTGTATGTATCTTATGTATGTTTATGTATGTGTATCTATGTTATCTATGTTCATCTATGTTTATGTATGTGTATGTATCTTTATGTATGTTTATGTATGTGTATCTATGTTTGTGTTATGTTAGTAGAGTATCTTTGTCTTTATTATCATGTTCATTTATGTATCTCATGTATCGTGTATTCTGTATTGTATGTGTTTTAGTTAGCATGTGTCTCTATGTCCATCTAGTTTAGTGTGCGTATTCGAATGTGTATAGTATTGTGTATCTATTTGTTTATCTCATGTTATGTATGGTATCTAGTTTTTATCTATGTAGTATGTGTAATTGTTATATCTGACTTTCTGTGTATGGTGCTCTGTATGTGAATCTATGTTCCATCTATGTTCGGATGGGTATCTTGTGTCTGTATGGTATCTATGTTCATGTTATGTGTAATGTATCTTCACGGACCCATAATGAGCTTGCTTTTTTTTTCCCCTCAACCTCACTCTTGGTAAAAAGGTGTACAAATGATTTGTTTGATGTAATGTAGCATTGCTGGCTGAGGCCTGCATGACCATTTCTGTGGACGATACTAAATAGGATCATGCATGCATCCCCCAAATTCCCATCCAACCCCCACTCAATCCCAATCCACACTCCCAAAATACTCCCCCCCCCCCCCCACCCCCCTTTCCTAAATAAGCGCAGACACACTAGCAAAAATGCCATAATGTTACAATACTGGCTGCAGGGTCTTGACTCTTGAGGCCTGCAAGACCATCTCTGCGGAGGACGCCTAGTAGGACCATGCACGCACTAAAAAAACATTAAAAAACGAAAAAACGAGAGAAGAAAAAACATGCTGTAATGGAGCAATGTTGGCTGCAGGGTCTTGAGGCGTGCAAGACCATCTCCGAGGAGGATGCCGAATAGGACCATGCACGCACACACACCAAACACAAAATCCTATCCAACCCAACCCCCATCCAATCCCATCCACACTCCCCAATACCCTCCCCCCCCCCCAGGCCTCCCCCCCCCCCCCCCCCCCCCCCCCCCCCCCCCCCCCCCCCACACTAAAACAAATCGCAGACACATAAAAAAAACATGCTGTAATGTACTAATCCTGCCTGCATGGTCTTGAGGCCTGCAAGACCACCCCCGAAGAGGACCATGCCCCCCCCCCCCCCCCCCCCCCCCAAAAAAAACAAATTCCAATCGAACCCCCCCCTATCCAATCCCATCCCCCCACCCCCACCACACACACACCACACACACACACACACACACACACACACACACACACACACACACACACACACACAAAACGCTGACACCTGCTGACACACTAAAAAAACACATGCTGTAACGTAACAATGCTGGTTACAGGGTCTTGAGGTGTGCAAGACCATCTCCGAGGAGGACGCCGAATAGGACCATGCACGCACCCCCAAAAATTCCCATCCAATCCAACCCAACCCCCATCCAACCCCCATCCAATCCCATCCACACCCCCCCCCCCCCCCCCCCCCCCCCCCCCCCCCCGTCCCCCCCCAAAACGTACTGTAATGTTGCAATATTGGCTGCAGGGTCTTGAGGCGTGCAAGACCATTTCCGAGGAGGATGCTGAATGCCGTCTGCAGCTGGAAGCTCAGATCCATTACCGTCTTGGTCAGAACAAGGATTGCATCCAGCTGTACGACTCCCTATTCCAGCAGCATAAGGTATTTATGTATGCAGTTATGTATAAGAATAGGGAATGTCAGTCATTTCAATGTATAAATAGCTGTATTGTTTGTGTTATCCAGCTGTACGACTCTCTATTCCAGCAGCATAAGGTATGTATGAAGGCAGTTATGTATAAGGATAGGGAATGTCAATCATTTCAATGTATAAAGAGCTGTATTGTTTTTTATCCAGCTGTACGACTCCCTGTTCCAGCAACATAAGGTATGTATGTATGTATGCAGTTATTGAGTTATGTACATGGATAGGGAATGTCAATCATTTGAATGTATGTGGAGCTCTTTTGTTTTTGTTATCCAGCTGTACGACTCCCTATTTCAGCAACATATGTTTTTCTTCTTCTTTTCTTCTTTTTGAAGGTACTTACATGTGTATATTATCTTTGGGTCCATTGTCTGCTAGTGAACTGGTACCCTACGTCTGCAGACAACACAACAAGGCCTGATTGATATGAGCATCTTGGGCGCATACCTGCTTTGTTCATCGAGCTGTACGACTCCCTATTTCAGCAGCACAAGGTATGTACATATGTATGTATGTACGTAAGTACGGACATACGTATGTGTGCTTGCATGTATGTACACATGTATGTATATACGTATGTACGGACATACGTATGTGTGCTAGCATGTATGTACTCATGTATACACCCACGTATGTACGTATGTATGTACATACGTAGGCGTGTATGCTAGCATGTATGTATGTACGCATGTATGTACATATGTATGTATGCATATATTTACTCATGTTAGTATGTACATACGTACGCATGTATGTACATATGCAGGGCCAGGCATTTTCTTGTGAACAGTCTTGTTTTTTGTTTACTTACTACTATTTCATGCCATGTCCTTTCAGGGGGCAAATGAACTCTGGCGTATTGCATCACATTTTATTTTAGATTTCAAATATTTGCTTCTTCCCCCCCCCCCCCCCCCCCCCCCCCCCCCCCCCCTCCCCCCCCCTCTCATACACACACACACACACGAACCAACCCCATCACCCTCACGCACTCCTTATACTTGGCTACAGCAAACTTGCCCCCCCCCCCCCCCCCCCCCCCCCTACCCCCCAACCATTATGTGCCCATCCCCTCCCCACCCCCCACACTCCCCCACCCTTCCACACCTCTACCGACTTCCCTCCCCCACTCCCGATCATCCACCCTCTCACCCCCACCTGCCCCCACCCCAGGTCGAATCTGTTGAGCTGAAGACCAACGTGTTGGCTGCTTATGTTGCAGCTGGCCTGGCAGCTGAGGTGCCTGCCCTGTTGACCGCCATGAAGGTATGTAGGGATGTCAATATTGTACTGGGTTTAAGGTTTAGGTTAAACCCTGCCCTGTTGACTGCAATGAAGGAATGTAGGGGCGTCAGCATCGTGCTGGGTTTAGGGTTTAGGTTGTACCCTGCCCTGTTGACTGCCATGAAGGTATGTAGGGATGTCAGTATCGTACTGGGTTTAGGGTTTAGGGTTTATGTTAAACCCTGCCCTGTTGACTGCCATGAAGGTGTGTAAGGATGTCAATATCCCACTGGGTTTAGGATTTAAGGTTTAGGTTAAACCCTGCCCTGTTGACCGCCATGATGGTAGGAAGGGATGTCAATATCGAACTGGGACCCAAGATTATCGTGCGATTACTGTTTTATTTTAGTGTGACGCGTCGCCGTTCCTTCGCTGCATGGTGACGCAGTGTGATTTGACTTTCGACTGCCACCCCACCCCACCCCACCCCACCTCACCACCACCATTTCCCCCCCCCCCACCCCCACCACCACCACCACCACCACCACCACCACCACCACCACCACTACCATAACCACCATTTTCACCCCCCTTCCCACCTGGACTGCTTTGCAGGTGACCCCCAAGCAGAGCTTTGAAATTGGATACAACAAGGCGTGCAGCTTAGTGGAGGCTGGAGATTGGTCAGCAGCTGAGGGTGACCTGCGGATGGCACTCAAGACTGGTGCGTTATGGTGCTGGGGGGGTGAAGGGAGGGTGGGGGGGGCTGGAGGGGGTGAGGGGGGGGCTGAAGGGGGTGAAGGGAGGGTGTTTGTGTGTGTGGGGGTGGGTGGGTGTGGGGGGGGGGGGGGCTGAGGGGGGGCTGGAATGGCTGTGGGGCTGGAGGGGGTGAAAGGAGGGTGGGGGGGGTGAAATGGTGGTGGTAGTGATGGTGGGGTGGGGGTGGGGTGGGGTGGGGTGGGGGTCGAAATGCTGGTGGTGGTGGTGGTGGTGGTGGTGGTGATGGTGGGGTGTGGTGTGGGGGCTGAAGGGGGGGCAGAGTGTGTCAGGGCTGTGCGAAGGGAGGGTGTGGGGGGGTTGGGGGTTGGGGGGGGACTGAAGAGGGGTGGCAAGGCTGTGGGGCTGAAGGGGGCGAAGGGGTGGGGGGGGTGGGGTGGGGGGGGGGGGGCTGAAGGGGGGTGGATTGGCTGTGGGGCTTAAGGGGGCGAAGGGAGGGTGGGGGGGGGGGGCTGAAGGGGGGTGGAATGGCTGTGGGGCTGAAGGGGAGCGAAGGGAGGGTGGGGGGGGGGCTGAAGGGGGGTGGAATGGCTGTGGGGCTGAATGGGGCGAAGGGAGGGTGGGGGGGGTGCTGAAGGGGGGGTGGAAAAGCTGTGGAGCTGAAGGGAGCGAAGGGAGGGTGGGGGGAAGGCTGAAGGGGGGTGGAATGGCTGTGGGGCTGAAGGGGGCGAAGGGAGGGGGGGGGGGGGGGGGGGCTGAAGGGGGGTGGAATGGCTGTGGGGGCTGCAGGAGGGTGGAATGGCTGCGTGGTGGGCGAAGGGAGGGGTTGGGGGGTTGGGGGGGGGGGCTGAAGGGGGGTGGAATGGCTGTGGGGCTGAGGGAGGATGAATGGACTGCGGGGCTGAGGGATGGATGGAATGGCTGCGGGGTTGAAGGGGGGTGGAATGGCTGTAGGGCTGAAGGGGGCGAAGGGAGGGTGGGGGGGGGGGGCTGAAGGGGGGTGGGAATGGCGTGGGGCTGAAGGAGGGTGGAATGGCTGCGGGGTGGAAGGGAGGGGGTGGGTGGGGGGGGTTGGGGGTGGGGGGGTGGGGGGGGGGGGGGGGGTCTGAAAATGATGGGGGGCAGATTGCGTTGTGGGTAGATAACGGC
>JACBWV010000364.1:16500146-16502646 GCA_013435795.1 Chlamydomonas sp. ICE-L
ACCTCAGGCAAAATAATTTGGGAATCGATATTCTAAACAGGTCATAGGTCGTGCTTTGTACCTCAGGCAAAATTGTACCTCAGGCAAAATAATTTGGGAATCGATATTCTAAACAGGTCATAGGTCGTGCTTTGTACCTCAGGCAAATTTTACAACATCATCCACACAATAGCGCGACAATTCGACAATTAGACAATTAGACAATAGCGCGACAATTCGACAATTCAACAATTAGACAATATCGCGACAATTAGACAACATCGCGACAATTAGACAATAGCGCGACAATAGGACAATTAGATGATCATAAAGTCAATCTAGCTTCCCTAGAAGACTGGGAAGATCCCTCTCGTGGAGTTGCTTATAAAAATAAAAATGATATCCTTCCTGACCCCCACCCACCCACCCACCCACTCCCAGGTTCTAAAGAGCCAAGAAGACTGGGAAGATCCCTCTCGTGGAGTTGCCTATAACAATTCCGTTGCGGAGTCTGGAAAGGTTGATGCAAGCAGCAACCACAAGAAATATGTTGCCAGCGCCACCAAGAGAATGGAGGCCATGCTAGACAACAGTGGTGGGGAGATCAAGGTGAGAAACTGCTTGGACTAGCTTGAGTGGGGATGGGCAGTGGGTGTGGAAAGGTGATAGCAAGCAGCAACCACAAGAAATATGTTGCCAGCGTCACCAAGAGAATGGAGGCCATGCTAGACAACAGTGGTGGGAAGATCAAGGTGAGAAACTGTTTGGACTAGCTTGAGTGGGGATGGGCAGTGGGTGTGGAAAGGTGATAGCAAGCAGCAACCACAAGAAATATGTTGCCAGCGCCACCAAGAGAATGGAGGCCATGCTAGACAACAGTGGTGGGGAGATCAAGGTGAGAAACTGTTTGGGCTAGCTTGTGTGGGGATGGGCAGTGGGTGTGGACAGGTCGATGCTAGCAGCAACCACAAGAAATATTTTGCCAGCGCCACCAAGAGAATGGAGGCCATGCTAGACAAGAGTGGTGGGGAGATGAAGGTGAGAAGCTGCGTGGGCTTAGTAGCACCTAGGGTTAGGCTAGCTTGAGTGGGGATGGGCAGTGGGTGTGGAAAGGTCGATGCTAGCAGCAACCACAAGAAGGATGTTGCCAGTGCCACCAAGAGGGTGGAAGCCATGGGTGTATGTTGTTTGTTTGTATGTTACAGTCCAAGGGTAGGCCAAATAGGCTTGAGGGACTTGTCCAACCGTGACAGGAGGGGCTTAAATCGAAACGCAAACAATAAAGCGCACCCGTGGGATTCGAACCCCGCACCTTCATCATTTCAAAGAGCTCTAGCTTGCAAACAATGTTGGTAGGGCATGTCAGTAATGTACAGGTACCCAAGACTTTTTTCAGGGTATGGGAGGGTATCTCAGTTTTTTCTGTTACAGGTACACCACACTGTTGGCCGCTTACGTTGCAGCTGGTCAGGCCGCGGAGGTGCCTACCCTGTTGACCGCCACGAAGCTATGTAGGGATGTAAATATCAAACTGGGGCCCGCCCCAACCCAACACCCATCACCCAACACCAACACCTAACCCAACACCAACATCCAACACCCCACCCAAAACAACACCCAACACCAACACCCAAAACCTAAACTGCCCCGTTGACCGCCAAGAAGCTATGTAGGGATATAAATACCGAACAGGGGCCCAAGACTATCGGGCGATATATCATACGATATCGTACAATATCTGTTGTATGATATCGCACTTCACAACCATAAATAAAGGCTAGGCTGCTCTCTCTCTCTCTCTCTCTCTCTCTCTCCCCTCTCTGACACCCTCCCTCCCCTTCTCCCCCTCCTCCCCCCTCTCTGACACCCTCCCTCATGTACTCCCCCTCCCCAGCCCTCCCAGACCAAGATGAACCCCAGCCTGGAGTCACGCCTGTCGCCTCACCAGAAGCAAACCTTCAACCTCAACCGCGCACTGCTGTACCTGCTGGCCGGCCGCTTAGAACCCGCCAAGGGCGTGATGGCCGAGCTGGGCAAGGTGTACGAGGAGACTGTCCCCCTAGCTCTCATGCGTGCCGCCCTTCTGTTGGCAGATGGCAAGGGCCCTGAAGCCGATGCTGCCTTGCAGCAGTTCTCAACAGCAGGTGGGAGCTTGAACTTGAACTTGGTTACATAGCTTCAGCCAGTACTTTTTGTAGATTGCGATGCTCACATGTGCTCTCGTGTTAATCTGACTGGTTCTCAACAGCTTGGTCAGGTTGGCTAGGTTACATGGCTAGGTTACGTACATTTTGAATTGTTGTAATTTGAATTTTTACACGCTAATTATAGCTCATGGCCCCAAAAGGGCCTTCAAATTTCACTTTTTGTGAATTGCGATGCTCATATATGCTCGCATGTGAATCTGACTGGTTCTCAACTGCAAGTGGGAGCTTGAACTTGAACTTGGTTACATAGCTTCAGCCAGTACTTTTTGTACATTGCGATCCCCACATGTGCTCTCATGTGAATCTGACTGGTT